>JAFBJQ010004242.1:325-76621 GCA_016785345.1 Trinectes maculatus | reverse complement strand
CCCCCGACAGTCTAGGCCTATGGCAGCTTAACTAAGAGCTGATCAAAGATGGACCTCGACCAGCCCTAACTATAAGCTTTGTCAAAAAGGAACATTTTAAGTCTGCTCTTAAATACTGAGAGGGTGTCCGCCTCCTTGATTGAAGCTGGAGATGATTCCACAGCAGAGGAGCCTGATAGCTGAAGGCTCTGGCTCCTAGTCTGCTCCTATGGATTTTTGGAATTGTGAGTAAACCTGCGTTCTGAGAGCGGAGTGCTCTAGTAGGATGATATGGGATTATTAATATTAATATTAATATGAAAAAATAATTCTGCACTATGGTCTTTGCTGTTATTGCTTTTGATTTCTTTTTGATTTCAAGATGAATGCTCAAGTCTACTAATGGTAAGGGGAAAGACTACGGCTTAACAGAAGATAGCGAAACTGCATGACTGTATTGCAACGGATGCAACCCTATACTCTCTGCTTTGGTATCACCTATCCACCATAAGTTTCTGAAGTTGGACTTCAATCATTAAAAAATATTTGTGGGATGGTTATCATTTTGCCCTTTTAGGTTAACCCAGTATACTAGCATTAGTTGGATTCTGCTAATCCTCAGTGGCATTTCACCCATTTCCAGCTGCAGAGCAGGTATTGGGGATTTTTAAAAGATCCAGTACAGATTCTCAGAGTCTGAGCTTGCAATACATCCAAGACCTTCAGATTACACTCTGCTGAAGACATATATGCTATACAGCCATAGTCAAAAACAGACCTCATAAGTGCCCAGTATATGTTTTGTAAGGCTGCTCTGCTAGCTCCCCATATCTGTCCTGATAAACAACGGAGGATGTTTATGATCTTTTCGCACTTGCTAACTACCTTATTCAGATGTGTTTTCCATGTAAGCTTTTCATCAAACCATATTCCAAGAAATCGAATAACCTTGGCTTGCTCCAGAGGATGTTCATAAAGTTTTAAAGTGATGGGAGTTATTTTGCACTTTCTTGAAAAGCAAATTATTTGAGTTTTTGACACTAATATTCTAAAACCCAATGCATTCGCCCCCTTTTCCACTTCTCTATTGCTCCATCATCCGCATATAGAGATTTACCTACACCTTGCTCTATATTTGAAAAGATGTCATTAATCATAATAGTGAACAATAGCGGGCTACACACACTACCTTGCGGTGTACCGTTTTCCACTGTATATACTTCCGAATATTCTGTAACTACCCTTACCTGTATCTTCCTGTCAAATAAGAAGTCCAAAATCCAGTTGTATGCTTTTCCAGCTATCTCCAAAGTTTCTAATTTAATTAATAGACCCTCCTTCCGTAGCGTGTTTTTCTATGTCAAAAAACACTGCTATTACTACCCCCCTATTGATCTGTGCTTTCCTAATGTCTGACTCTAAACATAAAACTGAATCCATTGTATTTCGGCCCTTATGGAAGCCGCTCTGATAAGGAGAGAAGAGACCTTTATTTTCTAGATGGTAAGTCAGTCTCTCTGTTATTATTCGTTCCATGATTTTATCCAGTTGTGATGTTAATGCATTTGGCCTGTAAATGCAGGGGTCAGAGGGTTCTTTTCCCGGCTTAAGGATAAGAACGATTATTGAATGTTTCCACACTGGTGGAAGTTGCCCAGAATCCCATATTCTATTAAATAATTTCAGCAATTTTTTCTAATGTGTTATCTGTCATATTTGCCAACATTTTATAACATATCCTGTCTTTCCCTGGTGTAGTCTGCTGAGCAGATAAAATTGCTTTCCTCAGCTCAAACGTAGTAAGAGGCAGATCCAATGGGTTTGCTGAACTTTCTTTTTTGACTAAAACACTTGGGTGGTTTTCTAAAACTCTGCTCCTAATTGCCCTAGCTTCTTTTGTGAGATTGTCAGAACTGTTCACTTGAATGTTTGTGCTAAAAGTTCAGCTTTTTCCAAATTATTTGTTGCTATTATACCCCCACTATTTAAGATTGGTAGTCCTCCCCCATTCTTCTTATCATGCCCCACACATAGGATAGCTTCACAGACCTTCCTATACTGTTACAGTATTCCCTCCAAAAATTACGCTTTCTTGTTTTACTTGTTTTCCTAACTACTGCCTGAGCTCTTTTGTATTCTATCAAAGCCTGTTTCAAATGGCATTTTTTAAGATTCCTAAATGTTTTATTCCTTCTTTGACTACTTTACTACAATTCTTATTCCACCATGGAACATTTTTTATGACTCCTATTTCCTTTCCTTTGGGTATAGTTTCCTCAGCAGACATTATTATTTTATCTACTAAAACACTATTAAATTCATTGATATCTATTTTTTTCATTTCTCGTAGTTTGAGGCATCTTACTGCACATAACATTTGAAATTTTTCCTAGTTTGCATTCTTCCATTTTCCACCTTGGTATTCTTTTGATCGTTTCATAACATACTTCTGATCCTAATTTAACTAATACTGGATAATGATCACTGCCTATTGTAGTTTCCTTTACTACCTTCCATCAACTATTGCCTGCTAGTTTACTAGATAAGAATTTCAAGTTGACCACAGATTCTGTGTTGCACCTACCATTGTATCATGTACCTTCACCATTATTAATACAAACCAAACAATTATTATCAATAAACTCTTCTATTATGTACCCATTTGAGTCGGTGCGATTACTTCCCCAAAGTGTATGATTTGAATTAAAATCACCACACCAAATCACATCACCTTGTACTGGCCCTAAAACGTTTCCTAAAATGCTTTCTTGTAGTTTTTCACATTGATTGTAGTAATTAAATCTACCGGGCCTCTTTTAGTCCACACCCTGACTACAATTGATTCGTGATTTTTGTTAAGCTCAAGAATTTTGTAACTAATTCCATTCTGGATAAAAGTTGCCACTCCTCCCCCTCTTCCATTTTCTCTGTCCCTTCTAATTGCAGTATATCCCTTGATTATAAAATCTAATTCAGGTTTTAACCAAGTATCTTGCATGCAAATTATGTTGGGTTTTTCTATAAGTCTATCTTTGTATTTCTTGAATTATTGACCAATTGTTATCAGGCTCCTAGCATTCCATTGTAACATGATTAATATCATTAAGCTAATCAGCTTGAGAAGACTGACTATCTGTGTTTAGATTGTCCCTGACCTTTTCCCAGAGTAATCCTTTGATTCTTAGATATTTTTCATCTGATTTTACAGTTATTTTAATTCTTTCTGTCTGACTCTGTGTTTGAGCTGAACAGTTGATGATATCTGCCATAAAGAGGACAAAGTCACTCTTATTGATAACTAATCCTTCCCTTTCATACTTATCACAATCTTTACAGTTATTAGTGGGCTTGTCATTGCTGTCTTCATTGTGTTCATTTTGTTTTGGTACTGGTGCAATTCTAGGGGCTTTCTTTACGGCTTCCGAATAGCTTATACCTTGGGTGATTTTAACTCTTTGGACCTCTGTAGCCCGCTTGCTAAACGTGCAACCCAGACAGACCGCACTCTGCTCGCCTCTGCAGTTACAGCATAGTTTGTAGTCTTTGTCACAGTTCGCATATTCATATTCTCCTCCACACTTGATACATCTTTTTGCTACATCATTTTTTGACACAAGTGGCGGTGGGATGTACAGCTTGATTTTGTAACTCATGAATTGAACGAACACCTTATTTGGCAATTCCTTCTCATCAAACACAATCATGCTCGCCTCTGCAATTTCTTTTTGTCTTGAGATGTTTCATTTACTTTAGCATTTTTAATACTTCCCTTCAGTGCCTCTACTGTCACATCAGTTGGTATGCCTGTAATTACACCTCTGGTGAGCTTGTTATCATTAGCCTTTGAACATTGCACAGCCTTTCCATTGATCTTCCGTACTTTCAGTGCTCTCTCGTATTGTTCAGCATTACTACAGAAAACCAGCAGTAGTCCACTTCGCAATACCTTTGTGCTTCTTACTTCTCCCATTTTCTTATTTAGATCCTTTGTAATTTGGATTGGGTTCCACTCTTTAAATGTGACACCCGCCTGCATCAGTTTAATAAATATCTTTTAGTCATTCTTTTCACCGCTATCTGAATCTGACCTAGAATCCTCATACTCAGGCTTTTTCCTCTTTTTCTTTTAAATACGATATAGATTCCACTCCTCGCTCTGGTGAATTCTACCATGCTCAAGTGCTCCTTCCTCACTTCCTGAATCGTAACTTCCGTCCTCCATTTCCTCACCAGTCACAACCGAGCTGTTCCCAACCGCCCCCCCCGAGACTTTCGTGTTTGTTTGTTTTGCCCTATCTCAACTCCGCCCCATGGGCAGAGCTTGTACCATGGCGTGTATCAGTGTTGTGCTCTGCGCTCGTGTAGCGCCATGTTGTAATGACGTGATCAGTGACTAAACTACACAAAGTTCAAGTGTGTTGTGTTGTGTAAGCTGCAGCGTCTGGTGACTTTCCCCTTAATATAAACATATCCTTCAATTCGTATGTTATGAATGTGGCAATGAGAACTTCTCATTGCCACATTCTCACCTCTCATTTATTGCCTATTTGTTTGTTTGTATGTCTCTCTCTCTCTCTCTCTCTCTCTCTCTCTCTCTCTCTCTCTCTCTCTCCCTCTCTCTCTCTCTCCCTCTCTTGGCCCCCGTTATTACTTTGTACGAATTGTTATGCCATATGAGGTAATTTGAAGGTGTGTCCCGATACTGGTACCTGGTCCCAATACCTATTACTAAAGAAATCCCAAACTGCAAGAAATAAGATCTCTGGTCTGATGAGATTGAACTCTCTGGTTATAAAATAAATTAAATTCCAAATGGTATATGTGTAGGAAATCAGGCACTGCCCTACACCATCCCAACAGTGAAGCATGGCAGTGGCAGCATCATAGTATTAGATATCAAAGTGTACATAGTACAGAGATATCCTGGATGAAAATTTTGTCCAGTGTGCTTAGTACATCAGACTAGACCAAAGATTCACTTTCCAACATGATAATGCCCCTAAGCACACAGCCAAAATAACAGGAGTGGCTGAGGAACAAGAACAATAACAAGGTACGCGGAATTGGCGAGTATCTGGTTTGGAATAAAAAGGTACCGGGACTCCCCTAGTAATTTGTTATTTGTAATACAAAGTTAGTTATACAAATACAATTTGAAATGATTTCATGTTATTTTGGTGATTTCGTTGACAAAAAGAATAATCATCATTCATTGTCAGTATGTAATGCCAATGTTGCTCTTTTCTCAGATTTTTATTCTGCAGTTGGAGGGACAGAAACGATGGCGTCTTTACAGTCCTACTGTTCCACTGGCAGCAGAATATAGTGTGGTATCAGAGGAGAGGATTGGGAGCCCAACTCACGATGTTGTTCTTAAGGTAGAGCTCTCTTTTTCCCTGACTGATAAACTGACTATGTCTGTCAATAAATTCGTTATGCAATAAATCCATTATATGTAATTAGAAAGTCCTCCAATAAATCATATGTTCATCATTCAACAGCTTTAGAGTGAATAGGAACACGGCATTTTCAGCTAAATCTAATATGAGACTGGTGCAATCTGGCTTCCTAACAACTTGCAGCAGACAAATAACATTAGTATGATTCACATCATATGGATATTTTCCAGTTACTGAGCTGGTAATAAAAGGACACAGACTAAGTTAAACTCTAAAAATTTTACAGTCAAGTGGATTTGGCGCCAAATTTTTGGCGTCTAGTTGCACCTTATAGATGCATAATGTCATGTGTTCACAAAAATATATCTATATACAGTACATATTTAAATTTTTTTTTTACTTCATGTCACAAAGTATTTATCCCGCTATCAGTGGAATGCATATTCTGCAAATTGTTTAATATATTTTGAGTTGTCAGCTATATGTGGTCTGCTGTAACCGGTATGATATCAGCTTTCTTGACAAGATGTTAACTGAGGTTATGTCACTGATATATAGGTGTGCTTGCGTTAGATGTTACATGGAATTATAACATGTCTAAAACCTGTCAAATGTGGAATGCTTACATAAAGTTAACGTATGTATGATGACTTTATATGTAGCACCAAAAGGAAGGGTTGATTAAAAACCAAGACCTTCACTGCCAAAAATGTAAAGTGTCCAGGACTTTGTTTCTATGTGGGCTTTAAATGGATAATTTGAAAATCAATCCTGTCAGCAAAGCCTGAGCCAAATATCTTGAAGAACAACCCTTTCTGATAGAATGCAAATACTATACATGTTTAGTATGAGTGAGTCATCATCTCTCTTTTCACAGGCTGGAGATGTTCTTTACTTTCCAAGAGGAACCATTCATCAAGCCAGCACCCCGGCAGGAGTGGGCCACTCCACTCACTTGACACTCAGCACCTACCAGAGAATGTAAAGCTCTCCTTCACTGTAGCCCTGACTTGTTGATTGTTGTCAGCCCAGTAGTCTTATGATGGGCTATTAGCAGAACGTTTGGCACAGATCATAAGTTTTCATTTCTGGAAACAAAGTACGTAATCTTAGTGCTTTCAGTATTGAGTGTATGTCATCTGTTTTGCCAAGACAGAATCAGGTTTCAGGTTGCACTTCAGGCTGTGTGTGTAGTGCAAATGATTATTAAAACAGTGGTTTATTATAATTGAATTTAAATTAATTCAACTGTCATGCAACGAAATTTGTAGTTGAGTCTTATTGGTGCAGTCCCATCAGTGTCAGTAGTTGATTGTAAAGTGACATTGAATCCTCTCCATTTGTTCTTATTTCAGGGCATGGAGAGATTTGCTATTGGACATATTTCCCAGCTTGCTATGTGACAACAGCAGGACAGACGTCAGCCTGAGAGAAGGCATTCCTAGGGGGGTCCTACTGGTAAAAACGTGTTGTCATTAAAATGATAATCTGTGTTAGCAGAGGGGTTTGTGTGAGGTTGCCATCTGGAAGAGCTCCAAAGGGTCCTTAGTTCGGTGTGTGTTGACATACTTGTCAGCAAAATTTTATGTACAATTAATTAATTATAAGTATTTTAATTTAAACATATAGCATATTTAAATATTAATACATATTAATATTTTATCTTTTATATATTTTATAAGTAAAGGTGATGTAATTGCATTATGTAACATATTCATATATGTAAGGATAAGGATAATTTTGAATTATAATATACCATATAATTTGAAAGATCAGATGTTGATATTTCCTAATAAAGCTCTAAATAATTATTGGATGACTATACCTTTGGCATCTAGCCCAGAGCCTACAGATGCAAAAGTAAGTTTCACCAGTATCACAGTTTAGAACTAAGACTGGAGAGAACACCTTACAGACCTCTACCAAATATACCCTTGCAGGCAGTATGAGGTTATGTTTGCTTCAGAATAGAGGACACAGAACAGCATTTATTCACAACTTTAAACACTGGTATTCTCCTTGTCCCTGATTCCTTTTTTCTGTTGTGTTTCTATGTGTAGGGTAGCAATGAAGGCCTTGACACCCGCACGCAGCTGGCCACTGGCCTCAGATCTCTGGCTGATGAAATAGAAACAGGGAACCTAGAAATGTGCTCCACTCACATGAAAAGAGACTTTATCATGAACAGACTACCACCGTACAACCAGCAGGAGCTGCTTACACCATGTGAGCTTGTGGTTCTTTTATGTGTGTGTGTGTGTGTTCCATCATGTATGTTATGTTAACATCGATAGAAATTCATTTATGTGTCACAGCTGGGAAGATTCCTGCCTTGGAGGATACAGTGCGTTTGAGGTTTAAGGACCACATGGTAATAACAGTCGAGACCAGTCAAGAGAAAAAGGTAAGTCCATTCTAGCTTTAATATTGAGTTTCGGTTGACTAATAATTGGACCCTTATAATATTTTTTCTAGTTATCAAGGTTTTTACATCATTAAAGAGCTGGCTCTGTGTGTGAGAGAGTGTACCTGCAGCAAGGCTAGAGGGCAGCGAGAGTCAGAGTGAAATCCTGCAGCCAACAAGTTCTGCTGGATGCCCTGTACCGTGAGCTTATCCAAATGATAAATAAAGCAGTGACTTGTATGACATCATACTGGTTGTCTCTGCTTCCAGGGGAACTGCTACAATACTTACTAGTCCAACAGTAACAGCGCCAAGTCACTGTCGGTGGGGCACCCCTCCTCCTCTTTCAGCTTATGCCAGTGAGTGAAAGCAGGGCCAATATTCACCCTAGTGCGGGCTCTTATTTTATCACTCTCCCGCTTTCTTTTCTTTGTGTCTTCGGAACACGCCCTTAGCCGTTTTGGTTCTCTTGGTGCTTCAGCCATGACAACTAGTTTTCGCCCGTTCTGGGGGGATGTGACGTATGCCGTGAAGTAGTCAAATTTTGTAGTTTTTTTTTGGTTCCTTTTGAGCCTCAGTGTTATGCCAGCGTAGGCGATACAGGTCCTTTCAAGCGATAACAAAGGTGTAATTGAACCTATTGTGAGTTGTTGTACCATCAGAATGATTTTGAAAATATAGTTTGAAGGCTGAAAAACTACATAGTGTTGCTTTAAGGTCTTATTTGATTCCTAAATAAATAAAATGACTGAATTTAGCCTAGGGTTAGGTAGGATTCTGCATGTAGGCATACATATCTTTACCAGCAAAAAAATCTGTCATCTACTTGTGTATTTCAGGATCAAGCCAGAGAGCTGGTTGTCTTTGTCTTACACTCTCTGAAGAACGAGAGGGAGCGTCACATGATGGGTGATGAAAAGGAGGAAGATGTCATGTACACGGTAAGGTGTTGACTCCATTAATCCAGTGGCTGCATCTGTGAAATGAAAAGTGAAGACTAGATTCTGGGGCATTTGTAAAGCTTCTTGCATACATAAAGTTTGAGTCAAAGTGAGTAAAATGTGCAATGAGTAAAAACATCTATCACTGCAAACTTTGGTATAATCAGAAAAAAATATGATGAAAGAATGTGTTTCCCTGATTCATTTGAAAATACCACTACTAAGCCCTCAAAAAAGAACATTTTTATTGTGCAGTCATTAACACCTCAATTTCACAATCCTCAATCTTGGATGTCTTCTTCAAAGTTGCCATCCTCATCTTTCCCTAATAAACTGGTGCTCCATAACAGCATCATCATATACATGAGCTATGTAGTATTGACAGTGGGAGGAATAATGGGACGACACTGTGTGATCTTGTGCACACAGTTCATAATTAACTTTTAGAATTTGGCACGTAACTTTCCTCCGTAAAAACGAATCGCAAAAAAGTTTATTACATAAAATGTCTTAATAATGCATAAAACATTACTGTTTGTTTTTTTTGAACAATTTATTTATTGACATTTTTTCAAACAAAGTTCCACATATCAGAGTCAGTACAATTAACATTAGGTATAAATCCACCCCCCTCTACCCATGGACAAGAGTGGGACGAAAAAGGATAATAGTAATAATTGTAAATAAATAATAAGTAAATAATAAAAAAAGGGATAACACCAAGGCAATAATAATTATTATTATTTTAAAAAAACACAAAAAAACAATAAAGATGAGGAAATGATAAACAAAAGGAAAATAACAATAAAGCAAATCAAGTTACAAAAAACAATATTAACCCATACTCACATCTGTAGAAAATGCACTATAGTGGTAAAACAAAACATGACTTACAGAGGTTGGTACAGAAGATAGAAATAACAGCAGAGGGCCTGGATAAGGTTAGCCTATATCATTCTCACACATAATGTTACAGTATACCTAACCCTTTAGGCCATTTACTCAACGTCACCTATAGGAGCAGCTGTATTATGTAAAAAGGTTACAAATCCTCCCCAACATTTATCAAAGATTGATGGTTTCTCCCTAAGATTAAACATGATCTTTTCTGATGGCAAGTATGACGACAGCTCTTTAAGCCACAAAGAAACACCAAGGGGGTCCCCACTCTTCCATTTGATAGCTATACATTTGTTAGCTGCAATTAGGGCAAATCTGATGAAGCGAGTGTTGACTCTCATATTCACTGGTAACACCAACAGGTCACCCAGTAGTGTCAGTCGTGGATTGGCTGGGTATTCGACCCCCACAATCCCTTTAACAATGTCTAAGATAGATCTCTAGTACTGCTCCAAACATCTACATGTCCAGAACATATGGAGAAGGGATCCTGTTTCAGTCTGACACCTAGGACAGTATTCAGAATAGGTACTACTTAACTTATGGAGTCGATAAGGCGTCAAGTAAACCCTATGTATAAGACTAAACTGTAACAGTTGGTGTCGGCTGTTGTAGGAAAAGGATTGAGAGCTACTACAAATCTCCTTCCATTCAAAGTCCTCGAAGGCAGGATCAGTGTCAGTTTCCCACTCACGTTTTGCATTAAATGCTTTATTTTCTGCCAAGCTCATTAGTCTGTTATAAGCATAGGATAAAAAGCCTTTAGAGTTATGCTTGTCTCGCATCATACTGTCTATCTCAAAATCCTCTAAGGGGGTGAGTTTCCCACCTTGCTGTACCCTAATAAAATCTCTGACTTGCAAATATTTAAAAACAAAAATGTGCAGAGGGGAGCCCGAAAGCGAGCCTCAGTTGCTCAAAGGATCTCAGATTACTGTGGTCATATAAATGTCCAAAAGTACAAGTACCTCTGTTATACCAGTCTTTAGTAATGCTGTCTCTCAGTGCCCCAGGAAGAACCGAATTAAAATGGAATGGAGTGGAACTGTACAGTGTACGGACACTATGGAACTTTGCTCTAATTTCATCCCAAATTTTTGATGTGAGTTTTATCATTGGATTTGAAGTTAAATTTTTTTGCTTGTGATAAGAGTAAATGGAATGCTAGACAATGCTTCCGCTGTATGGGACAGTTTGATCTGTTTCCAAGCTGGAGGGTGCTCCAGGTCTTTAATCCAAGTCCAGATAGCTCTGGATTGAGCAGCCAAATAGTGTAACTGAAAATCTGGGTAGTTTAGTCCTCCCTGTTCAGTGGGCCAACAGAGGGATTTGGGCTTGACTCTAGGAATTTTACCGTTCCACAGAAATCAAGATATCAGGTTGTCCAGGTTTTTAAAGAAAGTTTTCGGAATTGGTTTTGGCGGTGCTTGAAATAAGTAAAGAAATGTGGGTAAAATATTAATTTTAACACGATTTATTCTTCCAATTAGGGATATAGGAAGCGACTTCCATCTGTCCAAATTTGTTTCAACTTTTTTAAACAGAGATTCATAGTTGAGAGAGTATATCTGATGTAGCTGGTTGGGTATTTGCGGACCAAGATAGCAAAACTTACAGGGGTCCCAACAAAAGGGAATGTTTCCCCTTGATAATCCATGAGCGGCTGGTTTAAGAGGCATCATCACACTTTGTTCATCACACTCTGTTTATTTATCTTGTACCCAGGGATGCAGCTATAGTCCTCTAACAAGGTGCAGAGGGCGGGGAGTGACGTCTCCATATTAGTCAGATACAGCATAATATCGCCAGCATAGAGTGAAATGACGTGCTTCTCGTCTTTGACCATAACTCCGTCTATTACAGGATGTGCTCTAACGGCAATAGCGAGGGGCTCAACCGCCAACGAGAAAAGGAGCGGGGACAGGGGACAACCCTGCCGAGTGCCACGTGACAAGGGGAAAAGAGATGAGATGTCAGCATTTCATTGCTGATGGCTTGAGATAGAGTATCTTTATCAATCGTATCAAATTTGTACCAAAATTCATTTTTTTCCAAAACTGCAAAGAGAAAGGGCCATAGAAAGCTATGATCTTGGTGAATACGTTATATTCTGATGAGAACCACAGCTGTGGGTCCTTGCCAGGTTTTAGCAGGACAGTAATCAGAGCCTGTTCTAAAGTTTTAGGCAGTTGGTGTATTTCACGTGCTTGACCATATCCATTAGCGGTGCAATTAGATTAGATGCAGATGCAAAGTCCATAGAAAATCCATCTGGCCCCGGCGATTTCCCTGCTGAAAGCTTACCAATTGCATTCAGAACCTCCTGTTTAGTAATATCTGCCTCTAGGCTCTCCCATGTCTCCACCCCCACCCCCGGGACAACCAACCCCTCTAAGACATTATTCATTTTATGAGTATTGACCCCCTGGGAGGAATACAAGTCAACATAAAAATCCTTGCAATGTCATTGATACGTTTGGGATCATGGACATTTACGGCACCACCTCTGGTCTTAACTGAGGGGATGCATCTGGAGTTTTCCTGTTTTCGGATCTGCCAGGCTAATAATTGACCACTTTTCAATCAATCAATAAATCAAATTTTATTTGTATAGCCCATATTCACAAATTGCAATTTGCCTCATAGGGCTTTAACAAGGAATACAGGGTATGACATCCTCTGACCTACACCCTCAACAAGGGCGAGGAAAAACTGCCAAAAAAAACCCTTTCAACAGAGGAAAAAAACGCAGAAACCTCCAGGAGACACTCATGTGAGGGATCCCACTCCCAGGGATGGACAGAAGTGCAATGGATGCCACGTGTACACAACACATTAACAACATGACTTATAATTATTAATTATACATGTAGAATAATATAATATAATATAACATAACATAACATAACATAACATAACATAACATAACATAACATAACATAACATAATATAATATAATATAATATAATAGTGGTAGTGGTGCGGTGCTGAATCCAGGTCCTGCAGCTGCAGAGCATGTTCTACGATCAGCTGCCACCACAGTCGATGATCCATAGAAGTGGCTGCACCTGGTACTGGAACAGTGGAGCACAAAGACGCCGGAGAAGAGGGTGAATTAGTAAAGTGCATTAATAAGACACAGATATAATGATATGATGTAGATGGAAGGAGGGAAAGCAGACAGAGGAAGATAAGGATAAGGTCTAAATGTCCCCTGACAGTCTAGGCCTATGGCAGCTTAACTAAGAGCTGATCAAAGATGGACCTCGACCAGCCCTAACTAAAAGCTTTGTCAAAGAGGAACGTTTTAAGTCTGCTCTTAAATACTGAGAGGGTGCCCGCCTCCTTGATTGAAGCTGGGAGATGATTCCACAGCAGAGGAGCCTGATAGCTGAAGGCTCTGGCTCAGCTATCAGGCTGAGCCTGATAGCTGAGGAGCAGGACTAGTCTGCTCCTATGCATTTTTGGAATTGTGAGTAAACCTGCGTTCTGAGAGCGGAGTGCTCTAGTAGGATGATATGGGATTATTAAATTTTTTAGGTATGTTGGTGCCATACCATTTAGAGCTTTGTATGTGAGTAGAATGATTTTGAATTTGATTCAGAATTTCACAGGGAGCCAGTGCAGTGAAGCTAATATGGGGGAGATATGTTCTCTTCTCTTGGTACTGGTCAATACACGTGCAGCAGCATTTTGAACAAGCTGCAGGCTCTTTAAGGACTTACTGCTGCAGGCTGATAGTAATGAGTTACAGTAGTCAAGCCTGGACGTGACAAAGGCGTGGATTAATTTTTCGGCATCTTTAAGAGACAGGATATGTCTGATTTTTGCTATATTGCGTAGGTGAAAAAAGGCAGTTCTCGAGGTCTGTTTTATGTGAGAATCGAGTGATAAATCAGAATCAAATATAACTCCCAGATTCCTGGCAGTTTCACTGGGAGCAAGGACAATGCCGTCTAGACTGGCTATATAATTAGATAATGATTCTCTAAGGTGTCTAGGACCGAGTACTAAAATTTCAGTTTTGTCTGCATTTAATAATAGAAAATTTTGGTTCATCCAGGTTTGAGACATGCTTGGAGTCTAAGTAGTTGATTAGTTTCATGTGGTTTCATTGAAATATACAACTGAGTGTCATCTTTTGTCCCCATGTTCATAGTACTGTTGCTTTGTTCTGGCCATAGCATTCTCAATCACCCTACACCCTAGTAGTGGTTAGCAGATTATATTTTGTCTTTTTGATGTTTAGAAGATCTAAAATCGTTCCCTATGAGTTTGAGAGTGCTCCTTTTCGAGAGTGCATTGGTTTTCAGCATGTATTATATATTTTTTTCCCATGATGTATAGTTTATAGTCTCACCTCTCACGTAAGCTTTTAAGAATTCCCACACAGCTGATGGGGAGGCAGTCCCTCTATTAATGCTAATAAAACTGTCCATTTTGTTACGAATAAGTTTGACATATTCTATGTCATTAAGTAGGAGTGTGGGGAGTCGCCAAACCCTGCAACTACTAGTAGCGTTCTTGTGAGCCATCTGGAGCATGAGAGGGGCGTGGTCCGAGTGAGTCATAGCTAGATATTCACATGAGGATATAAGATGGAATCTCTTAGCATGAGCAAGAAAAAGATCGATTCTGGAGTAGCTGAACAAGTTTGAACAGTGTCCAAAAAACGGAGACCGTCCCCCCTCCAGATCCATTGAGAAAATGGTAGGACACAGTAGTCTGAAGGTGATGTTTCCTTTTCAGTGGCACAAAGGCTTTTCTCTTCTTGTACAGGGCAGTTGACATATCTCTGAATATCATTATGGTCGAGTTGCCGTATTGTACTGAACTTTTGTTCCAGGCCGCCTCGATAATCTTGACCGTGTCAGAGAAGCGGAGCAGCCGGATCACAATGGCGCGGAGCCTGGCGCCATCTGCTGGGCGTTGTAGCAGAGACCTGTGAGCACACTCCACTTCAATAAGTTTCCCCATCCAAGTCAAGCATCTTGGGTAGCCATTCTTGTATAAATGCCACTGTATCCCTCCACTTCTTCTGGAAAGCCGACCAACCTCAGGTTCTTCCTACGGGCTCGGTTCTCTTGGTCGGCCAGTTGTTCCCTCAGGTCACTCAGTTTGTCGTCCGTAGTTTTTTTTATAATCATCCAACTCACGCTGCATGGGGGCTAGCAAGTCATCAAACTCACATTGCTTCCCCTCGATGCTCTTTACTCAGTGTCCAATAGCTTCGCTGTCTCTGGCAATCTTTTCCATTGTTTCGGAAAGCATATTTAGACGTCCTGCAATCATGGACTCGATCCTCTGTATTACTTTCTCCATCTCAGAGATGAACCATTGAGGCGCGTGCTGTGGAGGCTGGTTACCTAGCCCGCTGCCATTGCTGCTAGCACTCAGTGATGGCAGTTGCTTGTTCTTCTCATCTTTATTTCTGTTGTTCTTTTTTGGTGGCATCGTCTTGTTTTCAGTGTTTTCAGTGTTTCCACTTATTAAAGCACACTTGGCATTTAGGTGACTTGGTGAAAAGTCGGCAGAAGGCTAATTTCAGTGAGCTAGTAAGCGGAGCACGGCACCATGCGTCTGTTCCTTAAGCCTCCATCACTGGAAGTCCCCACATTACTGTTTGTTTAATACCAAACAATTCACAACAGGATTAAAGGCAAAACTGTACTAGAAAGCAAAACTGTCATGACCAAGACTTGAAAAACATACACAGGTAGGGCAGGGTATCGTGGCCACTTTCCTAAATCGATTCGATTTTGATTCATAGGGTCCTTAATCAGTCATTAATCACAATTTGATTCGATACTATTTGATTCAACATGCTCTTAAATGATGAAAATGGCTCAACTGTGTTACAAAATACAATCACTGTCACATAAGAGTGCGTTGAGAGTGATGTCCAGTTGTCAGGTGTGATGTCTACACGCAAATGCAGTCAGCACTCTCTCTCTGCTGACTGCATTTTCGTGTCGTCTTTCACACGTGTATACATCATGGGGATAACAATTTCAGTCAGACGTTTACATTGCACCGTAACGTAGTGTGGATTGCGCACCTGAACGAGCCGCTTAAAGCCTTCGTTTTCCACTACCAACTATTTGCGTAAATCTTTGCAAACAAAAGTTGCGATGGCCTCTTTATCTTACCAAGCGGTTTCTAATAACTCACCTCCGCTTGGCAGATCTTCCAAATCACTTTGGTTTTACCCAGCTCTTTGTCCTTTGTTGTTTTAAATCCAAAAGGGTTCCAGATGTCAGACTTAAGTTGGGACGGCTTGCTGAGCGGAGTTTTACCTGCATTGGTCATCTTGCACGCTTGGGCGCTTGAATGAATGTCACCGGACGTAAACGCGCCACTGCATCACGCACATCACGCATGAGACTACCGGGAGTAACTTCATGGGGAAAGATTGATCTCATTCCCTTTGAATCGATATTGCACAATTTAAATGAAATCGATCCAAAATCCATTAAATCGATTTTTTACCCAGCCTTATTCACAGGCTATTTTCAGTTACAAATTAACCTTCATGCCAGATAACCTGAGAAAACTACACAAGTAGTTTTGAGATCGAAGACAATCGCTGACCGTGTAGTTTTCTCGCCTGAGAAAACATTGCGGAGTGCCTTCTTATAAGCTTTAAAGCTGTTTTTCCAGGCTATGTAGGTCTCCTCATGGTTGGTGGAGTGCCACTTTCTTTCTAATTTTCTTGATGCCTGTTTTAGCTTGTGAGTGTCAGAATTATACCAGGGAGCTTGTCTGTTTTGTTTGATGAGTTTTTTCTTAAGGGGCACAATAGAGTCAAGAGCTGATCGTAATGATTCTGTTGTGCTATTGACAAGATTATCTATCTGGGAAGAATTAAAACCAGTTATGGACTCTGCCAGTTATGGACTCTGCTTCTCATGAAGCAGCCTCATGGAGCAGCCTCATGGCTGTGGTAGTGACTTCAACGTTAATGGAATAATTTCCTTAAATTTAGCCACAGCATTGTCAGTCAGGCATCTTGACAGAGAGATTTTGGTTAAAGGCCTGTGGTCCAATAATAGAACCTCAAAGGTTAATAAGCTACGATCTGATAAAAGGGGATTTTGTGGAAGTATTAACAATTGTTCAATATTGATGTCATATGTAAGAACTAAGTCAAGGGTGTGGTTAAAGCAGTGGGTTGGTTGGTTTACACATTGACTGAAACCAACAGTCTCTAATATTGAATTAAATGCAGCGGTTAGGCTGTCACTTTCATTGTCCACATGAATAATAAAGTCACCTACTATAATTACTTTGTCTGTTTTAAGGACTAAATTAGATAGGAATTCTGTTAAAAACTCAGATAAGGCCCAGGAGCACGGTAAACTACCACAAATAGAACTGGCTGTAATGTTTTCCATGTTGGCTGGGATAGACTGAGAACAAGGCTTTCAAATGAGTTAAAGTTAAGTTTGGGTTTGGGAGTAATTGATAAATTAGAGTTATAAATGGCGGCAACACCACCTCCACGACCAGAGCCACAGGGGATGTAAGTATTTATATGACTGGGAGGAGTGGATTCATTTAGGCTGACATATTCATCAGGATGCAGCCAGGTTTCAGTTGATGATAGGAGATCAATGTTATGATCTGAGATTAATTCATTTACTAAAGCAGCCTTAGATGACAGTGATCTTATATTTAATAGTCCACATCTAATTCTGATGTTCTGTTGTGTTTTTTCATGGGTTAGGTTTACTTTTGTCAGATTTTCCTGTTTGTTGCCTTTGTTTATTTTTTGTTTGAATAATCTAGTGGGGCGGGGGGCAGACACAGTCTCTATGGGATTGTTGGTGGGTGACAAATCCAAAGTCAGCGTAGAGGAGTGTGTAAGACTACAACTCTGCCTCCTGGCCTCGCCTCTGATCTGTCATGGGAAGCTAATAAAATCTCTAATGCTATGAGAAAGGAGAGAGGCTCCAGCCAAAGTGGGATGGATGCCGTCTCTCCTGACGAGACCGGGTTTTCCCCAGAAATCAAATCAACACAAATGTACCATGACCATCCAATCAAAGAATGTGAACTGGCGACGTCATTGTACGTCTTCTGGATGGCCTTGGTGTCGCCACCTCAAAGAAAGATTTCTTTGACCCTGGCAACATGTGATGGCAGAAATATGACTGGATAAAAACACTGGAACTTTGTATCTACTACTGGAAGCAGCACAACCACGAGTAAAGCTATGAAAGGAAGAGAACAGACTATTTGGAATAATTCAATGAAGATTCATGGAAAATACTGTTTATTAAAACACTATCAGAACTTATGGTCTACCACTGTATGAATGTAATCAGCCAAAACAATGGGGGGCATGAACTCTTTCAGTGGAAAATATGGCACCAGTCAAACGTTTAATGTCCATACAACAGAAAAGCTATTTCTGCAACCCCTCCTCCATGTTTCTTACCACTTTGATCAGTGTCCCTGTCCACACTTACCAACCTAAATCTGGGAGCCTATGCACCCCTTGCAGTTCCAAGCACCAGTGCAGGCATACACATCTAATCACATGTGTCAACAAAAATATTACCCTGGTTTCACTGAGCATGGCTCCCTGCCACAAAGAGTGAAAAAGTAGCATGAGAACCGTGACAAAACTGGAAAGGGACACAGCCTGTTACTGTTGAAAGTTGCTTAGAAAGTGTCAAAAGGTGACATATGGTCAGAAAGCAAACACATGAGATGCTGCAACAAGCTGCCACTAGCACAGTATCATCTTGCTTGAGTGATTGGATGTATGTGTAAATATGTTCTGTTAAGATTTACAGGTGCCCTTAGTTCTTCCAATCTAAAAATGTGTTTTGTCTCGACAGGGCTTGAAGTACCCTCTGTCCCACATCCAGGCCCTGCAGCAGCTTCAACAGGCAGAGCATCTGGCTGTGACCCAGCTCCATTTGCCCACGCAGGAGGCTAAACTCAGTCTGGTCCTGGCTCTCTGGAGTGAGAGCCTGTTAGATGTGGTATAGGACACCACTTTATCAAAATATTACTGAAACTAAATATTAAAATCAACAATGTTGCATTTTCTGTGTTCCAAGAATAAAGGCAAGGCAGTTGATTTAGTTTGAGGGACAAACTTGCAGAGATGAAAAAGTCCAATCTGAAGGACCACTACAGTTGGAAACATGCTGCAAAATAAATGACATGGTAGCAGAACCATAATTTTATTCAAGCTTATTTGTCCCTGTAATTTATTTTGCTAGAATATAGTCTATATTCGGACAGTGAACGCAGACAAGAATCCTTAACTTAATTCAATCATTCAAATGTATTGTCCATATCTGCAAATTGTAACAAACCCTTCACAGTTATAATTATAAAACTTTATAGGTAATTCCAGTCTAACCATAGTGCAACATCATTGCACTGTTTAATTATGGTCCAGAAACTCTCCCTCCTTTTATTGAAATGAGTGTGAATTTCATCAACTAGTTGAAGGACTGAGGCAGTGAAGGAAAATTCAGGTTAATGTGTATCTGTTTGCTCTGATTTAGCTAAGACTAGTAGATGTAAGTTTGGTAAAAGGAAATTCCACCTTTTTTTTGCAGAAATTGATAGTAAAGGGATAGAATTAGACATTCCACTTTGTCTTCAAATTTTCACACCCCATTTCACACATTTATGACATCTTTTTGTGGGCAGGGCTTAATTCACAGTATAGGCCCACTATAAGGACCTAAACCATGCTGGGTTTGGGTGTAAAAAGTCTAAATGTATTCTTATTTACTTAAATTGGGATGGAAATAGATATTGCACTACTTCTTCATAGTTTGCACCCCCATTTTCACATTTTATGACATCACCATTAAGATGGGGCTTATTTTACTGTATAGGTTCTGTATAGGGTAACTACAAGGATATAAATCATATTGGATTTGAATGTAAGATGTTCTTTTTTTGCTTAAAACCATTGAACACAGATAGAAATAGAAGTTAGACTTTGTCGTCAGTTTTTAACCCCTCAGTTTCTGATCACAATTACCTATTTAAAATGATTGGACATTTGGACATTTAAGTCCAATGAAGGCAAGCATACAAACTATTAAATCATGTTGGATTTGAATGTAAAATCAGAGATAGCAAGATTCACTCTGCTAAAATGTTCTTTTTTTCTTAAAATGATTGAACGCAGATAGAGATAGGGTTTTAACCCTTCATTTTCTGAACAATATTAACTATTTACATTGACTTAACATTTCATTTCAATGAATGCAAACAATTTCAAAATGAAAGACATGGAAGATTGAATGAAACTCCTCTCACTCATCTCCCTCACTTTCCTCACTATCACTCCCATCATATTTAAACACCTCTTGGTTTTGGCAGTCTACACAAGTGCAGGCTGGGGTGCATGGCAGACCATTGCGATTGCAGGAACAGAGGGATTTTTCACACTTGGTCTTAAGGCAGCCACATTTGACAAAAACTAGGAGCTCTTCTGGTGCTGTGTCATTTAAACAGTAAACTGGTAAGAACAAATCCCCTTCCAGATACCACCCATGATCAACTGGAGAAGGCAGTTTAAGCTTTGCTTTAGTGCATGACTTCCACATGAAGGTCAAATAGTTTGTCCTGTGAATGTGTGGAAGAAATGCAGCTGGTGATGGTGGAAGCTTTTCAACTTCTTTTCCTTTTTGAAACAGTTCCCAGCGGAGGTCTTTCAAAGAAAAAGCTTGCTTTGATCCATATGCCATACACACAAACTTCTCCAGCTTCTTCAGCACTTCTCCTGACAGGGATAGGTTTGAACCCAATGCCTGCAGGCTGGCAACAATGGTGTCTCCCTGATCAAGCTGCAGGAACAGCTTCGTCCACTTCTGTTAGCTTATTCCTGCAAACTTGCCTCCCCAATCAGCTCCTGTGAGCTGCTCCCAGCTCTTGGGAGAGCTTTTCCATGACTTATTCCTAGGTCTTTTACAGTTTCACCAATGTCGATTATGTGTGCTGCACGGCCTTTCCCAGCATGCAACAGCAATTGACAATGTGGCAGGAAACTGTAGATAAATACAAGAAGCACATACACATGTATCCACTGAGTGTACATGAATTGTGCAAACCAGGATGGGATGATGCAGCATCAACACAATGTAAGGGGATCAGTGTGTCTGCCTCCTCATGGTCATGCTCTTTCATTTCCATTGGTATTGCACCTGCAAAATTTGACTTAACATCTGTACCAGCTGCACAGACAAGCAGCTGACTTGATGAAAATCTTTGTTGTAACTTCTCTTGAAGGTACAAAGTAAGTTGATTCTTTGTGTCTTTATGAGAGAGAAGTTGCTTCATGTTTAGGTGATGCAAATCCATGGCATCTGAGATGTGAAAAAGAACTTAATTCATCACTGTAGCGATTTTGAATGCTTCTGAAGCTGAGAAAGCTAGTTTTAGGTAGGAAATGAGATGTTTACGGCGCAAAGTTCAATGACCTCTAGAGGTCACCGGAGGTCAGATAGAACATGTCTTGATGCAGGTTTGAATTCAACACACCCAACTTGAAACAAAATTAGAGTGGTTGTAAACTTCCTTTCCGAATATCTTCCCGAATAAGCACCGTTTTTAATTGAATAGCTAGGCTAATATAACTTCGCCCTGCTACAAAGGGGGTCTGTTTATTATTTAAAAGTATGGAAGCCAGGATGTGATAGCTTTCAAGTGTATTTTGACACTTTATGTTCAAAATATTGGACCAGTTATGATTAAATTAAAAGACAAGGCAAAAACACACAAATCGTTTTGCATAGCAGGGGACCCCTCAAACAATGCATGACGAAATGGAAAAAATGGAGGATGGAAATTTGAAGACAAAAAAATGTTGTTATTTAGCATCTGTACAAGCAATTTCTGAAAAAAAAAATCTAAATTAACATCAAATTCCAGCTGGAGCCTTTTTTTGTGACACAGGGAACTGTACTAAGTCTAGTGGGAGAAGGATCTACAAGAGAAGATGATGGTTTAGAATTTATCAGTGTTGAAATCACTGCATCAGCTAAACTTTAGATGATGCAATGAAGTCAGCATGAGAGATCTATAGAAAAGAAACGGTCTAAACGATTATATCAGTTGTTACAGTTGGTTGTAAGGCTGTAAAAATGTACTGGATGATCTACAGTATTTTTCTAGTGGTTGAAACATTGTAAAGGTTTAAATTAATTACCACATTTTTAAGAGAGACTACTGAGTCTAGTGTAGCACACGATGAGGCTGCTGCAATATCAACAAGATCACAGAGACAAGAAGGATGGAAATCAATGTATGGAGAAAAAAAAAGATAAATTGTAAAGATTCAGTGTTAATGAAATCCAGATATTTGTTTAAGGGGGCTCTCTTTGCTCTCTACTTTTATTGAGAAATTGCAGTTTATGTTTTCTCTGTATTTTTCAACATTTTCAAAATCATTAAGTTGAGTTTGAGATAACTGTCCATTTTGAAAACTGATCGTGCCTTTTACACAGTGTATTTTTTGTAAATGCAGGACTGTTTTAGAGCAGGACCAAACTCTCCAGTAGCAAAACAATTAAAACGAAAAATTTGTGTGAATATGCAGCTGCGTTTCTTACTTTATTGTTAAAATCCCAGTTATTTTTTCTGTTTTTACCATAACTAATTTGGTGTTTTTTAACAAAGTTGAAGCTGAAGCTGTTAACTAAGTTAATAAATTCAATATTTTAAGCTTTAATTTTTTGGAATCCCAAAAATTCCTTTTGTTCAAATATACGTACGTAGCAGATGTAGCAAGTGAAATTCAACTCATCCATCAGGTTCCGACATTAGAAACAATTTGACAAAGTGAAGAGCAACAAAACATTGTTTAAATAAACAAGTATTTATTTATATTGTGCTTTGAAAAACTACAGAACACAAAAAAGAAGATAATGCAAAGACACCATCTGATCCAACATTTGTGTTTCATGACAGCCCATTGGGTTCAAATTTAGATCCATCCCTCCCTGACTTACCCACTGATGACATCAATACTGCTCTATCAATGACAATTTCTCTACAGTGTACACTGCATGATGTGTTAATTGATCACACCATGAAATTATTCACGTGTCAGCACTATGACAAAAGATTTCATTTCTATACTGTAGAGCTGATGTATAAAATGTCTTAATACTTGCCGATATCTGTATTTTATTTTAATACCAACAATCTTGACAACTTCATCTGGTCTCAAACTATGACTTCACAAATATACTGTACAAACACATGGGGAGCTGAAGGATTCAGGCCTAGCAGTGACTTCTGATCATCCTTCAGAAAACTCACTTTTCCAGATCAGGTGGAACAGATGGAGAAGCATCCAAGATCAGCGCCCTGTGACAACACCCATTCAGTCAACAGTCTTAACCATTGCATCATAAGACCTAATTGGCCTTCTGTATCTGACTTGACTGAACGGATTTCTGCAGTAACCGCAACTTACCATCTCTCATTGTCTTTAAATGCTTCATCTTCTGTACACAGAGGGATCTATGACAGAGGATGGAAAAGAGAGGTACTGCTAGTTACCTGTGTTCCTATTGATTTAAAAATCAATCACTTCAGTACAAGTACTACAAGAAATCAAATAATGCAGCAAAGTATCAAATATTGTGCTAACACAACTCTCTAAAAATAGGTCAGAGAATTACAATTCACAGCCCAGAGAAATATAAACAGACTCACTTGGTGGCTGGTGTTGGTCAAAAGCTGCTACAGCAGGAGGCACCTGGATGAAAAAAATTGCAAATGTAAGTTACAATAACAAAAAACAAGAAAAATCATTTACAACACTTTACATTTACCAGCCCGTTACCTGACTACGGTATGTATCTAGGTCTAACTTCACAGGATGGCTGCCACTGATGCAGAAAGAAATTTGACTTGAATCCTGTTTTTTATTCACTTTTCTCCAGTTTTAGTCCACAGGTTTTTAGGGCAATTCTAGATATTGGTGATTTGATCCAGATATTTTAACTGGATAGAGGATTTCATTTTATATGTTAGTTTAAGAATATGTGTCTGGAGGCCGACTCAATGGAGTTTTTTCAGCCACATACACCAAATTTCTCCTAAGCAGAAGGACTCACGGTGAGTAGAGCAATATTATCGTTTTTGAGTAATTGTGTTGCAAAGTCTGAAAATCAGAATGTTATTTTGCAACCAAACATTTAGTTCTACAACTACTTTTGTTTTTAGTGATATAGTTCATTGTTTTATTCATAAACATCTGTGACTGCTAGTCGTTTTATGTTACGTTAAGAATTAGCAAAAATTGTCACTACTGAAACATTACAACGAGTCAGACTGTGAACCTGTGTAGGCCTACTAAGAAATAACCACATCAACCGTGACATGGCCCCTGGTCTAATGTGCCACCTGCCTTGAGAAACCCATTCTCAAAGACTTACTTTTAGTCATTATTTAGGTAGCACACACATATTATGAATGCCTTCGGCAGAATTCAAATGAGCCATTTTAATCTAGATTACTCTAGATTAATTCCAATATTACAGTGAGATTAATCTAGATTTAAAAAAAATCTATGCCCACTACTAAACATAAATTATATAATGAGTTAAAATTTAGCAACATGCATCTAGTGCAGCTACTTTTTTTCACCATTAAATCAGCAATTACCTCAAGCTTGTGAATATTCTCATTCATCCAGGTCATAGTTATCTCGAGGAGATTGAATCAAACTAGTCTAGTCCCAGCCGAGTCAGCGAGCGTGAACTGATGAAGCCTCTTCGATGAGAGGTGAAACGTCTCCAAAAGGCAAAAACCAGATCCAGTTGCGTTCGATTCAATCTCCGCGAGACAGCAATTACCTCATACCTCCTTCCTATAAGATGACCATGCTACCCAGATCAGGACAAATTATCATAAATATTATAGATGCTGTAGTTAGTGGTTTAAACAATTATTTTGCAAGTGGGGGACCAAATTTGGAAGAAAGAAATCAGTGGCCAAGAGACCCTTGAAAAGGCAACAGAGGAAGATTACACAGAACGTAGTAAAAGCTCTCGTTTTCTTGGAGCAATAGTAGAAGAAAAGGAAATTTGGATTTGTATGTAATGTAAAAACAATACAATAAATGTAAAAACAAAACATCTACTGATTGGAATGACACTGATATGACAACAATGAAGAAAGTAATTGATGGTATTGTAAAACCATTAACACACATCTGTAATTTGTCATTTTCAACGGGCAGATTTCCTAACAAGATGAAAATTGCAAAAGTAATAACTCTTACTGTATAAAAATGGGGATAGACACCACTTTACAAACTACAGGCCTGTCCTTACTTTCCCAGGTATCCAAGATATTGGAAAAACTCTTCATGGTAAGACTAGACAAATTAATTGAAAAGCACAAACTGCTAAATGACAGTCAATATGACTTTCGATCAAACAGAACAACATGCATGGCACGAATAGATATAGTAGAGAAAATAACTAACTGTATTGACAAAAAGGGGTGGTAGGTTGAAAATGAAGCGCTCCGCTCACGTACAATTCTCTGTGGCTCAGCGGCGGAATCTACATCAGTGACAACCTGGTGACAACTTGAGTGAAACTAGGGCAATGCGAGATCAAACGATATGCGTACTTAAGAAGATGGAATGGAACAAGCTAGGGATGCACCGATCCACATTTTTTCAGTTCCGATCCAGATACCTGAATTTGGATATCGGCCGATACCGACACTATTCCGATACCAAAGCTTAATATTATTATTCTCATTATTTAGGGCTGCACGATTTATTGTTTGAGCATTGAAATCCCAATTTTCACACGCACGATTTTCGAATCACGGGGACATGCGATTTTATTAAAGGCAAATTAAAAACATACATGTCATGTTACAGCTTTTGCTCTGTTTGGAATAAAACAGAATTTAACACTTAAATATCTACCAGAGGCTGTGTAGATCTGCCCAGTATCATTGATTTTACTATTCACTATTTATTTCACTCCATTAGACGGAGTTTGTTGTTGATGTGAGACATGCAGTTTCCCCATGCACAACACCGCCTCCTTCCCCTGCTCGTGTGTGTTTTGTCTGGCGCGTGCGGCCACTCTTTGATATGGTAGAAAGAAAAATGCGAGCACTGCACTTAGCCCAGTGCTGCTAAATGCTACCATGCCAGCTGCCTGGCTGTAAACTGTGGAAAGGAATGGAGTTGTGTCTCATCGGGACACGCCTGCGTTCAGGAAATCATTCTACAATTAGCGGCCAGCTGGCCGACCAGTCGGCAGGAAGCACTTGTAGAGTCATTTCAGCAGACACCGCTGAAGCACAGACATAAGACATGGATCGTAAATTTTCGCAGGTTGGATTGTAAATTTTCGCAGGTTGGATCAGAAATTTACGAGTACAAGTACAAGCATGCTAGGAGGTGAAAACACATGCGCGTTTGGAGGTATGGAAATGATAGATGACCTAAAGAAATTTTTAGAAGTGATTTTAAACCACAAATTTATTTTGGTTTTCAGAGTCAGTGGTATTGTTGAACACAGACTTAGGTATGTAGATAACTGGAAATGTGTCCATGAAATTATCTATGGAGAAGGGGCAGGAATATATACAGTAAGTTTATACTTCTTCCTACTCCTTTTTGAACATGTATGATTTAACTTGCACTGGCTAAGTGAAATTAAAATTGAGTTGGTGCGTGTACATGTTTGACCTGTTTTCCTTTTGTCTTTTCATTGTATTTTCTTTTCCTTTATTGTTGTATCTTATTTTATTGTTGGCTTTTACATGTTTGAAATAAAATTCTTAAATCAATCAATGACTTATACCATTTCTTCTGGATTTCTGTTTTGACCTGCCATTAATGAACCTTAATTCCCACAAACCCAGGGCCTTTGCAAGCTTAACATCAGGGCTTCGCAAAGAGAGCTGAGGGCTAAGTCTCTTACCTCTTTAGAGATCTGACTGACAACTGAGGCCAGAAAGTCTGCTGACTCTTGCTCTGACTTTGTCAATGGCTCAACCTGAAGTTTGTG
The DNA here is from genome assembly GCA_016785345.1 of Trinectes maculatus. Lineage (NCBI taxonomy): Eukaryota > Metazoa > Chordata > Actinopteri > Pleuronectiformes > Achiridae > Trinectes > Trinectes maculatus. The sequence goes on along the minus strand of JAFBJQ010004242.1, from coordinate 49,965 downwards.
AATAAACACATCATAAACCATTTGTTACCAAGGTTTTCGTATACTGTACAATATAGTGTATGTTTATAATGATGTCACATCTCATTTTTATGAATTCAAAAATAGTGATTTAACACCTTGATCTTGTGAGATCACATATTCACCAATTATATTTCATTAGGCAAGTGGTGGCCAAGTAGCTTGACATGGCCGCCCACTGCTCCACATGTGTGTGCTGTGTGTATGCTGTACTTGTGTGTATGATGAATTAAAAGCAGAGATCCAATTTCGAATAGTGTACTGTGCAATGACAAATAAAGATTTTTTTCTTCAATACATTTTAAAAACAAAAAAAAGTAATACCAATTTTCACAATTGAATAAACCTTTTCTATCACAGATTCACAGCATTATATCAAATGTGGACAAAAGGTATTTAATGAATATTGTTTGTGCGGGTACCTACATCTGCAGTCTCTTGAAAATGTTGGATCAGCTTTATGACTCTGCCAAGGTTGCTTTTGATGGAGTCCATGGACTCTTTTTGTGCAGCTGCAATTTCCTTAACTTGAGAGGAAAGTGCTATGTGTTTTGCTTTGATGGCCCTGAGGTTCTCCAGCATCACTGCCAGGTTCTCCTGCAAAAAAAAGTGTAAATCAGTAGCTGCCCGGAATTAATGTTCCATTGTCCACCACCTTTTGGAACATACAGAATATAGCAATAGTATTATGGAAAAAGAAATATATTTATTTTTAAGCAACATTAATTTAATTAAGAGCTTTTCCATTTTGAAATCTTAGGAGAGAGCAGGTTCATGAATTTGATGTCTATAAAGAAAGATACTTTATCTTCTATCATATTAAACTCTGCATTCCAGTATTTTGTTGTTAGTTTAGGGATCTGTTATTCATTATTTACTTCAATATTTTTGTGTCCGTTCCATTACATTTACTCATTTTATTAATTTAGATAAAAAACCCTGCCAGCATGTCTGTTTAGAGAGCTATGAGTATAAGTGCATTGAGAGTGACTATGTCAATGACAAGGTTTTACAGCTACCGTAAATAATGTTTAAAAAAAATACTGTCATTCTAATAATCAGTATATTGTTTCTAAACTACAATAGCTATTCATTTTCTGCTGAATGCTAATGTTGCCCTTTATTACCTCAGCAGGACATCCATTCTCTGCAGTGCTGTTGATGAAGTCCAGCTTCAGTCGCTTCTCAATATATTCCAGGTCAGCCTCTGACTTGAGGAACTGCAAAGACACTAAGCTTTATTCTTTGACTTAATTTAATACTAATGCTGAAACGTTGAAAAAAATCATTACAAAAATGCAAAATTATTTTATTAGAGAATCAGTAAAAAAGACCCAATTTACACGATCAAAATCAAGTTTTTACAATTCTGTAAAGTTCATGATATTCATAGCTACATTGGTTTATGGTACCAAAACACCACAAACAGCACCATGGAAAGTAGTTACATTTTCCTCAGTGGAGTTTAATGACTTGTGGTTTAATTTCTTCTTATTGTCAGGTAGCCTACTTCTGTGACATGCCCATATCAGTTGTGCTCTAAGACGATATACCCGCCAACACTAGAAATACTCAAACAAGAAGAGAGGGGAAAATCCAGTATTCTAACTGTTAATTGGGTTTCCTCTAAAATGGGTTAATAGATTCTTCCGAGGTCATGCTCCAGCCCTCTACAATATTACAGCTTGGCAAACAAGCAGAACCAAAAATATAACTTCCTGGGTGGAGGCAATTAGTGTATAAAGTTCTGAACAAGCCTGTATAACACCAGTCAGTGCAACTCTCTCTCTGCACTCTTCAGACACTTTGACATTATTGCACTGCTCTGTAATATAGTGAAAATAAAGAAGGAAATACTGTGCATCAACGCCGAACAGAAAATCTAACCATTATTAGTCAAAATTCTCTCTTTTCTAACTTAAACACAGTACAGACACAGCAAGTGAGATCTGGAGACCTTTCTGGAAAAAGCATGTTAGTGGACAAAACAGGCTTTTTTGCGTGTTCATCATTCTATACCTGCTTACTGTCCCCTTGCAAGCTAACAATTCAGCACAATATTGTTACGCTACCAACTTCAAAGTAATTGCTTATTATGATGATTATGAAGGAAGTACTGGTATACAGTTGTGAAAAACTGCATCTGCAATAAAAGTGTAAGAGACAATTTTAAAATTGTCCACACCCCCCTCACCTGATACGAGTGCAGTCGCCCAACAAAATGAACTATGCACATCCGCGTTTTAGTGTTGGGAATTTTGAGTCTTTTTACAGACTCGGATCCGCAAGTCTCGGACGGTAAAATGAACGAATCTTTTTGAGTCTTTTCGTTCATTTCGTTCATTTAACAAGGGCGCCCTCTAAAACAGGCAGGGAGTCTGAGCTGGCTGTCACGTGACAAATGAACGCATCTCAAAGACTGTTTTGAGTCGTGAACAAATCAGTCCTGTTTCCTGCATCTCTGCTGCAGCTGCTACAGGACGAGTGAATGAAAAACTCAGTAACTTATTTAGACCATGATTTCATGACGACTTTTAAGTCCCAACTTCCCGAAAATGTTACTGTCCCAAACGTGACATTAATGTTGTTATGTGATTTTATTTTATTATTATTTTTGTGGCAGATTATAACACAAAATCAACACGTTTATATGATCAAGTATTTATTTATCGACACACTTGTAAACGCACTGCATTATATATAATACACTGTTATATACTATAACAGTGTACACATGTACAAGAACCGAAGACCACTTATTCATTATTTCATGAATGAATAATGTATGTCGGATGTCATGTGACAAATTAACGAGCGACCGATCTCTATGAACAAAACGCTGTGTATACTGGTCACAACAAATGAACGAAAGAACGACTCGAGTGAGCGAAGCTCCGTATTTCCTGCTCCGACACAGTCAGCGCTGGCTGTCACGTGACAAATGAACGCGAACGACTCGAGTGAACGACTCATGAACGAATCTCTGGGTGTACTACTCTGCGCATAGGCTGAGCCGCTGTCACGTGACAAATGAACGAATCTCAAAGACTCATACTGTTTTGAGTCGTGAACGAATCAGTTCTGTTTCCTGTTCTTTTTGTGCTTGGGCAGCCGCCGTGTGGCCGGGGGACTTGCTGCATGAAAATGAACGAATCAGTCACCGAGATGATTAGTTCATATGAACGAAACGTTCATGAACGACACATCACTACCGCGTTTACTCTTGTTGGTCGGATACAGTGCGGAAATACGGGTGAAGTTCGCGTTATTCAACGATAAGAAGCATTTGTATACAGCATACGTCAGAATTGTCGTTACACTGAACGCAACAGCCGCTGTTAAAATGGCCATCTTGTTATCTGTAAAGTTACACAGGAGGTTTGAGAATTTGGTCCCTGTGTGTAAACAAGATGTGTCAGTTCAATGACGCTCGACGTAGAGGAGTTGCAAGTGTTAATGCTAACATTACAAAGAGAAAACCATGACACGACTGGTGTAATATTTACCGTGTACCGTACATAACTAAACAGTAATTGAACACTGCTGATTTATTGTTCAGTCAGTCAACCAGGATACACTTCAGAAATGATATGACTGCAGAATTAAATTTTTCATTTCGCTTACCAAAGTTTCCAGCTTGTCAACCGTTGTCTCCATCTTGAATAGTTTCAGTTTGGATGTGGCCTCTGTGATTGGCCAACTATTACGATTGCTGAAAGCCAATTGGGCAGCTCTGTCAGACTGCTCTGTACTACAGACTACAGTACTGGCAATACAGCACGGCATTTACTCTACAGCTCTGTAGAGTAATCGGATCCAAAACGATCGTTTGTACTAGAACAATTTGAAAACTCACATGCTAAATATATAAATAAAATTTGATTATTGTTGTAGCTGTGGAAGCTGCAACAGGTTGGTTATTCACTGTATTTACCTTGTTTCGTTGGCACCAATTGACAGGAGTTAAGACTGTTTGATCCAACCTAAATACAGTACACTTGTATTTAAGCCTATCCAACTAAACTGGTCAGCAGATTCAGAATGAAGTCGGAAGAGGTTCTGATGTCATCGGTCACATTAGTTTTCCTGATCTGAAGCAAGCTCCAGCAAAGTGCCTGTCAAAGTGTGGTTTGAAGCCTTGGCATCATAGGGAACGTCACTATTTGGCAGTAGTGCACCTAACACCTGTTTGGCCACAGCCATTAAACAACAGAAGAAAAGGAAGACAATTAATAAAAATAGTTTTTGAAAGTAATATTTTGTCACGTTTTCTGTTACATGTGGCATCTATTACACTTCTGTCCATCCTGGCAGTGGGATCCCTCACTTGTGACTCTTCCTGAGGTTTTTGCGTTTTTACTCAATTAAAATATTCTTTTGTCCTTATCCTTGTTGGCGGTATAGGACAGAGGATATCACACACTAAACTGATTTTAAACGCCTATAAAGCAAACTGTGATTCAGGAATATCATCTAGCAAAAATTAAATTAATCTGATTTAATGTATACTTAAATGTAACAATCCATCCATTATCAGAGCGGGATTTGAACCCCAGCAGTTTAAAGCCCAACGCTCTAACCATTAGACTCTTCAAATAAATAATAATAACCACTGCTTTCAACTGGCTTGGTATTTGTTTTGGCTTTTTTGTATTATCGAGAATAATTTTATTTGAACTTCGATGTTCTGCACGGGTTCATGAACATTCTTCCAAACAATATAACAGTGCAAGCAAAGTAAGCTCAATATATCAATAATCAAAATATCAATGTGACATATTTACAAAGATAAATTTATATAGATCAAAATGTTGTGCAGCTGATTTACAAATCCATTATTGATACAAACATGGAAATCCTTTTCCTACCAAGCCTTACTATCATCAAAAATGTCACATAAAACAATAGTTCAAACATTAATTCAAACATTACTAAAGAAAGACACTAGACAAAGGGGTTAAACTGGGGTAAATATTCCATATTCTACCTAATCAAGCTGCTGAAAGTTGCAGAGATTCAAGGGCAGATTATCATCATATAAAACCTATTGCTCAGATATCCAAAATGGAGATCACTGGTTATGTTACTTGGATATTAAGGATAAGTTGAAGATGACGATTGATGTTTCAGTGACACAACAAATGACAATACAGTGCCATGGCCACTAAAGGACTTCATGAGCAGGTGCCAGAGGCTGTACAACAGGAAAATCCAGCCTCTCACACACAGTCAACTTCAGGGATAAGTGTTGGACGATCTCATTAGGATCAGTGTACAGTGCAGCAGGAACATTCTGAAAGAGAGTAACATCTGTCAGAATGACAACAATTAACGTGTTTCATCATGGTACATTTTAATATATCAATCAACATTTTAAAGTCATATTATTTTACTATACACTTTCCAGAAAGTCTGTATTTCTATTTTTAATTTTATATTCTCTTAATCCCACAAAGGGAAATTCACTCATTGCATTCGCAATAGAGAGCTGCAACAGCCACTCCTGCAGCGCCAGAGCATGTCTTTAGACTAATGAAGAGAAACCATGCACATTCAAGGAGAACATGCAAACTCCACACAGAAAGACCCTTGTCCGAACCAAGACTCAAACCAGGAACTTTCTAGCTGTGAGGCACGAGTGCTAACCACTGAACCACAGTGAAACAAAAAGTATATTAGCCCGTATGGCACCACGGTTAAGTTTTAACTGCATGTTTAAGTTATAATTATTAAGTCAGTTGCAGTGTGAAACATTTGTATGTAGAACATGTACCATAGGTAGGAGTACAGCAAACGTACAAAAATAATTTTATTGTCATGTAAATGTTATATATATATTATTATATTGGCTAACAGCATCACTGTGTGACAACAAAGAACTCCTGTAGTTGCCTTTGTTATGTCTGTTTGCCATACAACAAATACTCTAGATTCTAGAGAAAGATTAACATTCTACTTAGAAGAAAGCACCCAATCAAAGTGAGCGAGAAAAACATTCTATCAAGTTGTAAGTTTTAAAACGTATATCATTTACTGTACACTGGGAACAGATGTGACCATATCATTCGGCAAACATAAATGTAGACTATTTATTATAACCTCATGACCAACCTGGTCATATCTAACAGAAAAACAAAATCAGCAGAACTTGAGAAGGGTCATCTCAGTGTTCACACACAGAACAGTTGGATGTTACAAACAATAAGGAAATAAAAACAAAGGCTCATAGTGTATATGGTACATTGGGCATGCAATCAGTGGGTCACAGATTTATTTGCCAGCTTTAAGTCAGTGTAATATGCTATCATTTTAATGCTGTTTAATTTGTGCTCAGCCTATGCAAACTGATGACCAGAGGACTTTGTTGTTTACCTCGTCTTGTCAGCAATCAATATAGTTCAAAGCCATCTTTTCTTTGTGCCTTTCAATAATTCACACAATATTTGTAAATGGTAAATATTAGAATAAGTAAGGACAAAATAACAATGCAAAAAGTTACAATACAGCATAATCAAATACCGATCTGTCATTCTGTCCTGGTGCTTTTTCTGTGATGATGGCGCAAATCAAAATGATGGTTAAAATTCTGTCTCTCCTACATGCCCAGTAAGACAATCTGGCAAGTGCGGATGAGGTGCATGGCACGAGGCACATGGCACAATATTTATCGTCTCTTCTTTTTCTCCTTTGAGAAACATATCTTCCAATTAGTCATGTGACATAACAGAAAGCCTGTGGTTCTGCCCACAGGGTTTCTGCAGATGAGGCTCATTAGTAGACAATCAATCTCCTTGTTTGTTCCTGTTGTTTTGCTAGTTTGGAGTTAGGAAAAACATCCCTTTATTAGCCATCACTGGCAAAGAATGTGTTATTATAGATTAATTTAGGTAATATACCATTTAACTGGTGGTCTGAATGAATGAATCGTGTCATTTTTGCACAAAATTCTAGTATAGAATTAATTCCTTTTAATGCAGATAAAGCCTAAAACACCAAAATGAATGCACTGTTTGATGTACAGAGTTGTTGGCCAATTTGTCATAATTTATATAATGAAATAATTTATATAGTGTCATCATTCATATAGTGTATCCATACAGTTCTCTTATAAGATAAAGAACTTTACAAATTTGTCATCTACAAATTTGTCACCTACACCTTCCTAGACTAACACTGTTTATAGCACTTTGTCATGTGCGCATTCACACACTGCTGGATATTTTGTCAGGAGAAGGTTTGGGGTTTGAATGGCACTTCAGCATGCACATTGAAGAAGCCAATGATCTAACCACCAGAGCTGTGGTTGATGGATGACCCACAACACCCTTGGGAACTATAAGCATGTAGCTTATTACCAGTAGAGAGCTCACCTTCAGTTCTGCTATTTTGCTTTCTCTTGTGCTGAACTCCCGTAGCATGTAATTCTTTCCAGCCTAGGGAAAAGAACAGGATCAGCAGACTTAACTTGCAGCTCTTAACATTAACCGTAAGCTATTACTAACTCCACAATTAAAATCTGCGACTCACTCATCACAAAAAGCTGCAATGTACTTTGTCCTAGTTGGAGGAAAGCAACTTGCCTCATGATACAGTCGTGTGTCATTTATTCTAATCATCACTCCATCCACTCTGAGGAAGAAGCGGAGCAACAGGAAGAAACTGGTGGGCATCACCCTCTGCAAGACACAGATTAACATACTGCCATCACTGTTACACAACATATCCATTTAAATCTTTTGAATGCAACATTATGTCCTGATACAGTTCAGTACAAATGTAAAATGTTAGAGAATCTCCAAACTGGTTTCAGATCTATTATTTATTGTCTGAGCTTGATGATCTTTACCCAAATTCATTAAACTTTGCTGTACCCTCCTAAAGGCATATATGAATGTCCACAATAGTATGAATGTGGTTCTAGCAATACAGAAGAAGGCTCCACATTAAACTTTGCTACAAAGACCCAAAATCTAAGTAAATTAGACACTGATAAAAATTAAGTTATAAACTTTGTCCCTTAAATATCAGAAAAGCGAATTAGCTTTTGGACAGACTGAAACATCACTCACAATTTTGACACTGATCGTTGAGACTCCATGGTCATGTAGCTCATCCTCAAAAAGCAGCACATCATCAAAAAACATGATCTGTTCCCGAGCCTTCAGCCTCTCAATGTCTATACGCTCTGCTGTCTCTGTCACCTTCAGATGAGCAACAGGTAGTAATAATGAAACACAGGCAGAAGTACAGCTGCTTGAAGAACAGAAATTTAATATACATAATTGTAAAGCTTTTGATAATACACATAAGAGACGCTGCTGATACTGTTTCATTCAAATCCCATACCTTTATCTGCATACCTTCTCCAATCAGAGTACCTCGGTAGTCTGTGGTGTATGTCCAGTCATAAGGCCTCACCACCTCTTTGGAGTGTTCCGTATCAGCTCTAGAACAAAATGAAAGATTAAGTTAATTTTATTGTGTCCCTTAAAGTGATGTTCGTGATTTCCTTTTCTGTCAGTGTTGTTGGGATCAAACACCATGTGAGACACAAGGGACATGAAACCATGATCTAACCATGATTAACCGATCACAAAGGTAAAACCTCATGATCCAACCATGAGGACAGAACATGTGACCAAGAACAAAGAAAGCAGGCCCAGCACCTCAAAATCAAGTTTTAACCGGATTTTGGGACAGTAGGGCCAAACCAGGACCCCACCCCTGATTTACAGTAGGGTGGCGACCATGAATTCAGGGGCAAAACCCCGAATGACCATTGGCCAAGGGCCAAAGGTCCCACCAGGGGTACTAATGACATCACTCAGGTGATAAAAGCGCCCTGCACCCGACATTCATGGCTTCTTCCCCGGCTTCTTCCCCGGGACCAGTTGCAGCAGAGAGCCACACAAGGCTTTTCTCCAGACTTGGCCGCCAAAAGGGAGCAAACCACAAAACTCCGGATTCCTTCATCCTCTCCGTAAGCCCAGGCCGCAGTCTGCAACTCGCCGGAGGAGCACACAGACTGTTCGTCTTTTCTTCTTTTGATTTTTCACCGACGCGACTGCCTGATCAGCTGATCGCCTACAAGCCACGAGGACGAACGGAGCAGCTCTTCAGAAACAAAGAAGGAGCACCGTCCCTCATCCGTGAGCATCCCCGCTGCCCCGAGGAGCATCACGTCACCGCGGCAACCGAGCAACAACGGACCGCCGAAAAACTTCGCCTGACGCACCGCAATCCCCTCAGCGGGAATTTCAAACCTCCGACAGATCGGAGCAACGCCAAGTAAGAGGCTTATGTCTGGGCAGAGAATAGTTTGAAGCGTAGGTGTTTAAAGTGTTTTGCCTCACAGTCTAAGCAACTGTGACGTATGTTGTGTAATTTACGCCGTAATAAGGAAACTATTGCGTGTCGGTAAATTACCGATTTTCCTGTAAAGTGTGATTCAAACTGCTCTTGGGTTTCTTTTCTTTCCTTTACTCTCTCTTTCCTTTATTCTGGTTTGTTTTGGGTATTGTAATTAGTTATCCTAATCGCACTCCTCCAACGTAAGCGCTGCCGAGCGTGATTGGATAACTAGGGTTCAGGTAGAGAGAGAGAGATGTTTGATGAATTCTAGAAAAGATTCGACATTATATGTCAAGGCCAGGTGGGAAAGAGAGCTGGGTGAGGAGATTCCAGAGGGGATATGGTATGATATGTGGAAAACACACCAAATTACAACAAAATCTCTGAAATGGAGGGAATTCAGTTGGAAAAATCTAATTCGGTACTTTATTACACCTAAAATCAAAAGTAAACAGATAAATGCTCAACAGCCATGTTGGAGATTGTGCAACCACATGGATTCAGACCACACACACATTTTTTGGAATTGCTCAAAAATCCAACCCTTCTGGGGGAATGTTCACTCAGTTCTCTGTGAGGTTTTAGGTTATGTGATTCCTAAATCTTGTCTGGTGTTGTACCTCGGTCATTTGGAGGGCACCGTGCATGTAGGTGATCAATATTTAGCCAGGATTCTTCTGGTGGCTGGGAAGAAGACCATTACTAAGAACTGGCTCAAGTCTGATACTCCAAGTCATAAACAGTGGATCTCAATTATAGATGATATACTGGAGATGGAACATCTCACATATAAGTTGAATTTGAAGGAAGACGTTTTTGTTAGAAGTTGGGGGAAATGGTTGACATATGGGGGAAGACACAATTAATCAGATGGCTGTAAGACTTACTAACAGAATTTCACACAGGCTTTATTCCTCTTGCTTGTTTGTTTGTTTTTGTTGATATGCTTTCCTGTTTTTGTTTTTGTTGTTTTTTCTGTTTGTTTGTTTTACACTCCTTACAAGGAAGTTGATTGTCCTGTACCATTTTGTCTACATTGAAAACTAAATAAAGATTGTTAAAAAAAAAAAATTTTAATGATTGTCTCTGACAATTAATATAATTAGCTAATAACCAAATTGATCCTCCTTGGTCCAACCTAGTTGGTATCCACGCGAGGTTCTGTTTAATACATGTTGTGGCCCTCCCCAACAGTGTATATGTGACAAGAGAGCTGTTCTGTAATGACATCGCACAGTACATACAATACACAACCTCTTTCAAACCCACAACTCACTGTAAAACCTGTTTGTTTTTTTTGTATTGTTCCTCCTTTTCATCCTGGAATATTTTTTCTTCCAAATAGTGCCCAAGAAATCTTAATTGCTTAGCTGCATCATGAAATGTGAGATCTGTTCAATGTGTCAGATTCAAGTGAAGAACCAGCTGATGGGCAAAAATGCAGCAAAATGTGAACCAATGATTGTAAATCTGCAAAAACAATTTTTAAATAACAGATTTAGAGATTATTATATGTTCCATGTTAATGTTTTGGGTGATCTTTCTTTGTCTGTTTGACATTCCTATATCCAATTCCAGTGTCAATCAGGCTCTGCTGAATGTTAGAGCAATTTCTTTCTTTCGTTCTTTCAACCATTTTTTCTGTTTATCATTTGTTTCTTTCTTCAGCTGCACTAACTATTGTTTGTGTATAACTTTTACAGCCCCGATCTGAATACTTGACCAAATCTGTTTTAGATGACATGTCAGATGTTGAAAATGTGTTAAAAAGGCAATCCTATAGCTACTACATTGTGTACCACACTGTGAGGGTCATCTTACCTGCTCTCTTGCCATTCCTGTGCACAGGCAACTTTTACAGCATCCTCCATGTTGTTTACTCTCTTAAGGGCATCAATGGCATTGAACTCTATGCCATAGCCATCTGTGTGTTGGATGCATAGGACGTTGTCCCCAAACAACATCTCTGGAAGGGAGGGCATGTTCATCTCTTCTGCCAATCTGGAAAGACAAACAGCTGCTCTTGTATCTTCTAACTTAAAACTGTAGGCAGTGCATTCAGTTCAGCAGCCATAGCATCCTCACATTTTTGCAAAGTAGGTACCTACTTTATATCAGACACAACAACAAGGTAAGAGAATATAATGCAAGTAAAACACACCCTTCCACCAAAAACTTTTTACCCAGTTAACTCACCATTAAAGGTGAGTTAAACTGACTCTAGACATTTTTTGCTCCATAGGCTACATTTCCATTTGCTTTTGAAAGTTAGATTCAGGTACAGCTGAATTCTAAATAATCACATGATGAGTTATTGTTATAAACACTTCATTTTGTATTAATACATTTATACTCTTTGACACCAATGGAGCATAACATTTTTTAGGCTTTGTTATGTCACTAGACTGCAACTACCAGTCATGTTCACAATGTTAATCTATAATCTTTAAATCTTTAATTTTCTCACTTACCCTGTGCATTCTACATATGGCTCTAACAGGGTTTTTGAAAAATGTTTCATTGTTGGACCTCATACCTGGAGATATCTGATTTGGCGTCATATAATGCCACAATTGCCATAATAAAGTAATGGTTTTCGATATGTGTCTACTTTAAACAACACTATTTGCTCGCGGGGTCCCCCTACAGTCGAGAAACGGCATTGTCTCTTGCAACTGTCGTAAATCTGTATCTCATGTATTTGTTGATAAAGCAACGATATAAGGGGAATTCCATCCTGAGGCAGAACTGATGTCCAATCAACCATGTCTTCAGGCGAGGTAAAGTAGGCTAGCCTTACAGCAAATACTAGACATAGATGGTAAGCAAAGCATGTATACTGTAGCGTCCTCACAAATGTGTTTGAGCCAGCCTGTCAACTCTCCTCTCTCTGTCTGTCACTGGCCAGAATGTACGTCTGTGAGCGTGTGGGTTGGTGGAGCAGAGTGGGGGGGCTGGCTTTGTGTGTGTGATTTTGCCATTTTTGAAATTCCCTGCAAAAATGAGCGAATACCCTTGTCCTGCAAAGAGGCGTCTGCACCCCTAAAATGGCCAGAGTTCGCACTGATAGCGTTCTTAACATGATTGTGTACAATATGAGGCCTGTGTCAATGGCTGAAAGCAAGGGTTTCAAGGAAATCATCCAGACATTCAATCCTGACTATATTTTGCCTCAAAGAACGCACTTCACCAAGCTCATGTAAGTATGAGGGAAGTGTTGGTCTAACAAAAGATGCTGGACGATTGCTCTGACAACGGACGCCTGCAGTATTGCCACTGAGGCATACCTGGGCATTATTTGTCACTATTTTGATGACTGGGTGTTAAAAAAACATCTGCCTGACAACGATGGCATAGGTATGGAACACTGCCTCCAGGCTTTAGAAAATTTAGAAATCCCTCCCTCCAAGATTGTAAGCAATGCCCGCAATTAGACATCGACCGATTTATCGGCTGACCAATTATTTGGCACGTTTTTTGACAAAATTATTTAAATCAGCATCGGATTTGTGTGTTGTGTTTTTTAGCGCTGATTATTTAGCGCTGCTCTTATTATAGGGTTAGGGTTAGGGTTAGGACTAACCCTAACCCTATAATAAGAGCTGCTTCGACAGAAAGCACAGCAAGCATGGTAGAGGTGACAGAAATACTATTTGAGTAATTGACGAATTGAAATAATAATCAACAGATAAGTTGACAACAAAAATATCATTAGTTGCAGCCCTTCTTTTAAAGAATTCTAATGTACTGTATCCGATCAGGACTCGACTCGAAGATACTCACTTTTAAATTGGATTTTATTTTTATACTTGGGACGGTGGCAAAATACTTGACGGAGACATCCCACATAATAAAGTCTCTTAATGGTTACTAGAAGCAGTCAATCAAAAAAGCCAAATGGGACTGTTAACTTGGAGGAACTCAGCTTGACAACTGATTGCGTAGGTCTACTTTACTGGAACAGAGGGGGGTGAGAGACTGCCATCATACAATAAAATTACATACTGAAAGTAACAAGACTAAAATTCATGACCTACCACCACTACACAATAAAAAGTGAACAAGAAAGCAAGAACAGCGATGTCCCAGCCCCCCATCCCACACAATACCTTACTTCCAGACCCACAGGAAACACTGTAACAGTAACGAGAATAACCACTTGTTACTACTGAGGTACACAGAAGAGCAAGCTATCTAAGTCAGTGAGCACAGCCATTGGTCCATCTGACATCATGTCTCTTTTTTAAATGAACATTATTAGTACAGCATAGTGATTTCATTGCCATTGTTGTCAACCTTGTTAGTGAAAAAACACAGTTTTTGGCAAAAATTGTTGTGTAAATTGATGCAATCTGCAATTTGACCAAAACACTTGAACCATCAAGCTATGGGTGAGTGAATATTTTGTAAATAATTACTTATTTACAAACAACAAGAAATCACTCAAACGCCTATGTCACTGAGTGAGGCCAGCGGTATTTATGGAAAAGAACAGTACAAAATGAAAGTACAAATACTAAAGTCTGAGGAACATCTCACCGTTCAGCATCTTTGGATTTCATAATGTGGTTTTTGGCAACAGTGACTTTCCATGGTCCAAAGGTGAAGTCATGTTTACTGCTCTTGAAACCATGTGACATCATCATGGACAGAGATCCCAACATCAGCTACAAAAGAGATCATAAATTCATTTACAGAATAAACTCACCATAATAAACTCACAAAGGGGGAGTGGCAGAGTGGGACATTGGTTCGCATGCACTTGTGCATGTTCTTCCCATGCCTGCCTGGGGTCTTCACTGGGTACTCCAGCTGCCTCCCACAGTCCAAATACATGCATGTTGGGAGTTTGGTTAAACTGAGACTTTAAACTGACCATAGGCGTGACTACGAGTGTGAATGGTTGTTTGTCTCTATACATGTTGGCCCTGTGATAGGCTGGTGAACTGTCAGGGAAGTATGCTGCCTCTCGCCCATTGTCAGATGGGATTGGCTACAGCTCCCCCAAGATCCTCAAGAGGATAAGCAGCACAAAAAAAAAGAATGAATCACAGAAGATTTAGTCGTCTGACCTTCACATTCAAGCTTGATTTAAATTTGCTCTCTGATACTGTTATGTATTCGTTGGCAAATGTCATGTTACTCACTGATTCTTGAGATAACGGAAAAATGTCCTTTTAAAACTTAAAAAAAAAAATTTGAAAATGATATACAGGGGGTCCTCGAGTTACGAAGGAGATCCGTTCCTGAGAATGTGTCGTCGGAACATACATTCATATGTAAGGTATCTCAAGGAGATTGAATCGAACGCAACTGGATTCAATCGATTCAATCTCCTTGAGATAACTATGACCTGGATGAATGAGAATATTCACAGGCTCATATGTAAGGTAGATACTAAGTTGTGCCACTAGATGTCGCTTTAACACCACGCTAAAATAAGAGTTTACTGTGGTGAATTGCCTTTTGTCCCTCTTGACACACCGTAGGGGTTGATTCCTTTAGATTTCTGATATCAACCTTGTAGACCCTGTGTTGTGAATAAACCTACGGTACTGCCAAGATCCCGAACCCATCTGTGTCAAACACAACGCAGAGTAGCCTAGCTGTGGAGATGTTGGAGAGCCGGCACCAACTAGTTCCCGTGCGAAGTCTGTACGTATTTACGGGGCAAACCGCTTAAGCCGAAACAAGGAAGTTCATGGCAGATGTGTCTAATTTGTAGGTATTTCATAATACACTTCCTGTATTTTATCAAATTACAATCAATATGTAGAAATTATAAAATTTTAATTGAATGGGTCTTTCTTACTGAACTGAATTTTTTAAAATTAATTACCTTCTTTTTAGATTTTTTTAATCTAATGTAGGGCATGTTTTGTCTCATATCTCAAGAATACGTGTGATAAAATCGATCGTTCCTCTTAAAGGCTTAACTTTAAGCATAAGAAGATGTAAGTTAGTGGCATGCATTCACTGCTTTTTAACTGTGAGAAAGCAGTGAGCTAACGGAGCAGGACATGCTGAGGTCAGAGATTTTTTAAAAAGTAAATTCGGGCTGACAAAGAATTAATAGGTGCAATACCCCCATTGCAATGTCACATTATATTACATTACAATATTCGGCCACATTTGCCGCCTCTTCGATTCAACTAGGTGGTGCTAGGGACATATTCCAGGGCTGTCTTAAGGGGCATCAGAAACGATCACACATATTGTTTCCTGTGCGGTAGTATTGCATGTGCCTGCTTAACTCTACTACAGGGCAGTTTACGTAGCGTGTGTGTGAGGTCGACAAAACTGCAAGAGTGTAACTGTGTAGAGTAGTGCATCGTAAAGAAACAAAAAATAATTTACCTCAATTTTGTTGTCAGTGGTGTCAGACAGCCGCGTCACGGAGACTTTGTGTCCTAATAAAACAGTCCGGTCAAACCAGACACGTGTACGCTGTGGTTCCGCCACATCTCTCGTGTCAGTGGCCGCAAAGACAATCGCATTATGAAGGTGCCTTAATAAAAAGTCCGGTCGTGTCAGAATGTTGTTCTTAGTTTTGTTAAATGGCGGCCGACAAAAAATGTATGTGTGCACTCTTACCACAACTTGACACGGGGTTACAATTTATCACATCACAAGACGATATAATACACTGTAACACATCCTTCGTTATACATGGTCAGACGGTTCCGTCACATTGCCTGTGTCAGCTACAAACACAGACCCATTTTGGAAGAGCCTTCGTGTCCAAATAAAACAATCCGGTCGTTTTAGACATGTTCGCGCAGTGCTTCCCCCATCTCTTTAGTCACGTTCTACTAGTGATGTGTAGTTAATGAACGTTTCGTTCATATGAACGAATCTTTCACATGACCCGGAAAGAACGAGTCATCTCGGTGACTGATTCGTTCATTTTCATGCAGTAAGTTCCCCGGCCACACGGCGGCTGCCCAAGCACAAACAGGAAACAGAATTGATTCGTTCACGACTCACGAGTCTTTTGCTGTGTCCGAAAACACTCACTCATTTAATGTTGAATAATGCTATTCACCTCACTGTTCTCCTAACATCATCCTACTATGGTTGATTGGTTGAGGGCTTAGCTCTCCTGGGCAGGGGGCTGTTACTGTTGTGTGTTAATTCTTTCCCACAAGAAAATGGGGGTAGTTGGGGCTGTGTTCTTCAAACCATCTCCATTGTCTTACCAGCACTGAGCTCCAGTTTGTTCTTACTGCACCAGGTAAACAGCGGAATCATCTCCCTCTTGTAGGCGGATTCGTTTGACAGACTTGTGATTGGCGGTGCAGCTGTTGGTGTACATGGAGAAGAGTTGAGATGAGAGAACATAGGGGAACTGGTGCTGATAAGAGTCAGAGATGTTACCCAGCCTAACATGCTGCCTCCTGTTTTTGGGAAATCTGTGATCCATGTGCAGGTGGAGTCAGGTACACTAAGATAGGAGTTAAAGTAGAATACACTAAAGGTTTGTAGATGGACAAGGGGCACGATAAAGAAATTATCCACTAACTGACAATGCTTGACAAAGATGTTTGACAATTTCTCACTTCATTTGCTCAGTCTCTGTTTTTTTTTTTTTTTTACCTAGCATGTTATTTATTCAAATAGTATGTGTATGGGTATCATGCATTAAGCAGTAATGTAAGTGAGTTCACGTAAACATAACACCAGGAACAACCAGTCTTTGCATTCATTTATTTAAAAAATGAATTTCATACTAGTGATGCATTTATATTACTATAACATTTGGTATTTTGGAGGAAAGACAACTAAATGACTTCATACTATGATACCCGTATATTACACGAATAAAACAGGAATCTTAAGTTTGAACTGTGATTTAACAGCAATGGAAAACTGGAATTAAAATAAGGCAAAGACAAGAGGGCCCCAGGTATGTTGGGGTTTCTAAAGCAGTAAAGTTTTACTTCCTTACAAAAGACAGATATTCCAAGTTTGTGTGTGCATGGTGGACTTAACATTGTGGGATACTTTGGTGCAGGCTGAGGGCAGGACCAATGTATTAGTAAGCTCCCAGGTGGAATGACTATTCCAAGTTCCAATAAGGATTCTGTCCAAATCTTTGCATATGTTTGTAATCTTTTAGCGCTATACAATAAAAAGATATGACAGTATGGGTTGTGCTTATCTGTCAATTAAGTAGTTGAAAGTACTTGATTAACATAAAATTAGTTGACAATCATTTTGAAACAAAGAGATCAGATTTTTTTTCTTAATACATTTCAACTGGGTCCAACTTTGCAAATATGAATGTCTGCAGGCTTACATAGTGCTCACTTCAACTTCGACTGAGGTCTTTTCACAGACGTAGATATTTCTCAGCTTATGATGGTTTTTGCACCCTTTACTGAAGTCACACAACTAGATTTTAAATCCCATTAGATGATACAATGTTTGAATAGAGTGACAAAGAACTCAATTAATCTCATCTGTACAGCTTACCTTTCATCATCCACAACAAATGGAAACAATAGATGTTTTTTTAAAGGTAAAGACATTCAGTGAAATGTGTTTGATGTAAGTTACATAACATACACAAGTAACATATATTTTCTGTATGATAGTTCATATGGTAGTGTTACTCTATAGTCACTCTTAAGTTAATGTAGGAACAAGGATTGCTATGTGAAGATTTCACTCAAACTTCAGGAACCTGCATTAATCCCACTCAGGATTAATCGGCTTTCATTTCCATATCCTCCAAAATTTTGAAGATCTTAGCTGAGACCAAGAAGACACACTGACAATGCTCAGATATTACACAGTATTCATTCAGATCTAATTTGACAAAGAATACCAGGTCAACTATGAACTGAAATGTGCTGGAAGCTAAATGCATATTATAGTCAAACTACAGTGTGTTGCATCTTCTGTGGCAGACAGAAAAGTGAATTTATCTTCAGATGACACACTGAAGGATTGCAAATTTGAAAGAAAAATAACATCAGTCACTGTGGTTGATAAGGTTAGGTAGTGGTTGTGTTTCAATATTCCTCACTATGACATCAGGCATATTACAACGTATCAAGTTCTTCTGATAAAACACAATTAGTAATTTTTTTCTGGTTGATGAACTAAAATTCAAACATTAGCTAGTCCACCATTCATAGCCTCTTTGGTTCAACTATGTGGTTTCCACCCACCCGCAGGAAACCGTCCTGCAAACCACTCCACCACCATGCTGTCTCACAGGACAAATTAAGGACACACTGTGTAGCTTGGAACAGGCTGAACACCTGTCACCTTAATAAAACCACTCATTTTATACCCATGTTTTTATTTGAATGAAGGCTTAACACGTGTCAACATTTTTAAGATGGTCCTCCTGAGTTTACACAATAATTTAAACTTAAGATGAATACCAAGCCATTCTATGATGTGTAGTCTGAACACTCCACTGTGCATAATGTAATGGAAAACTGTCCTTCTGTAATAAGTCTGTAGAATTATATTTAATATTCCAATAGAAGAGCAAACTTACAGCAATACAACATGAGAGTGGCCTTGTGTTAATTCAACAAGTCAAGTGCAGCGTAGGTATGATTTGTACATGTATAGGTCAAATTTGAATTTCAAGAATAAAAGGTAAGAATGTCAGTCTTGTGACACGATGTCCATCATCCATAAGATAAATCTCCTCCATATTTTTCTTCAAGCACGTGACGGTAAATAATTAAGTTTCTGAGTGAGCTATTTGTAATTGAACACAACCAGTGGGGCCATGCAACCTCCATCCCCACGCATCAAAACTTCTTATTCAGAGGTTTTCAAAACACAGTATATTTCTCATCAAGTCATTAGCTTTTTCAAACAAACAAATGTACCCAACCTTTGACCAATCACCTGCATATTCTAATGTGTGGCTGTTTAATAAAGAACGTGATACTGTGCATGCAGGCACAAAAAACATGTCTGCTATCATAAAGGCAGCACCCCAACACACTAATAGCTCTGTAAAAGGAATACAAGTACAAGATTAAACTCTCTATCACATACAGCAACACTGATTATTACTGCACATTCATAATGTTAATACTCTATAGACTTATTTATATTTCATATTTAACACCATTTTTGATTATCCAAGTGCTTTGTCTAACTACAATAAAAACATTACATATAAATATAACACCGTGTGTCAGAATTCTTATAGAAAAAATTCAACAAAAACACTTGATAATTAGTGCAATAAAATGCAATAAAAAGGTTGCCAAGACATTTGGTCCAGTGGAGCTTACAAGCCTTCAGCAACACTGCTAAGCTGAGTTTACAGATTTTTGGACATATAACATGTCCCAGCAAAAAGCTCCTCCTCCAAAATGCTGCTAGTGATGCAGTTAACAATATGGTTTGTACTAGAAACAATGACACGTTCAATACAAAGTAGTGCATTTTAGCAAAGTCTTTGTCACCAACCACAGCAAATCCTATAATAGTGATAATAAGAGAACTCCTACATCTTATCCTGTATCAAGTTAAAAATACATTTGAATGTGTGGGTTCTGATATGTATGTATTCTATTTATTATATATTTTAAGGGGATTTTGGCTTTAGGCGAGGTCAACTGCTTTTATATTTTCCATCTCATTGACTGCTCTTAAAAGTATATATCATGATTTAAATTCTTTAACTGATTTCATTAATTAACTAACTTTCATTAATTCAATAAATCAAAATGTCAAAAATATCCATCACCACTTCTGTTGCCAAACTCAGCACTGTGCCATAAGCACAAGAATGATAAATATATGGTTATAAACTTCTACATAATATATACATTTAGGAAAAGCTGAGGTACAGGTGGAAGGTAAGATATGCTTTTTGCTTCTGATCTGTCAACTTTTTTTTTAGATCATGACAAACAGTGATTCAGTAAAGGAACGAGTACAGACATATGTCTGGGTAGGGATGTAAACAGACATGGTGAATGGTCTGAAGGATGAACTGGGATGATCGGCATGTTACTGTGTTTGCTCTAATGGAATGGCCATCTTCACTTGGAAGATTTCTTTGGAAGGTCAGATGAGGATCTCCACCATATCATCCACTTCCTGTTGAGTGGATGGAGTTGGTGGGGTGGGCTGTTGCTGAGGATGGCACTGAACAGGGAGTCTGAGCGCCACAGTGCTGCTGTGAAATACTGCCACATCTAAAAAGAAATGACAAAGAACATGGAAACGTCAGCAGAACCAGAATTTCAGTCCTGTTTGCAAAATTCTCGTCTTCTAGTCAGAAACATCTCCATTATTTTACCTGATCACATTATTCCCTCCTATGCATAATACCAACAGCATTTTTTATGACTTACTGTAGTTCTCAATGCTTTTATTTATTTGGTTTAACTTTTACTTGATGTCTATTTTATTGTTTGTCTATTTCCTCATCTCAGCTCGTCTCGGTTTCAAATTAACAACCAGACTAGTATTTTGGATTTTGGTAAGTTGGTAAACCTTCTAAGAAATGTTCCAAAACAGATCAGCTAATTGTGACTGCTCATCTCATCACTCATGATGAACACAACGCCTGTGTATAAAATTCTCTCAGAGTTCAGACATGTCAGATATAGATATACATTTCTATAATCTGCAACTGAAAGAATACGCCGCAGTGCATAATATTTGTTGCTCTCGCAAACTTACCAAAATATTTGTATATCTCATAATACAATTAAACAACAACTACAACTACAAACTACATGACAGAAAGTAACAGCTCTGTGGTCTGACAGTGCCAGTGGACCTGCAATGCGGTCAGGGATGTAGACAGGGCTAGGGCTGGAAAGACGGGCTGGCAGCGTCATGCTCTGAAGGGCTGGAGTGCTGGGCTTGCTGTTGTCCAGACTCTGGCCCTTGTCAGTTTGTGTGCAGCTGTCCCTGCTGCCGGTCTTCGAGTGGCCTGCTGTCATCGGGGTAGAGGGAAGCACTGGGGAGGGGGATGATGAGATTGACTCTGTCCTGAGTGACTCTGTACGAAACTCAGGACCCAGCAGAAGCCCTAGTCAGAATAGAACGATCATTACTCTAGAATATGGTCAGTAGCAGCTAAAATGTATCATCCATAGTATAATTGTTTTTATCCAAGTGACATATATGGTAGATACTATGCATTAGCTGCAATGGCTACTTTTTCTTACCAAGACTGCCTTTCCAGCTTGTGTCCTTGCGTTCTTCAGTGATGGGGGAGGTACTAAGTCCCAGGCTGTGAGAGAGCAGTCCTGAACCACCAGTGGCAGTGTTGGAGATGGACATCAGGGACTTGGAAGGTCTCATGGCAGAGGGAAGGTCTGACTTAATGGGTTCCTTTCTTGAACGCTGGTGGAGTACCTTGATCATAGCATCCTTCTCTATGATCTGTGCATGGAGGTTCTTTATCCTGGATCACATACAAAGAGGGAGGACCAGGATAGTCTGAGCTACATGTCATAAAAATCATATAGACTGAAAAGTTAAGTCATTCATTATCATCCTGCAGGCCTTTAAAAAGAGTCTTGCATTACTGTGTCATCTTTAAATTTGACATTTTAATTAAAAAGTTTGCAAACTTGTGAAGGTCTTGATTTTTAATGTCAGCTTTGAATGAACACTGTGTGAGAAAACATTTATCTCTGAATTTGTCTCCAATAGCCATTTGTGGTTATCGATGTATATAAACTGCAGTGTGAGTGGTGCAGGCAATCCAGTCCTGTGCCTTGGAAGAATGTGCACATGTACTTGACCAACCCTAAATTGCAACCCCTGGCATATCTGGCAGTGTGTGAATATGCATGCAACAGTCAATAAACACTGCATATAAAAGTAGTGTATAAATTAGTTGATTAACATACAGTATATATATATATATATATATATATACATACATATATATATATAAATATATATATGTGTGTGTGTGTGTGTGTGTGTATATGGAAGCAGTGAGACTTAAGTGAGGCTCAGCGAGGCCTGGAGCAACAGGCGCCCCACTGATTCTCCCCACAGGCTCCATTGGTTCATCCCTAGCACTGGCAGTGTTGGTGTGTAGATCGGGCAGTAGCAGCAGGCCTGCTCGAAATTTTCTAAGATTATTATTATGCTATAAATTACATGTTCGATAGCCACGTCCACACACCATTACAACCATAATGTTCTGTTCTGTTATGTGATGTGATGTGATGTGTTATGTGTTATATGTTGTGTTTTAATCACCAGATCTGTGAATTTTGCTTATGCAAGTGACTCTGCTCCTTCCACATAAAGTTACTAATAGTTAGTGAAGCCAAATAACCCATATTTTGAACTTGCTTCATACACAGGCTTCTAAAGTTCATCTCAACTGCTGTGAAAAAGATTTGTAAATGTCTTTGCGCATTATATTCATTTGGCAGTTATAGCATTCAAGTTTTTAAGAAGAATGTCTCACTCTCTATTGATTGTCTACTTTAAACGTCAGGTAAATTAAGATAAAATATAGATATTTTTCAGGACACCATTGATGAATCTAATCCACAAAAAGAAAAAAACAATATTGAGAAACTGCATGAGACCACCTTCCCAACTAAACGGAATATTTATCAGGCTGATGTCATGTATATTATAAGTGACATTACGAAAGCTGTGTGATGCTGCATGTCAGGCATGTGAAGAGTATTTTACCTGCTTTCCATGTCCAGACAGCGTCGATTGGCCATCAGAATCTCTTCCTCTTCCTTCTGGATCCGAGCCTCCACTGACGTGTCATAACTGCTGCTGGGAGAGTGACTTATGACTGCTGCAGATGTATCCCTGCAAAACAGGACAGATCCTCCATTAGCTTACAACCCTATCCAGAAGTCGCTCTATAATAACACTTCAGACTAAACTGCTGACTTGTTGACTTTGTGTGTCCCACTATTCAATGTATGTGATCTATTGTGTTCTTTCTCAGCTTTAGATTTTTGGTCCAAATTCCACTAAAGTAGCCACTTTCCATGAACAGTGCTTATTAATCTCAAACTGGTCCCTTAGTCTGCCATTGGCCTTCCTTCTGAAATGGTCAACTGCAACTCCTGTCTCTACAAGCCCCTCCTTCCCTTCAAGCCCACTTTCTGCTGATTGGCCATTATCATTAACCGTGTTGGGGCAGGACCCAGGGTTTACAAGGTCAACCATATTTTCAAATAACAGCTAACAGAAACAACCAGCACAAGTTGTTTGTACAATGATGTCTTTGAAAGAAAATTCTAAATAAAATAATTTCATGTTCTCTGTGTTGTCTTCTTCTGTTGTGCCTACCACCCTCATTCTTTCCTGTTATCTGATTGGTTGTAGTTGGCTGGAGTTGTGACACATTCCAACTGGATTTCCGGTAGGCCTGATATCTAATCAGAGTTTGTGAAGTGTCATCATCTGTTTATGATGGGCCATGCTCATTGGTAACAGGCCTTATTTTTACACAAAAAATTGTTTAAAACTGTAGTTGTTTTCCATGCGCTTTTAACGGCTGCTCACTTTTTCTGTCTCATTGGACCTCATGAATATTTTGTTGTATTTTGTTGGTAAGTATATTTCTATAGTAAACATCAATATACTTGCACAAGATACACAAGGGGACACAGACATAATTCATATCAATCAAAATTATTAAGCAATCTCTACTCTCAGTTGAATGAAAAAGTAGTTGTGATGTTGCTTTTGCACTCACAATGAACTTGATTCAGTAGCTGATTCGTTTTTGATCATGAACAAAATTTATAAAAGACCCATATGAGGCTGACAGTTTTCACAATGTTATAAGAGTTTTGTTAGATTCAGTTCCGCTAGCTTAAATAGTCACACAGAAACAAAAGATTTAGAAGAGTCAGAGTCCTAAATATTAGAATATTAGACTACAAATTTTACAGCAGATGTTACATTACTGTAACTGTGTTACACTGGCAAATGTAAAAGGATGATATTAGTGAGTGCCCTGGATAAAGACTCTGAGGCAAATTAGGAAGTGAGAAAATCTGCTAATCAAAATACAAATACTGAAAAAACCTTTGCATATGTACCTTTGAGTAGCGACTGAGGCAGCTGCATCCAGAGCAAACTGCCTCATCACACTTTCCTCCAAGTACTTCTGCTCCCACTTAGTCATGTCAGCCTCCAGAGCCAGGATTCGCTCCTCCTTCTCCCTCAGTTGTTCCATCAGCACTGTGGCGTTGTATTCGGTTGGGACCCCACTGCTGCTTTGAGAGCCTCCCTGACGCTAGGAGGACATAAAAGATACAAAAAGTTATGTTGCAACAAAATATGTTGCTTTTGTAACACTCATGAGGAGATGAACAGTGATGCAAAGTATCAAGATGGGAGTAAATTTGCTTTTACATAAACAAAGGTTGGTTAACTGATGTCACAGTCCTCAACAAACACTGTAGCCCACACCTGGAATCAATTTTCATAAACTGGACACCTTTCTATTCACCACAGGAGTGCTGATTAATTGTCCCACCAGGGACAATAACACACTGGACCAAATTCCTTGTGTGTGTAAACCCTGATTCTGTTTCTGTAATGGAAGCATCAAAATTGCACTTTTCCTAAAACAGGTTGCTGAGTTGTCTGTATTTAGAATAAGGGAAAAGCAATAATGAGCAGTGCAGCAAATGATGTTTTAAAAAATGCATATAATATGTTTCCTGTGGTTAAAGTAATAAAATGGTCTCTATTATTAAGAAGTAATTCTTAATAATAGTAGTATCTGCTTACATCTATATCATCATGTAAACGGCTTCATGAAATTTTTATTTCCCACTATTGTGCATTGCAGGTGCATATCAATAAATTATAATAACATGGTAAAGTTAATTTATTTAAGTAATTCAATTTAAAAGGTAAACATCTCATATATCACAGATCCATTACACACAAAGTGAAATATTTCAAGCCTTTGTTATAAGTTTGACAATTACGGCTTACACCTGTAAGTAATTTGCTTACAAAACTGCAACAAATTATGTGTTGTGGCTTCACCTTGGACTGCTCTGGTAAGTCTGTGTCCCGTGCTGGCTAAGATTTCTGTTCTTGGATGACATGAGTAAAGTCTTAACTAAAGCATCTGTCCTTATCCTTCTTCTGTTGTTTAATGACAGTTGACAAACAACCTGATGCACTGCACCAAATCATATTACATTACAATACATCACATTCCATTCCCATTTGTCACCTCTTATGATCAGCAAGGGGGGCTAGGGACATTAAAAACATGTAATTAGGAATTATAAATTACCTACACTATTTTATCACAGGAGACTGAGGAAGATTTGTATTGTTTTGCCCCGCTACATATATGAATCAATAAATCATATTAAATTGACAGTGGGACCCTGTGATAGGCTAGCACCCTGTCTAGGGTTTACCCTGCCTCTCAGTGTCAACTGGGATTGGCTCCAGCTCCCACCCATGATCCTCAAGAGGATAAATGGCAGAAAATGGATGAATTAATGAAATTGATAGTGGCATCCGCACTTCCAGATTTTCTGTTAACCTGTAGGAAAAGTCTGCAGTGTTACCTGCTGAATGCGTAGTGACTCCAGCTCTCTTTCCAGTCTCGTGCGGAGTCGATGCTCCAGTTGCTCTCTCTTCTCACAGGCTGCCTGAAGCTGAGCCAGAGCCTGCTGCATCCTCTCTACTTTCTCCACGTAAACCTGCTTCTTCTTGAGCTGCACAGGAATACACAAACACAATAACAGGGAAATATTTCCATCATTCCAACTCTGCTAACTCACCTACACACGGGACCAATCAGGCAACTCTACAGTCAAAGTACTGAAAATGTATGCAAGCTGGGGTGTAGAATTATAAAATAATTATAAAATTAATTCTAAAATTAATTATAAATGTTAACTTGTCAGAAGGAATATCTGAAGGCTGCATATTTGAAGTTTTAAGTCCAGAAGAGAAGAAGAAAAGGCTTTAACAGACCTAGTTAAAGAGGTTCAGAAGAAATTGCTGCCAAACTAAACTAGATTGCTTACTGTACACCCACTAATCATTTTCTCTTGCTGACCAAAAAATATGTTTCAGTGTTGCAAATACCAACACAAAGTGTTGTCAAGGAGAATTAGGACATCTGGTTCTAATCCTTGTAAGGTCCAAAAGGGGATGCTGGAGACTGAAAAACACTTACTTGTTTGCTAGAAATCGAATGCCAGTCTAATGTCAACCGCAACATCAACAACACCCACAACACCCACATACATCCAAATTTTATAATAAATCTCATAAAACATCTACATTTGTTAGGCATTTCTGCACATTTGCTCTTTTTTTTTTTTTTTTTAAATCATAGCCAGTGAAAGTTCTGATTAGCTGAAGGATTTAGGTGAAATCAGACACTATGGGCACATATTTTGTTTGCTGTTTATTTTGTAGCTCCTGTATTAAACAATGAGTAACTACTGCAGCATGGTTCAGCTTCTAATTACATTTAGATGTTGTATTGTCTAAATAATTATTGCAGTTGCTTATCTGAATCAAGTAACTTTGTAAAGGTACTTTCTAACATGCCTTTCTTATGGTTAGGACTGAGTTGAATGTGAAAAGGGAACAGACATGCTGCAAACAGACTGATTTAGAATAACTATATTCAAAAAGAAGAAAATTTAAAAAACAGTGGGGAGAGAAGAGACTGACAGGAGCTGGGGTAAGGGTAGGCTGAGGACCAATAATCAGAGGATTTTCTTTTTGTATGTATTGTTGAGCAAGAGAAAACTTGGAACTCTGTCCTGACAACAAGCAACTGTTCCCAGCTTTGGCTCTGCTCCTACCCATTTCCTATCCATACCTCAACTTACAACATACACAACTTCAATGATTATCACAGATAATCTTGAAAATTTTGAAATGTTTACTATAAATAGTAATCTCGGGGCACCACCATGTCACCAGGGACCAATAACCAATTTGAATTTACTATTACAGTCTCAAATTTGAATGGAAGGTGTGAAATCCAGCACTGACTGTGATAATCCAGCAAGTATTCCAAGTTAACACACAATAATCACAAACAGTGACAGAGTGAACTATAAAAGAATTTATTAATACACAGTAATAATTACTTTGAGGTAACAATACTGTGTATCAAACAACCATCACAGTTCAAATCTGCAACTAGACAAACATTAACTACTAACTGCTAAGACAACACATTATGTAACAACAGTGGCTATATACATGTGTGTGTGTGTGTGCGTGTGTGCGCGTGAGAGAGGTCAAGTGTTCACATGTGTGAAGTCACTGAGAGCTAAAATGGAGGCGGAGTGACGTGGTGACCTTGACGTCAAGACTGTGGCTGGCCGCAAGGTGGCAGTGTCATCAACAAAGGGTTTGGGCCCTTTGAGTGTCCTGTATCATGGGTGTCCCCCCTTTACAACATACGGGTCACTTCCTGTGTCAGCTCTGTTATCAGTGATGTGGGGATGCAGATGTGGTGTGTGAGTGAGAGGAGAGGAGAGATAGGAAAGAAAAGAAACGACTGTAACACAGTGTAAGTCAAAATACACGCAATGTAAAATGACAGTAATACATCACAAGTAAAAGAATCAGATGCAACACTATTCTAGTCTCTGCCCAGACATAAGCCTCTTACTTCACACTGAAGTTTGGAACATGGCATAGAAGATCCGTGTGTGTCCACAGTATCCGTGGCTGGGTGTCTGGCGATCTGTTAACTTGCTCTGCGGCAGTGTCGCTTGCTCTCCTGGTGGCGGTAGTGTGATGTTCCCTCGGGGCAGTAGGAACGATCACAGATGAGGAACGGGTACCTGGTTCGGCTTGCTCGTCCTCGTGGCGTCTTCGATCAGGGATCGATGTCGGCTCCAAAACAAAGCAAAAACAACAGTCTGTGTGCTCCTCCGGTGGGTTATAGACTGTGGCCTGGGCTTAGGGGGGGGATGAAGGAATCCAGAGTTTTGCAGTTTGCTCCCTTTCGGCGCCCAAGTCTGGAGAAAGCCTTGTGTGGCTCTCTGTTTCAACTGGTCCCGGGGAATAAGCAAGGAATAAGCAAGGAATGTAGGGTGCAGGGCACTTTTATCACCTGGTTGACGTGGGCAGGACCCCCAGTGGAGCACCTGAGGTTGGCTAATGGTCATGCAGAATTTTCATTCAAACGCAGAGCTCTGGTTGAGTTTTATTACCCGTTAGGCTCATCTAAGTCAGGCTTTGAGAGAGACTGCAGGCCTCTCTATTGTTCTCTCTGAACACATGGTTTGAGATCCCAACATAATTCTATAATTCCACTACCAGGGGCATTGCAATAAGCCAGTCTAGAAGTAACAATGTATAAGCTCAGTTATCATGAAAATTATTTTTATTTTGGTAACTGTTTAAATAGGAAGAAGCTGCTCTTTACCAAAACATTAATTTGCTCACCAAATTCAAATTATGTTTCAAACAGTACTCCACAATATTTAAGCTATGTTTGAATAAAAAGGTCACTTGAGTGGAGAATATCCTCAGATTTACTATCATTTAATGTAGCTATGACCCATCATTTTTATATATCAGTTATACAGACATTCAGCATGACCATTGAGAGAGCCCAGAATAAACTTTTGGTGAACCCCAAAAGTCGTGATAGTAGGTGCAGGTGATCAAGGAGTATACTGTGTTCTTCAATATCAAAAGCTAAATGCTCACTTTTAAGAAAACTCCTGCACACATATCTCTTTTTTGATTGTTTTGTATTTCACTAATCAGTGAACATATATTTGTTAATGTTAAGCTGTCAAGCTGTTAAAATGTCATATTTGTTAATGTGAAGCTGGAAGTATATGTTTATATACTTAAAGTGAAACTGAGCGTCCCGCCTTAGATACTTTACATTTGGAGTAATTTTTATTTTTGGTTTATTCACAAATCTTCACTGGTATTAGAAACTTCTAGGACAGACCAGCCCTGAAGTAGAGAATGCCACCTGGAGTCTGCAACACAAAGAGGTGATGGGGTCAACCCAAACCAGCTGTGCTGACCAAGGCTGGGGTGCTCCACGACAGTTCTGGTCCAAAGCCACCAAAAGGCAGCAGAGGACCATGGTGGTGGACGAAGTCACCAGGGTGGAACAGGAACGCTTACACATAAAAGCCGTATCCCAGGGCAGTCAAGGACAGCTGGGCAGACATCTGGAGGATGCCGCAGAGCAGACTAAGCTTCCTCATCAGAGCAGTCTACGACACCCTCCCATGGCCCCAGAATCTCACCCAGTGGTACGGGAGTGAGGTTAGCTCTCTGCTGTGCAGTACCACCAAGGCTAGCTTCCAGCACATTCAAGATGCAAGGTGGCACTGACCCAAAGTGACCAGGTGCTATCCAAGCTGGCAGAGCTCCTGGAGAGAGGACTGCAGCAAACCACATCCAGGAAACAGCAAGGCCTGCGCTAGCCACTTTCATCAAGCCAGGCGACACGTGCAGAGCACCCACACTAGATATTACCATACTCAGACCAGGAAAGGAGTGGCAAATGCTGGCAGACCTCAGAAGACAACTTGTGTTCCCGAGAGAGATCGTAACAACTACTGTCTGTCCAGACATTGTCACGCATGTGGTCTGCAGTGGAGAGATCAGCCCTACTGATAGAGCTCTCCATTCCTAGGGAATAGGGCATGACAGCAGCCCATGAGAGGAAATAGCTCAAGCACACTGAGCTGGCACCAGAGTGCCAAGAGGCTGGCTGGAAAACCAGGGTATAACCTGTAGGTCGGAAGCAGGGGCTTTGTTGGCAAGGTGGTAGTTCAGCAGCTCCGCAGTGCTGGTATGACGTATCTGCGGATAGTAGTGAAGGAGGTGGGAGAAGAGGCTGAGAAGGTGAACTACTGGCTATGGCTGCAGAGGAACAACAACGAATGGGGATAAACGTCCCTTTAAGGGCAGCTGCAGGGGGTGGTAAGGAGACATCCCCATACACCACTGCCCGCCAACCCCCACCCCAGTAAACTCTGTGCAATAACTTTAAACCAGTAACACAAATATCAATCAACTTTTGATATTTCTATGAAAGTTTTTGTTGATGTGGTCATCTCAGCATCTCAACATGTGACATTCCTTCTGAGGCGTCTTTTGCTTTCAAGATTTCATCCAGCAGCAAGTGATGAGATAAACTTACCTCTTCCTCCAGCTTGACTACCTTGGCCTGGGCATTGTTGAGTGCTTGGTCTCTGATCTCAATGTGTCTTCTCTGGTCCTCAGTGATGGAGCGCAGAGAGTTCAGTTCCATCTCTAACTTTTCCTTCTCGCGCAGTGTTTCTTTATCTGAAAATAAAAACAATAAAATCAAAGATCAAGAAGTTGACAGCTATGGCTCCATATGTAGCGCAGAACATCTGCTATCCACAAGATTTGTGATTCAATCCCTCGCTTCTCCAGTCCATAGTTAGATGTTTCTTTGGGCAAGACAATTAATCTCCAGTTGCTTCTGATGGCATAGCTGGCAGTGACAATAAAAAAGTAATGGCTATAGAAGTCTTTTTGTAAGTCCACAGGAGTACTGTCAACCCATTAATCCACATTCTGGCATGGCGGACAGATTTGGGAACCAGGAAGTAGGATGCGCTGAGATGAAGGATTTAGGGTATGAACAGGTCACTGCTTTATTATCAGTAATAATAGCACACTGTACACTAAGGCTGCATGATTCTGGAAAACATTTGAATCACGATTTTCTTGGTGAGATCACTAACAAATGTGAAAAATAGTTGCGAGAAGGCATCGAGTAGCTAGTCGGTAAGAGATTGCCCCTGTTATCTCCTTATGCCTACAGGAGTTTTGTGGATATGGTATTGCATTGTGTATGGTTGCTGTTATAGATATCAGTTTGTTCAGACAAGCATCTTCAGAGTTCTTGCTTTGTACGGCTTCATCATGCTGAACTTTGTGGCGATGTTTAATTGTACAGATTTTTCATGTTGTCTTGCTTTGCTGCTACAAGGGGAAAACACACTTTTCAATGTACTTCTGACTGATTATCGTTGTCTTGCTTAAATACAAAATACCCCCCCCCCACCCCCCACCCCCCACAAATCTACTCCACCATCGGACAGACAGAGGAGAGGTGACAGGCTGGCTCAAACTCCTTTGTGAGGAGGCTACACTATGATAGGGCCAGCCCCGTGTCAGGGAAGACAATAACCAATGGGCCTCAGACCAGCGTGTGTCAAGAGCCGGTGGTTAGGAAACAAACTTGCGCTGACTTTTTTTTTTGCCAAATGCATTACACAGGCAGGACCAAAGCAAAAGGGGTTGGTGTTTAACAATGTGATTGGGCCAGCCCAGTGTCAATTGGGCCACTGAACTACTGGTTTTATGGGCCGGTGAAACCAATTTATAAATTAAAAATTAAAGTCGAGACTGACTGGCAGATGCCCAATCTGCCCAACGGCCAGTTTGTCCTTGGTCGCATTCCAGTGGCAGTACAACCTGGGTTCACCGTCACAGTTTGTGGGTGCTTTAACAAATATGATAACCGGCAATGACATGCAACTTTCTGCAAAGGCTATTTCTTATACACACCGGAGAACTGTTTAGCAACTGCTGAAAAAATATAGTTAGAACCACCACTGTTAACTGTCCCACCACTCAAAACAAAACATGAGGCATTTTGTTGACAAATGGTGATGTCCACCACACAGTCAGCCAAACTATGCTAGTCAGTTTCATGTGCACTGCGCAGCATTCTTTTGGACTTGTAACTGTTATTATCTGCTACTGAATATGAAAATCCATGAGATATAATGACGAATTCCAGATTTTAGAGGCACATACATGAGAACATCACATTAGTCTTTAGGACTAGTCTGTTTAAAACACCCTTCCATACATATACACCTAATCTTCTTGTCTAGAGGAAATACAGCAAATGCCAGGGATGACTCTTTTATGAGTGTGCATCCATCTTTTTATTTCTAGATTTCTGAAAACACCTTTGTGAGGACAAATGGAAAACTTCTAATGGCTTTTTCATGGTTTATGATCTGGCTTTCGTGATTGACTGTAACTGTTAGAAGTAGACTTTGGGTAAGGTTAGGTTTACTCATTTGGGATGCACATGCAGTTGAGATTTTAAGATTAGGGCAAGGTATTTCAATGACTGTCCTCACTAAGACAGAATTTCAAGAATG
Organism: Trinectes maculatus; assembly: GCA_016785345.1. Lineage (NCBI taxonomy): Eukaryota > Metazoa > Chordata > Actinopteri > Pleuronectiformes > Achiridae > Trinectes > Trinectes maculatus. The sequence goes on along the minus strand of JAFBJQ010004242.1, from coordinate 17,455 downwards.
TGTGTGTGTGTGTGTGTGTGTGTGTGTGTGCATGCGTGTGTGTGTGTGTGTGTGTGTGTGTGTGTGTGTCTGTGTATATATAGATTACTCACTCTGTGTGAGCAACTGGGAGATGGTCTTGCGGTTGTCTTCTGAGCCATCACATTCTTTAGCAGCAAGCTGCTTATTGGCCGTCTCCATGCGCTCTAAAATCATAATTTCTCACACTTGAGACAAACACACAAAATACCTATGTCTGCAGATAACAGATGGTTAAAAATTTTACCACTCAAGGCAGATCACTTTGAAATGTGTTTGTCCTCATTATGATAACGAAACACCTCAGATTATAATATGATTTGAGTGTCAGCACAATTTTATTTGACTTAATGCTTTTATTTGTTTTGGAGTTTTCTGTAATGATTGATATGTAGATAGATATGTGTAGATAGATTATTATCTCCCCTAACGGACTACAGCAATGAAATGGCACTTGCCATCACAGACTGGTAAAAGATTTCAAGCAACTTGCTGCACACATTGAAGGATTTGAGCTTCCTAAGGAAGTATATCTGCCCATCCCCTGTACACAGCGTATGTGTTGGTGTTCCAGTCCAGTCTGTCATTCAAGTACTTGTGCTGATCGCATTGTGCAATGCACATTTAACATTAATCAACATTTACATGTACAGGAAAACCACATACAGAGACCAGTAACTAATACTATTTGACTCTTACCACCGACTGGACTGGGTGGACACCCACACAACTGGGAGTCTTCAGGGCTATTATAACACAACCATACCAACTGGGCTTAATATCCAGAAGAAACAGACTCCCCCGCGCCTAGCTGTTTGCCAACTGCCACTGAACAACAGTAGAGGCAGATGAGAATGAGAAACAGAACTGACAAAAATATTACATCAAACAATAGTGTATGTATTGTCTTTGAGGAAATCAGAACAATCTATATTAAGTGCCATTCCAGTGACCGTCGACCCATCAATAGTTAGTAATGTGGTTTATACAGTTCAGTGCCACAAGGATTGCTCTGACCTAAACATTGTAGAGACAAATAACCACTACACAGACACATGGGACAACACAGGAGTGTCAGTTACTCCTCTGGTCAGGACTCATTCATCAGAGGAGGACTCCAGTTATCAGCCTCTTACAATTCTGTCCTCATTTTCCATCCCAGGCAGTTCAACTCTTACACACTCCACATTACAGCACACGTGAACTCCTAGGTGACCCTAACAACCCACATTCATACCTTCATACCTTGACTCAGGTGAAACTAACTATTAAATAACACACAGCAGTTACATACAGTACCTGAAACCAACCAGTTCCAAACTGAAGTCTCTTGAATTATAGGTGAAACTTCTGAAACTCAACTCAAGTCTAGCTGCCTACTGGGAATAACTCCTATAAAATGATATAACCTGGATAACCGAGAACCTTTATAAACTTATAATCAGCAGTTATCAGCAGTTACTGCATCACACTTCTCTCTCACCTCTTAGGTCCCTGTTGAAGTCGTGCAATCGACGCACCTCCAGCTCCAGCTTGTTCCTCATGGTTTTTTCCAGGGCTTCTCTCTTAGAGGAGGACTTGGCAAGGTTTTCATAGGCCTCTGACACTAGCTGGATCTCTGTTTCCAACTGTCAGTAACCACAGGAGGCAATATAACTCTATAGTCATTTTTGTTTCAAAGTACTGGCAAGAGTCTAAATTGACTTCACAGACACTTATTTAACAAATAAACCTGAATTTTGACTGCTCTGTTTGCTATTTAGGGTAGACACTGAATCTTTTTTGCATTAACAAAGAATCACAGTGCTTAATAGATTAAGTGAGTGATAACTGAGGTGATCTTAACTTCAGCTATGGCCATTTTTCTTTCACAGTGCTAAGTATCTCATTAACATCTGAACAACAGACACAATAACTAATAATATCATAGTAGGTTTAATTTGACATCATGAGTCATTTATAAAAGCATCTACCATCAGGGTACCATGCAGGCATTAATTGAACGCTGCATTAATTTAGCAGTGGTTTTCAGTCAGCACCTTCTCTTCGCATCACATGTGATGCAGTATAACAATTTGGTGTTATTGCATTATTTATATTTCCCACTGCCTGTAACAATAAGTAAGAATGGTATACTGAAAAGATTGTGAAATTCCTCCATCAAGCTCTGATTATTTGAAGTCTCACAACCATTAAAAATTAGCAGATTTTATTTGTCCCATTTAAGGGACACATAGTCAAGTAATTCACAGAAAGTAATGTGGAGGACAGGAACTCTGGAAGTATTTTTTTTTCCATCCATCTATCCCCACTAATTATATAGCCCTGGACAGGTCACCAGCTGTAACAAGGGTATCTATCTTTCTTATACCTTTATTTTTTTTATCTTATTATCTATGAAGAAACAAAATTGCCATAGATTAAAAATAAAACAAAAAACAAATGTTCCTGGCTATTTACTAACTCAATAACTCAATTCTAACACACTTGCCTTACCCCCATTGTCATGTTTCAATCAATGACACCATCAGAATCACCAATTTTCCAACCACAGAAGCCAGAATTAGTTTGTTTGTTTTTGTTGCTGAATATGAAACAGCTTTGACACAGAACAAAGGCTATGTATTAATTCCATCATTAATTCCATCTTAAACAAGTTACCTTATGCAACTTGGTGACTTTCTCACGGCAGACCTCCATCTCCTGCCTTAGCATCCTGTTCTCCTCTGTCAGCACATCAACCATCTGATGGGTGCGCACCATCATGGCAAATGGTTCACCCTGGATGTGAGAAAAGGATTGCGGGTGGGGAAAGTGTCCAGTCTGCACTGGTGATTGGAGATGGGAAGATCCTGGTCCTTGGAGCTGCTGGTGTTGTTGCGAATACTGATGGTGCTGATGCTGATGGTGCATTCTTGAGGTGGAGCTGTAGGGATCTGGTGGGAACCCATGACCTCTCTGCAAGGGTGGGTGCATAGGACCCAAGGTGAAGGGCTCACTTATGAGCTGGGACCCAGGACTCTGTTGACTACGGGGGACCATGCTAGGGAAAGGCTCTCCCTGGTTCTGGGGGTGCTGGTGGGGGATGGAGGCATGGGAGGAGTGGGAGGAGTGGGAGGAGCTAAGCATGTTGCTAAGAGCAGAGGACTGAGCACGGGACAAGGAACCCACCGAAGTTACAGAAGAGGTGGGACTGTGCTGATGAATGGGCCTCTGAGAGTAAACTGAACCCTCCTTAGTGGACCTGAGGAAAGATTAGCTATGTGATTACATTGTTCTCCACCTCAGCTTCATGCACAGAATTCTGACAATATTTGGAGTGTTAAGGGTGACTTTCATATTTATGTAATAAATAAATATTAATAACAATTGGCAGCCACTGAACATGGGTTTGCTGAACATCAACTACCACAGAATGATTATTCTTTCTACAGCACCTTTTATGAAAAATAAGAGAGTAATAAATTAATAAAAAGAGTATTAGAGAGGAGGATAATTTTAAAATTAATTACACATGTACATAATAAAATGCCAGAGTAGTAAAAACCTCTAACAATCAGTAAAAAAAAATCCTCTTATCTCATAAGCAACAAGCTGTATTTTTCATCTTAAAAATAATTAATAATAAAAAAAAATAATTAATAAATTTCTACGTTTCTGTCAGTGGCTTAGTACATTATTTTTACATGACTTGAAGTTAATTTGTCATTGCACAGGCCCAAAAAAGCTCAAGTGGATTTTACGTGAGTGCTTTGTTCACCTGCTCAGGAGGAAGAGGAAGTTACCCGATGCTTTTGGAATACAAACCACAAACCCTCCTGTTTCCACTGTGCCTCTTTATAGCCATTCTGATAAAAACCCAAAAATAACTGAAGGATAAGATGTATATTACCCCGTAAGTGGTTATGGACGTAAAAAGCCTAGTTCTGAGATCAGTGCTGAAATCCTAGTATGAAAATGAAATGAATCTGAAATGAAATACTAAACATGAAGAGGGACATCAAGCTTATGGGATTTCTATTTATTTCTACTTCTACTTGACTTGAGCTAAGAATTGGATGGTATCACATATACCGTAGGTTACATACACACTGTTTTCACATCTACGATGATCAGCCACATCATTAAGAATGGTATTGTTTTAGTGTTGCAGCTACAGCAGTGTATTTGTGTCCTGTAAAGAGTTCATTCGAACTATCTGGAATGTGAATTTTTCTCTAGTTTCACTTTAATTCACTGGCTTCATTGCTTGAAAAAGTAAAAAATTACCAATCCACCAAAACATTAAGACCAGTTATTAAAGTAGTGGCTTGTCGGTGTAAGCTTGAAACAAGAAACTTCGGAATAGATTTCTCAAAGATGTGACCAAGATCATTTTAAAAAAATGGCTCAATTCCATTGTTTGGTCAGGAAGCGATGTCTGGCTTATGAGTTATATACATAAAAAATATCGTTATCTAGATTTTTATAGATTTTTGTACAGTAAAATTTCAAGGTATCACTCCAAACTAACTGTCTCCAAGGACAGGCTTTCTAACAGCGAGCGTTTAATCCAGTGACAGTTTACTGAGTGGAACTTGTTTGAATGAGGTGGCACTAGGTGTCAAATGGCTTTGTACAGAGCAAACATTCCTGCATTTAGCAGGTCATGTCCCAACTTGTCCTGGCCTGGTAATCATGAGTGTTTGAATGTAGTTTGTTCTAAGATGAATAATCTAGTACAAAACAGGCCCAACAAGCTCTTTTCTTACCATCTCAAAAACACTATTGGGAAACAGTTTCTTGGTTTCAACTTTCCAGTGTCTTTTTTATAATAATTTTCCAACTTGTTAGTCATGGAAACAAAAAAGCATTCAGTTGTTTTTTTTAAACAACTGAATTTTTTTTTGGAAACAAACAGCTACATTTATATCACCACTAAAGAATTAAAGTACACATGAAACTGTGCGTCCATGTTAGTCAAACATTCAGTTTGGGAATCTATATATGGAAAAGACCAAAGAAAAATCTGATGGTCTTAGAAAATTATCTTGTCTAAAGAAACAAGTTCAATTGATTGTTTCAGCTCAGAAGCTGAAGCAGTTGTAACAGAGCTGTGTGATAATCACTGGGAGGCAAAAATGTGTGCCTCAAAAGAATTATATCTAAAACTTTGTGGATAATCTCAAGCTCGTTTGTATCACGATTCAACTTTATTTGAAATATCTGTTTTGTGGTCCTGTACTTGCTGTTGTTGTTGTGGATACAACACACATGACCTGTGTTGAGACACAAATTCACGAACAAAATATGTATGGTTCTAAAAAGGCTTTTAACATTGAGGAGTAAAATGTGTTAATTGGTTAATGTTAACCATTAAGAAATCCCCATGTGTAAAGGTCAGAAATCAGAGCAACCTTCCTAGAGTTGGCAAGGATTTAAGCATTCTTCCTGCTCCCTTGTGCTGTTCATTATTTCACAGGTAAAATTAGTGACCTCATGTCAATATAGCGTACAACTACTTGACAGTTGCATGTTCCCTGAGTGACCATGCAGACAAACTGGTGACTGTGGTATGACTTACAAAAAATACAGAGGAAGTCTTACATACACAATGTATAAATGACTGTATACATTGTGTAAGACAGTACATAAAGAAAAGAAACTCAAATCACTAAACACACATGTTGGTTCAAAAGACTTATATCTAAAACACAGAAATAGTTTGTACATCACTCTTACAGAATAAAGCTGAATGATACCAGCCTTTCATAAATCTGAAAGTTGTCTTTATCCTTCCTTAATAATACCAGCAATACCACTGAGTATTTATTTGATTTTTTTATATGGCTTTTTTGGTTCCTTTCCCAGTTTATTACAGCTATTTGTGTACCTTTAATTTTTGGACAGCTAGAAAATAATTACCCATTTTCCTCTCAACTGGGTGTATATGGCATTCATTATTTTACTTAATAAATAATAAGAGTGTAAATAATAGAAGTCATGCAATTCATGTATTTATTTACTTTTATATCTCCATACTTTCTGTAAATTATTTTTTTCTCCATAGTAACATACCTTGGGCGCTTTTCCACTAGCGTCACCTCAGCACGCTTTGTGCGCTTTTCTACTAGGCCCCAGAGGCTGAAAACGGTTCCAACTTTGGAACCACTTGGCTGTAGTTCCAAGCCTGCTGAGTCTACCTGAAAACTGACGTCAGCGGGTTGCTTCGCAGGATTGGTCTGGTGGTTTCCGGGTACGGCTCCATTGTTTGAGAATCAAAATCGCGATTTCACGTGTGCAATTTTCAAATCGCGGGGATATTTATACAATTATTTGTATAGTTTTTTAAACAATAAATCTGCAAGAATATGATGAAAGTTGACCACTAAGATGTATTTTTACCTATAGTGTGACCAGTAAACCCCACACCGCCAGTGTGTGGAGGTGTTGGGTGTGATAGTGACAATTTTCCATGTCCTCAGAGGTGTACACCCTGATATAATGTCACTGTATAAAGGATGCAATGACTGAACTACAGCTGCTGGAAAACAAAAGCTTCTTGAACAGTAGGGGACTGTTTCAATGTTGAATGCACTTATTGTAAGTCGCATTGGATAAAAGCGTCTGCTAAATGACTGTAATGTAATGTAATGTTTGGATCAGACACGTTTATGAGGATTCATGTTAGGCTCAATCAGCCAATCGATCCTTCAATGCTTTCAAATCAGAGAGCAATGAAGGATGGATATTGCAATTTTGTTATTTTAAAATTGCAATAGCAAAGGCGTATATACTTTACAAGTGCTCAATAATTTCTGTTTATGTGTGCTATTTTCTTACCTGAAAGAGCCATACTCGGGTGGGGGCTGGTACCGGACAGGAAGCACGTCCCTCGAATGTTCTCTTCCTCTTTGCTCCTGGTAAAAATGCCCCCCAGGTTCCTGTTGTTTTGTGGGTGAACCCACTCCTTTGAAGGGGTAGTCTGGGGGGGGGCCACGGTGCTGGGGCTTGTAGAAGTCACCGGGTGGGCCTGGAGGGGGCAACTGGGGGGAGAGTGGAGCACTAGTAACAGGAGCATGGGCTTTCACACCACTGGTGGCCAGGGAGAGCTGCATAAGTCTTTCACTGAGAGACCGAACATGTCCTTGCTTTAAATCTTTTAGTCCATCATCCTGGTGCACCTTTCCCGCACCACTGACTCGTTGCAAAGTTGGACGACCCTCAGTGCGCACTTTGGTGGTGGTAACCCCAGTGACATAGAAGGCAGTACCCACCGAGGCTGGGAGAGGATGCTGCTGGGGCTGGCTATTCTGCTGCTGAGGCTGAGAAGGAGGAGGACCATGCCCTCGGAAGTATTGTGACTGCACTTTGGCTTCCTCATATGTCGGGAGGTCCTCTAGGTTTGGGCCACCACCTCCACTGCTGCCACCTCTGCCACCAGTCCCTAATCCTCCACCTCCTCCACTGCTTCCACCGCCCCCTCCGGCTCTAGTGGAGCCCAACTTCTCCAGGCCACTGTCTGTCTGCAGCTCCTGTCCCTGGGGCTCCTGACGGGCAATGTGGGGGGTTATGGAGTGATCATCAGCGGGGCCAATCTGTCCCTGTCCTGAGTAACCTCCACCACCTCCTGCTCCTCCACCTGCTCCTTGTTGTTGCTGCAGGACATAATTCCGGTTCATCTGTTCCTGTAAAAGGCGCTGCAGGACGGTGCTGCTGCCTCCTCCTCCACTGCCAACACTATTGTTGCTGTTTGAAGATTCGTCACCTGCTGCCCTCATCTCTGTCTCCCGCCGGTCCTGCACCACATGGAAGGACAAACTCCGTCCACGTTCTACACTCCCTGAGACAGGAGAGATAGAGGGAATGAATCCAGTGTCGGAAAGAGCTGAACAATCCACCAGAAACAGAACAGGCAGGTAGTATCAAGTAATGCAGGTACACAAGTGGGATCCAGAGGGAAAAAACATCAAGTTCATAGATGCAAATAAACCATCAACCACTATGAATGCCCCTCACAAAAAGCGATGGTCGTCTATTGATACATGATGAGACACAACAGTGGAGGAATACATGTAGGTTATGACAATCAAGAGGAACCACCCACCAGCAAATCCCAAGATCCCTAAATCCAAACCACAAACACCATATAGGGTAAAATTAAAATTAAAACTAAGAAATTAATAGTGTGACAGCTATATGACTCTCCAGACCAGACCAAAAGAAATAAATTGAGTATTATTTGTGAATTTGTGAATAAACTGAAGTAAAGTAGTTTGTTGGCTGAATTATATTATGTATATTAGAGATGTCTGATATTCGGGGATGAATAAAGTAATCTATCTATCTATCTATCTATCTATCTATCTATCTATCTATCTATCTATCTATCTATCTATCTATCTATCTATCTATCTGCCAATGATACCAGTAGCCATTCAAATTTAATATCGGAAATAATCGGTATCTATCTATCTATCTATCTATCTATCTATCTATCTATCTATCTATCTATCTATCTATCTATCTATCTATCTATCTATCTATCTATCACTAAAAATATATAACAAAACTAAACTATTTAAATGCGTCAATTATGATTAATTCATTACAAAAAATAACTAATTTATTTGCTGTTTGCACTTCAGACAACACGGAACGTTTGTCAGTGCTCGAGTTCCTGGTCCACCAATCTCATTGCAATCTCACATTGCTTGGAATGATGGGCATATGGGTGTTTCAAGCCAATCACCTCCATATGTGCTTGCGCACTAAGCCCCACCCCCACCCATCTTGTCGGTGATTGGCTGGAACGTGGTTTGTTATTGTTTTGGTGCACAGCCTGTGCTCCTAGTGTTTTTAGGACGTTTATGACCCCTGTATTGTCTCCCAAGACCGGGGTTTTTCACAATGTATTCAGGGGGCAGGCAGCTAGCAGATCATGGGGAGATGTTATTTGAGACAAAAATCATATTGCGCAGAAACCATGCAGGATCGCATTGTGCATATTTAAGGTGAACTCCCTCTTCCTCAGACTGTCATCTCTCTCCGTCTTTTGCAGTAGGGTCACAGCCAGACAGCAGTGGGAAACTGTAGGGGCCTTCTATGCCTCCAGATGTCCTGGAAACCTGTTATCCAATTAGATTCGTCTCACGCTATCAAGGCCCAATTAGCTGGCTCATTGATTGGTATATATATAATTTTTAGATGGTAGAATGGCAGCTTACGGTTAAATAAAGTTCTGTGAAAGCTTGAACATAGCCAGCATTATGATTTACGTATAGTACCATTGTCAGACTGACGCAAAATAAACAATATTTTGTTGTTTAAATATATGTATGTGATTGAGTCATATCCCAAAATCCATTCAAATTGAAAGATGGTGCTTCTTGTGGCAAATATTGTTATGCAGTCAAAATTAGATTAATTGCGATTAATTAATTTCAAAGGTTAGAAATGTTAATACAATTTCACAGACAGAACGCTCTTTTCAGTTCAACATCCAAAGTTGTCAAAGTCTGAACCACTGACAAATATTTACTATATCAAAAGACGATAAGATGATTTCCTCCATAGTTAAATCTCTGTTCAGCTGATTTCAATAAAAACTTTACAATTAAGTGTTTAAGGCAGAGGTTAAATCCCACAATTGTTAAAATCTTGAAAAGCTACAGTGTAAACAATATATTTGTGTGGTTGCCTCTGACAACAATGAATGTTTACTCCACCCTTTACACCTTTTTACTACAGAGTAAAGAGAAATGATTACATCTAGTGGTGTCTGTTATTCTTCTCATTCTCAAAGAGGAAGATACTTTTTTGCGAAACATCTGTGGATAAATAAAAAATAGTTGAGACAAAATGAAAAATGTCAGCAAATGACAAATTGTCTTCACCAGAAGGGACAAAGGGCTCGCATGTACACACAAATAAGACTATACACACTTGTACACAGACACATAGGCATGCATTTACACAATCTGATATAAAACTGAGTGCATGTGCACAATTTCATGCACTGTGCATTAGAACCAAAACCACACTCCATGAAGTAATTGACAGCACATGTGCACACCCACAACCTTACGGTTCAACAACAAATAATAATAGCCAAAGTAATAAGTGTTCAACTGGCCACCAAGTAACCATTTTAGCAAATAGGGACTGACAGAGTCATGGAATGTGAAAACCTGTTTGACTGTCTTTTTTTGTCATTATTATTATTTGGTGATGGTTATTACACACAACACAAGTGTCATTCCCTATCTTGTTATTATTATTACTGTTATTATTATCATTATTTTTTAGCAGTAGTAATAGTAGTATTGGTATTGACATTAGTACTATTAGTATTAATAATTATATTATTATTATTATTATCATCATCCTGGTTGCTGGTGGTGTGTTTGTTACGCTTTCTTTGTCTGTTTTTTTTCTCTTCTCTCTCCTCTTCTTTTCCTTCTCTGACCTCTACCCGCCAATCTTCCCTCTCTAACTCTCTCTTTCACCCTGCTGCCTGGTCCGGTCTGATACCCTGCTCTCTCCAAATGAGAAAATAATATCCAGTTTCCTATATTCATGATAAATAAAACAAAGATTAAGCAACATGTGAGACTGAGTAAAGTCTCCCTTCTGTTGCAGAGTAAAAACTGTCAGGCAACATGGGGCATTTAGGTCTCCAGCGCTGTACATGAAACCAGAATACATGGAAATGTATTTATTTCTCCACCTTATCTACAACATAGTTTCACTTCAAGTACAATGCAAAATTTTGCTACAGACTGTTATGGAACAGGCATCTGGTAAAACAGAGGTATCATGTAAACTTAATTTTAATTTTTTATAGCAGTTAAACGTTTGATTTGTTTTTTGCAGTCCCCTTGTTATTAGTCATACAGCTTCAAGAATGTGCCACTTCTCACAGGACGTCATACCATGAAAGACCTATTATCCTATGAAGATGGTGGCATGCACGCATCTCAGCTGCCCTCCCTCTGTATTTCATGTCTAAAAGTGTACATTCCAGTGCATGTGTTTTTGATGTCTACAAACGTGAACATAATGCACACACAATGTCACTCAGAGGATATCATTACCACTGCCTTCTGGCTATAAGGAATAAGATGAAACATCTCTTCTTGGACCAGAAAGTCTCAGAAGAACTTCAAGGCCTGGGACATCTGTGGGGAATGGTAGCCTAGTGGTTAGAATGTTGGGCTTGAGACCAAATTTCATTGTATTGTGTACTGTACAGTGTACTGTGACAAAGACAATTAAAGCTTTCTTTCTTTGTTTTCTCCGGTGGACTACCAGTTCACCAGACTCGCCTGCTGTGACCCACCCACAGAGGAGGCGCCGGAAGCAATGTGAGAGGAAACAGAAACATGGCAAGAACGGAGGCATCTGGGCTAGGCTAACCAACACAGACCTGCATAACCATCCCTCATTCTGGCCAACGCATGCTCACTCGACAACAAGATAGACCACATAGTAGGCTACTCATGCGCTGCATGCTGTGATGGACTGCTGCGTTTTCATCTTTACGGAATATTGGCTGAACAACAACATCCCTGACTCCGCTATCCAGCTAGCTGCATTAACATGCTACTTGAGCAGACTGAGCCTTTACAGAGGGAGGTAAGACTCGCAGTGGGGGAGATTGTGTTTACATCAGCGACGCTTGGTGCCAGAATGCTACTGTTGTGCAGTTGTGTTCTCCGCTGTGCTCTCCACTGCTAAACAGCTTCAGCCACCAGACTGTTAGGATGCTGAACTCTGCCCACTACCTACCCCCTCTGCATCCTGCCCATGGACTATAACACACTCATTTACACAAGAACTCCATCTCAGCTGTTTGCATATAATACTCAGTCTGACTTGCACTACACCAATTTGCAACACTGTTTTATTTATTTGTATAGCCCATATTCACAAATTGCAATTTGCCTCATAGTTTTACGAGCTTCTGTTGGTCATTTGCACTACTGTCCAGTCTCTTGTAACCATACCGCATAAGTATTGCATTAATACCACTTACACATATGTTTAGAGTGTATTATTTTTAAATTTTAAATTTACATATATGTTTATCTGTATTTTCTACATTTTTTTTCTTTTTTCTTTTCTTTTATTTTAGTAAGCTGAAAGAGAAACAGCATTTTGATTCTCTTGTATGTCCTGGACGTATAGGGAATTGACAATAAAAATGACATCTTGAAGTGCAAGAAAATGAAACTGAGTTGTTAATATATGTACTAAATGTTATACATTTCTAGTACAAGTGGAATAGATGTTCATAGGTTATTTTATCAAGTAGGGAGGACTGCTCGAGTCATGAGGCACTTCACCCTCCTTCCACCAGCAGACAACATGAGGGATGGAAAATCCTATATTTTACGTTTGGAACTAAAAACTTTTGTATATATGAGGAAAGCCTAAGCTTTGGTTATTTTACAGGAAAAGCATTGGTATAAACAAATTTAAAGGCTTAAAGGAGAACGCTATTTTTACACTCGGTTGGTGTCCCTTGAGGTCTCCTGATGCGGTAGGAAGCAAAGAAACAGAAAAAAATGATGCAGCCACGACTGAGATATCCTCATGATCAGCTGGTGCGGCTACGTGGCTTTAATGCTTTCCTATGGGGGTAGTCAATCAGCGCTCGGATCTAAACAATGTCAGAAAATCACTACAAGGCGAGTCACTTCCTTAATGGCCTACATTGCCGTGTAGTCAAGTTTTTTTTACAGGGAGAAAAACTTATTAATTTTTTTCTCGTTTTTTTTGCTTCCCACTGCATCGGAGACCAAGGGATATGACCCAGCGTGCGGGTATAACTCAAAAATGTATAAAAGCAGAGTAGGAACAAGAGCCTTCAGCTAGCAAGCTCCTCTGCTGTGGAATCATCTCAGGGTTTCAGTCTGGCGGGTGGACATCCTCTCTGTGTTTAAGAGTAGACTTTTAACTTTCCTTTTTGACAAAGCTTAGCGGTAAAGCTGGTCAAGGGACTATCTCGGATCAACTTTTAGTTATGCTGCCATAGGCTTAGAAGTTATCATTTTTTTTTGCCTTTCCTGCATTATTGTATCATCAATGTACATTACTGACACAAATTCTTCCCTGGAGTCCTTGGTCTCTATCTTTGCAGACCATGGAATACAAATGCATACACTTCCTTGACCATCGTCTGTGGTGGCTGCTGATCATGGAATATGCTAGAGTTTATCTTTGACTCCAGAGCTCTGAGATCTAGTGCTGTGATAGCTGTGAGATCTGACACTACGACCCCAAAACAATTATTTGTATCCCTGTAATTCTGACTATCTCTCCATTATTAATATTATTAGTAGTAATAATAGTTGAAGCAGAACCACTATTGTTATTTTTAATGCTTCTTTAAATAAGATTCTGACAACATTTGCTACTGTAAATAATATAACCATTTACATAATTTTGCCATCATGACAACGCTTTCTTGTCTGAAAGTCAGCACTTTCAGACAAAACCAATGTTACTTAGCTTACAGTGCAAAATCATATGACCAACAAGTATGTGGACTGTGATAGTAATCTCAACAACTTGCAAGAATTCAGGACCCCCAGAAAATATCAAAACCCCCTTATGTTGCCCTAATGTATAAAATCTAAAGCTACCTTGTACATTGTTGTAGCAAGACACGCAGTTAAAAATACACGCATCGTCATTTCACACTATCCGAACTTTAGTTACTGCTAGGCTATCTGGGCAAAAAACATAGTACACTTGGGTGCACAAATACATTTAAAGCTCAAAGTCAGGACATTAAAGCAGTCACCAGCCAGCGGAGAGTGACAGGCAGAGTGGATGATGAAAAACGTTTTTCTGGAAACGTTTTGTTTTGGCTGCCTACATGATAGCCGACAATAGAAAATGACCGAGTTTCCAACGGAAACACAGAGGTTTTCTGTTACACCCATTTACGAGCCAAGTGTGTGAGATACGGATCACAGTGGTGATCAGAGCACACCGTTAAGTAAACCTAAATTCCCTCATCCCCACGCCGGTACGCGCAGTTTTACCTTTCTGCAGAGCCTCTTCCGTTTACTCTCTCGGTTCTTCAGTTCGATGAAACATCCTTTTCTTTTTTTTTCTCCTTTAAGGCCAGAGGCGAGAAGCGACTCCCTTCACACTGATACAGTAAATCCGCTCCGGTGGCTTGGTCGAGCCTTTCACAGCGTACTTAAATACTTTTTCTGGAAAAGGAGCTCGTTCGCGGCGACAAAGTCTTCGACTTTCGTCACAAATTTCATTTTTAACCGTAAAAAGGAAGCGGTCCGGGAAAAGTGGCAGGAAGCTCCCCCTCCGCCCCCCCGCCTGCTTGGTCTGCAGTATGAGAGGAATGTCCTCCCTCCCTTCCTCCAGCTAATCCAACTGGAGGAAAAAGTTTTTGGAGCAGGGAAATCCCTCCTCCTCGCTTCTTTGCTTTTAGGTATAACACAATCGTACAGCCTCAGTGTGGCCTGAAATAAAGACGTCTATGATGATATTCACTAACATTCGACAAATACATTTGTGAGTTTTATCTGACACTGAGGAAACATCAGAATTTCACAGACCTGAAGTGAAAGTAACCAGAAGGTCGGTGGTTCGAGTCCCATTCTCCTCCACGTGATGAACCAGTGTTATTCTTAACGGCAGTATATGAATGTGTCTGTCATACTGAAAAAACGCTGAATGAATGCGTGGGTGGGTGGCAAGCAAAACTGTAGTGTAAAGCACTCTGTCAAGACTACAAATGTGCTATAAAAATAGCAAGCATTTACCATTTAACTATTGTTATGCTGTTTTCTTTACCACATTTTCGGCATCTAACTGCGGCTATATTTTTGTCCTGCTTATTTAGGAGAGGGTTCTATACAACTTTTCCTAAGTTATACAGACACTCACTCTTGCTAAAGGCAGTGGTGGCCAAATGGCTAGAGAGGAGAGATTGAGACAGTGAGGTCGCAAGTTCAAACCACACATGGACCTAACTACTGACACAACTTTCTTGCTTACTACTATTTTTACTTTCTACTATACTCATTAAATCAATCAATCAATCATTTTTTATTTGTATAGCCCATATTCACAAATTGCAATTTGCCTCATAGGGCTTTAACAAAGAGTACAGGGTGTGACATCCTCTGACCTACACCCTCAACAAGGGTGAGGATAAACTGCCAAAAAAAAAAAACCCTTTTAACAGGGGGGGAAAAAAGCAGAAACCTCCAGGAGAGACTCATGTGAGGGATCCCACTCACAGGGATGGACAGAAGTGCAATGGATGCCACGTGTACACAACACATTAACAAAATGACTTATAATTATTAATTATACAAGTAGAATAATGTTGTTACGCCTGCGAGGAATCAGTGAGGATGACTCCAGGTATTTCTTGGTGGTCACGGCTCTGGATCAGCAGTCCACCCGCCGCGTGATGCAGCTCCTGCGCGACCCACCGCGACATGGTAAATACGCCGCTCTCAAACAGCTCCTGCTCCGCAGGTACAGCCTGTCCACTGCGGAGAGGGTGGACAAACTGCTTTCCCTGCCCGGTGTGGGCGACGGTTCAGCGGTGTATTTTATGGACAATATGCTGTCATTGCTGGGCTCCGATGAAGGTGGTTTCCTGTTCCCGCACCTGTTCCTGCGCCAGCTTCCGTCCCAGGTGCGCGCTGCTTTGGCCAACTCCCCGTGCCTGGCTGCTGGCGACTACCGCGGTTTGGCTGAGGAGGCGGATCGGGTCCTGCTGGCCACCAGACGCTTCTCCGTCCAGTGTGTGGCATCGGATTCCCTGCAGCCGACCACGGAGGACGCGGACAAGGTGATCGCGGCTGGAGTCTCTACCCGGAAGCAGCGCAGCGGCGACAGGTGTTTCTTCCACCGGCGTTTTGGCAGCCCTTAGCGTTCTTTAGCCGTAAACTGCGAGATAACGAGCGCAAGTACAGCGTGTTTGACAGAGAGTTGCTGGCTTTATACTTAGCGATGCGTCACTTCCGTTTCCTGCTAGAGGGCCGCTCCTTCACCGCCTATGTCGACCATAAACCCCTGACATTTGCTATGTCCAAAGTGACTGAGCCGTGGTCTGCTCGTCAGCAACGCCACTTGGCTGCCATCTCTGAGTTCACGACAGACATTCAGCATGTGGCTGGAAAAGACAACTCCATGGCCGACTGTCTGTCGCGTGCCTTGGTTTGTCCTGTGCACCTCGGGATAGATTTTGCAGCCATGGCTGCCGACCAGCCTGGTGATCTGGACATCCTGGCCCTTAAGTCCGCAGGTACGGGCCTGAAGCTCGAGGTGGCTGTAGTGCAGGAAGGAGGCCCTGCCCTACTTTGCGACGTCTCCACGGGCCGCACCCGCCCTGTTGTACCTGTTGCATGGCGGCGTCGGGTTTTCGACTCGGTTCACTCCCTCTCACACCCGGGGGTCCGGGCGTCAGTGAAGTTGGTTGGGTTGGCTAGACGAACCAGCCGCATGTGTGGCGTGTTCCATGATCAGCTGCCACCACTGTTGATGGTCCATGGAAGTTGATGCACCTGGTTCTGGAACAGTGGAGCACAAAGACTCCAGAGAAGAGGTTGAATTAGTAAGGTGCATTAATAAGACATAGATATAATGATATGATGTAGATAGAAGGAGGGAAAGCAGACAGAGGAAGAGAAGGAGTCAGAGTTGTAGTCTTACACACTTCTCCGCTCTGACTTTGGATTTGTCACCCTCCAACAATCCCATAGAGACTGTGTCTGCCCCCCGCCCTACTAGATTATTCAAAGAAAAAATAAACAAAGGCAACAAACAGGAAAATCTGACAAAATTAAACATAACCCATGAAAAAACACAACAGAACAACAGAATTAGATGTGGACTATTAAATATAAGATCACTGTCATTTAAGGCTGCTTTAGTAAATTAATTAATCTCAGATCATAACATTGATCTCCTATCATTAACTGAAACCTGGCTGCATCCTGATGAATACTATGTCAGTCTAAATGAATCCACTCCTCCCAGTCATATAAATACAGTGATCCCTCGCTATTACACGGTTCACCTTTCGCGGCTTCGCTGTTTCACGGATTTTTTTAGTGCAGTTTGTTATGCTTTTTTTTTTTT
>JAFBJQ010004225.1:11943-32008 GCA_016785345.1 Trinectes maculatus | reverse complement strand
AAACACAATGACTAAAATGGGGCCCAAAAAGGACACAACAAGATCAAAAATTCCTTCAGCAAAATTGGTGACAAGTATACAATCACCATAACAGGTATTATATCTGCTGGGATGTTTGAGGAGATCCCTCAGTATCCAGCTGCCGTGGACAGCAGCAAATATCCAACAGAGACAAACACAGAGTTTAACTCTGCTCAGAGTAACTTTAGTGGTGTAAAACATGGAGTCACAAATTGCAATATAGCGGTCAACTGATATGAGAACCATGCTTCCTACTGACACACCGATAACAACAAAAGCTACAAGATAGCGCACAGCGCACACAAAGTCACCCAGGAACCAGCAACCTTCACTGTTGAGAAGCATAAGAGGCATCAGCAGGAGACCCACCAAAAAGTCTGCCACAGCCAGAGAGAGGAGGAGGAGATTGGTGGTGGTGTGGAGCTGCCTGCAATGACACAACATCTACACTGAACCATTATGGTCATATGTAGAAAACAAATCAATATGTGTTATTAGTAGTTTTAAGATATTTTTAACAACAATCTACTTTGTGACTTTATGTTGCCTATGTTTCCTTCAATCATCATCATCTTGTAGGTCCTGCAGAGAAACATGAACTCCACCTGAAGTGGGAGATGGAAATGATGACCAGCAGGTTCAGAACCACAGTGAGCAGAGTGATGCAGGACAACACACAGTAAATGAGCGTGGTCTCCAGGTGAGGATGCCTCATCCTCCTGCAGGAGGTGTTGAGGTGAGGAAAGCAGAGTTCAGCGTCTGCCAGGACCTCCATGTTCAGAGAGAGAGAGGAGAAGCTGCAGCGCTCTGACGCCTCTCTGACCCAACACCTTCATCATACACCTCATTTATCTCTTCCCCTCCTCTACTATCTGTCCTGACTTCTGAGGCTGGTAGTAGGAACTACAGTTATGTTTTGATATTCTTTATTACCCCTTGACAATAATTACTATTTTCTATTTTGGTTTCTGTATTACGTATAATAATATATAAGTTAGAATTACCAACAGTTTCTTGTCATGGATTGTTTAGAGAAAAAAAGACCATTAATGAATTTTGATAGCAAATAGCACGTTTGATTCTAGGAAAAAGAAAATTAAAAAAAACTTAATTTATAAATTAGATCACAAAAAAACATCTCTTAATTATTTCATCTTTCTAACCCAAGCTAATCATTGAAAGACAGTAAACACAAGGGAATAATATACAGGCATAACATGTACTGTCAAGCCTGCGGTGTAAGGATGACAGGGCCTTTGCTGTTAAGGCCTAAATCCTGTGACACGTCACTGATTTCAAATAATTTCTCAAAACTCAGATTTACCACCATGGTAAAATGATTATTTTGTAGGTATTATTTATTTTTTATTGAATTATTTTGTACTATTATTGATGCTTTTTTTTATTATTATTATCTTCTTTCCAATAGTTTTTTGAATGTTCTTCATGTTAAAATGATGTTGTCTTGTTGTGTTTTGTGTTTGCTTTTCAATATTGTATTATATTATTGATTTTCTTGTTTAATATTTCTTTGTGAAGCAGTATGTAACAGCTCTTTTTTAAATGAGCCTTATAAAGTTGTTGTTGATGTTATAATAGATTAAAAAATAAATTGTTCAGAAAGATCGATTTTTTTCCAGCAATAATGTGGTAGAAACTATATAAAAAATCACTACAATACAACTCCTATACATAAAACTTCCAATGACATCATATTCATTTTAAATAACTGTCTGATTATTTAATAATTATTAGGGGTACATTAAGCTATAAGACCTCCTGAGGCAAACACACACATGAACAAATTGCGAGCTGAGAATAATATGTGTACGAAGCACATAATAAACAGTTTTATGTTTGTACAAATTTACAGTCCTACATTATTTATACATAAACATATACTGCACAATCAAGGAGCAATAACAAGTTTCCACGTGAGCATAGACATTTTTGCTTGAGAACAACATAGTATAAAGCTTTTTACTGTATATAAAGCACATGTTAGTTCAGAGACATAGTGTGTCACTATCATAGTTTTATGTCCCGGGAACCAGGCTTCAGTATCTGAAGCGTCACAATGTGTTTAATACATTTTCTGAACCAGGGGTAGAAAAAAGCGTAGATGACAGGGTTCAAACAGGAGTTGAAATGTGCCAGCCACATCTCAACAGCCACGGAGGAAGCATCGACTGAGGTCTCTTCACCTGCCAGAGTCGGGAAGTAGTACGGACAGAAGCAAATCAAAAACACAATCACGACAATGCCGAGAGTCCTGGCTGCTTTCATCTCCGTTTTCTTCACCATCACGGTCCTCGAGTGTCGGGCTGTTACTGCAGCGATATGAGAGCGAATGGCTCGAGCCTGAGACATAGCCGCCATGAATACCCTCAGATACAGAACTATGATGACGGTTATGGGTATAATGAAGGTGAAGACGAGGTCAACCACTCCTGCAATGTAACTGATAACTACAACACATTCTCCAAAGCAGGAAATGGACCTGCCAGGTTTTTCTAGATGATCTTTCAGAAGCAGAACCCTGTAGAAAACAGAAAAAACCCAACACAAACAAACACAGATCTGCGCTCTTCTCTTAGTGACTTTGGTGGAGTAAAGTAAAGGGTCACAGATGGCGACATAGCGGTCGAATGATATGAGCACCATGTTGGCCACGGAGGCAGAGGTAATGATGTAGTCTGCAACATAATAGATGGTGCACACGATGTCGCCAAGAAACCAGCACATCTCTATGTAGATGATTTCAACTGGCATCAGCAGGAAGCCGACAAGGAGGTCTGAGACAGCCAGAGAGAGGAGGAGGAGGTTGGTGGGTGTGTGGAGCTGCCTGGTGAGGGAGAACATCATCACTCAACGTAGTGTAATCATACCACCACGACAAGTCACAGCATCAGTAATCATACACAATAACCTGATCGGCGTGACATCTGCTTGCCAGATCAAAAAAAACACGCTCCATTAAATTATGTCTATATTATGTCTGTATTATGTCTATCATTATAACCACCTGAAGTGGGAGATGGAGATGATGACCAGCAGGTTAAGAGCCACGGTGATGAGAGAAACGGAGGACAGCAGTATATAAATCAACATGGCTTCAGTGTGAGGTTGTGTAGGCTTCTTGCAAGAGTTGTTAAGCAGTGGAAAGCAGAATTCAGACCTGGTCAGGGTGTCCATCGTCAGAGAGGAGCAGTTGCCACAGAGCTCTGGCAGCTCTCTGGCTAGATCCGTACTATCCAGTAGTACTCTTTTATCACACTCCAAAACAAAACAAAAAAATCCCTGCGGGCCAAATAGCATTTTCTCCAATGTGACGAGATCACAAAAGCCAAGTTGACGTTACAACCAATGAGTGCTCAGTATTCATCATTACATTGTTAGAGGACTAAGAAGTAGACATAGGTTGGACCACACCCACCTTCAAACTGGTCTTAACTTTGATCTTCATGACACAGCGCTAATGTTTCATGATGGCATCTTGCATAGTTTTGGCCAAAATATGATAAAGTCTGGAGTAAATACCTCAAAACGGAGTCTGTGGTTGTTGTCTGCTAATGCAGGAGTCTGGAGTGAAACTATTGCCTGGACAACTCAACCCGCAAACTCGGATGATTATTACCCTTAAATCTTAAATCAGAAATGTTTGTAAAAGTTTTCCCGAACCTTGCCAAGTCTTATTGGCCAAGGTGAAAACCCTTTTACATTCATGGTTATATCTTCATTACCGATTCAGTGCCAAAAACTACGTGCAGGTTTCAAAGCACCTGCAAACCAAACAAAAAACAGTGACAATGCCGATCAGCCTTAACATTACACCTGTTAACCAGCTAAACAGTATATATGTGCAGCCTGTTTGGGAAGAGTTGATCCTAAACCAACCGCAAAGTTGGTTGTTTCACATTTTCCCATTGTGTCAAAGCAAATAATAAAAACTGTATAACTGAAATGCTACTACATTAAAATTTGTAAGAGGCCTTAACCTCCTGGGACCCAAGAAGAATAACCATCACCAATTTTTTAAATTCTAATTTCCTACCTCTTTAGCGTCAGAGAATCATCTCACAACTTAGACTTTATTACCATTTCATTATTTATTTATTCCTTTATTTTAAAACGGGAGTTCCCAGCATACCAGCCTATCACGTGACCAGAAAGCCCAGGATTCGATTACAGCAGGATTATTGAGTTTCTTGAAAGACTTAAAATATGTGCATGAAATGCGATGTCCACCACTGTGGACAAAAGACAATGGCCGGGTCCCAGGAGGTTAATATTGTGGCCCACTAACGCAGGTACAACTTGTAGTAAATATGCTCTGACTGAAGTGACCAGTCACGCAATTATTGCATCACTTGTTTTGAAGTTGTCATGACTGAAAAACTTTCTCTGTTTACTTGCTACTGACAGTCTCCTGTTTGGAGACAAACACATTACATAATGTGTGTTTTTTTCTTAACACCACTGATTGCACCGACACTTGATCCAGAAGGTGTGAACACCTGGGTACAGAGGTGCACTGCCATTAGCAGCAGCTAATCACGGAATCAGGTTGTTGACTCACCCACTTGAGAACAATCTTTTCTTATTCCCCACATTTGAAGTAACAGTGTGCAGGCCTGAGGGACACACATGTTTTTGAGTTTTAAAGTTCAAACTCAGATGTTGTGAGGGTTGGGTTGATGTCGTATTCAGGTTTCAATGGGAAACGGAACTTAAATTAAACATTTATTAGCTACTCATCTGACCTAGAGTTTAAAAATAATTAAACTGCAGAATATTTTATTTATTTTCACACAGGGTACATAATGTTTTGTTCTTTTTGTTGTTGTTGTTGTTTTTTGATTGTTTGATTATTTTGGGTTAGGGGTTAGGGGTTAGGGTTTGGGTTAGTGGTCCTTTAAACGACTATACAATCAGTTGGTGTGTAGAAGTTAATGACAGACAAATGTTGTCTGCTAAAAAAGAAAAAACACTGTTTGTGGTTCACTCTGAACTGCTGGTCCACTAAGCAACGATTGCATCAGATATGACTGTGAACGTTAGTTGTCAACACTAATGAGAGCAGGTGTGAAAACCTCGTCAGCCAGAGAGGTACACAGCTGCTGGCAGCAAGCAGAGTGTGTGTGTGTGTGTGTGTGTGTGTGTGTGTGTGTGTGTGTGTGTGTACTTGCACATACATCTTTATGTATATTGTCTATATTTAAATATAAACAGTATGGAGTGAGAACATTTTGGGAAAATGAGGACATTTTGACCCGTCCCAACCTTTTCAAATGACTGTTTGAGAGTTGATTGCAATGTCGGGGTTTACGTTAAGTTTAGGTTAGTGATTATCAGTTATGGTGGTTTACATCAGGGTATGAGGCAAATGCATTATGTCAATGACCATAGGAGGCGTCATGTGATGAAACCTCCTCCACATGCCAGCTGTTAGGATCAGGCCTCCAATCTAAGATGAATATTTTAGTTTCGGGAAAAAATACCAAGCTCCTGAGGATACTGTTTGTGCTGATTATTCCACCACTATAAACAGGACTTACACTCCATCACATCTGATAGCAATGAATACCAACACCTCTACCCTTGACTGAGCATAAGTAATTATGAAAAATAAAAGAAGACATACTTCATACGTTGCAAAGCTCCAGAATATAATTTTCACCCTGACAGGGAAAATAAACCCCCAAAACCCAATACAAGACAAAACATATTCAAAGCTGAAAAGGGATCAGCATGAGTGTCTGGTTAATGCAGGAAAATATGTGAAGTATAGTTTTGTAACAAGTAAAACTGGTAATAGACACCTCAGCACCACAGCCAGAATCATTTTGTGTCCAGTGATCACAGTCCAAGTCTCCACGGATACCTACGGAGAAAACCAAATCCAAATTGTGATCATTTGTTAATCTTTAAGCTTTGCGATTGTTTCTGAGGTCAGATGAAGAAAATCTGTCAACTGAACAAATTACATTTTCAAGCACCAGCAAATTTTGATCAGTCCAGAATCAGCGCCTTAAAATATACAACATTAACAACACTAGCTGAGCTGTGCAATAAGATGGGGACTAATTCGGTCACTTAAGATAGTGGTGGGGACATGTCCCGGGGTCCCCAGTGGAAATGATACCATCACTCTGAGCATTTTTGGATGCCAATGTCACAAGACAATACTGATCTGCAATGATGCTATCATTGCAGTGATGCTATTAATCACAAGAACAGTGGCACTTACTTAATAAGTCCAGGCCAAGTTGATTAAGACGGGATTCTTATCCTCATATATTGACCTGACAGATCTGGGCGTTCGCTTACCCGTTTTGCATCTCTGGGAGACAGTTAAGAGACAGAGACGAAGAAGCCCACATGTTATATAACGTCACATATTTTTTTATGTATTCATGGGAATCTAGTCAGGAGCTGGGCATACCGGGATGCAGCTATTGCCCTTCCTGATGCAAAGCAGTACTTTGCAGTGCAAGTAGACGAAACCATTTTCTCCAGAAAATTGAAACGCATTGAAAGAGAAGGAGTTGGATGTTCCCTCCCCGTTACCCTTCAACTTCACTGTTGCGTCAGTAGGGTTAGGGCAGCTGCTCAAACGACAGGAAAGCAGATGTCATAGGTCAGCAACAAAAAATAGGAACGACAGATCTGAATGAGCACCTCTGGTGTCGTCTCACCCGTTGATGATGAGGTCATATCTGAGGCTTCCACTAGGCGCAGGCTTATTGGTTGCCCAGCAGGAGTCAGTCACCACAGCAAACAATTTTTTATCCAACCCATCTGTCTCCAGATCCACCCAGATTTTCTGATTCAGTGAGATTTCATCTGTCTTTTTTAGTCCCTTGTTGTGGTTAAGGCCTGTGTAGGCCTGCATGGTGAGATTGTACACCCATCCTCCAGATACTATCTGCTGAGTCACCGAGCTTGAAGACAAAGGTATTATTCAGATGTTCAGTTTTTGTACTCAGAAACTAAGTTAAGGTCAATTCTTGCCTAAGTTAAGGTCAATAATCGATGACATCCCTTGCACATACCTGTCTTTGATTCTGATGCCTACGCTCTCAATTTCTGGCTGTCTGTAATAACAGGAGAAGTCGATATGCACTGGGCCGTGACGGTTGATGATGCCAAACATGGAGCTGTTCCGCGTCATGATGGTGTTCTTGTACATTATGTGGCTGTTGTTTGTCTACAGTGGGACAAACATTATTAGTGCATGGTTGGTTGCACCAAACAGTTAATTCATTTTAAAATTCAACTCCAAACATATGAATGTCTTAAACAGGTACCCACGGTGATTACTGTCCCACAAGTGTTGCTACTGTTGAAATGGAACGTCACCATGTGGGTTTCATGGTCTATTTCACCTTGGCAGGCCTGGTCGTTCAGGTGTAAGACAGAGTAGTCAATGCCTTGGTCCTCCAAAAGACATGTAGCCATAGTTACTGAAGCAGTCTTCTGATTGCAAGTAGTGGGCTCCCCTGAACAACCATAGCAAAATATCAAGTTCACTTAGTTTTTGTGCAAAACAGGAAAAAAATACATAAATATTTGAAAAAGAAAAACAACTGACTCACCAAAGGAGTCTGTTGGTTTGTACTTGGAGGCAAAAATGGCCCGGCAGAGGCAAGCAGTTTCTCCAGCATTGTTCTTCTCACCACAGAATTCGTGATCACTGCAGAACCTGTCTTGACAAAAGTTTCTGCTGCTGTCCTGCTGGACAGCAGCTGCAAACACACACAGGGTCAGACATGTAAAAAAAATCAAACATTTAACGCATTAAAGACTATAGATAGTTAAATAATGATTTGTTCCACCAAAGGTCTCACCACAATGGCCGTTTGACCTCCACCCTTTCACATTGATGTTGCTGTGGTAGCCGCAGCTTCTGACGTATGCTTCTAGGAACTGGCAGTTCAGACCATCCACTGCAGGGTATGTGCACAGTGTTTGTGTGCAGGCAGTTATGAAGGGCTGTGGGTCAATGCTCATGCTGCAAGCGGTGAACGGAGCCTGCTTCAAGATATTACACCTGTTCCAGCAATGCAGAGATGGAAGACAAGGCATAGATTGAAGCGCCAAAGGCACAAGACAGAGATTTTCTCTGAAGCATTGTGGTAGTTTCGTTTCCTAAGGGGTATTTTCCAAACGCTGCATGTGATATTACAAGAGTATGAATAAAGTGTATAAAAAAGTAAATAAATGTATCCAACTCCCATGTATACTTTAACTCTAGTTAGATGAAGTAATTTTACATATTTCAGATATTATGTTTTGTATTATTGTCTGCATTTACCATCCAGTTGTGTCGTCGCAGTTGATTGTACTGTCAGCGGGCTCTTGATATTGTATTTCACAGCTTTGTGCGGCAAAAAAAAACATACAATTACTTTATCTTCTTTAATCTGGGAAAACATTCTAACACTTTGATATAGTGAGACCAACATGTTTGGGGTCTTACCCGGCAACACTGTACCCAGAGGCCATCTCTTGACTTACAGTGGAATTGCCACATAATCCAGACACTTCTGCTCCATTTGGCCCTGGACAGTTTCGGGGGAGAATGTTTGACAGGTCATCCAATGATCAAAGTGCATAAAAGACTAGAGGGCAGCTTACAGTCATTGATTTTACCAAAAGACAAAGTCTCTGAACAGTGCCAAACAGATCAGCAACTACTGTAACAGCTAATTCCATGGTAACGTAAATAAACAGTATATACTAATGGTATGCTACCAACTTCACGTACACCTCCGTTTCAGTTTTTCAATTGTATGTACCTGTCATGTGGATCAGTGTGATGGAGCTGTCAAAGATGACAGAAAGTATGTAGTTGGAAGCTGATATCTTTGCAGTGACTCCATTGGTATCCCTAGAGAGCTCCACACCGTGGACCACCTCACTTTTGGCTTTGAGCTGTATCACTTCATTGTTCAGCTTCATCAGAGCAGAGAAGAAATTATTATTTTATACCAAACACAGTACAGTAACTGAAGGCAAAGCTGCTTTCATTTTGTCTCCTGACACGGCTTGAGCAATTGTAGCAGAAGGTACCTTACCATAACTCTGCCTTGTGACAGAGAGATTTCAGCACCTTGCCTGTCCAGCTCCAGTATGACACGGTCCAAAAAACTGACATCTTTACGACGTCTTTCCTGGAAAACTCCCAGCACCTGGAGGCCTGGGATTGCCGGAGAGCTCAACAGGGTGTACCCACAGCGGTCCGGGATAGAGTTGACTCTGCCAACAAAGTCGAGGACCTTGGATCCGATTACAGTGCAAATGTTGTTGAAGATGCAACTAGTGGAGGCAGAGATACATAACACCATTAGTGTTGTTGTCAAGACGTATGAGATGTATGCATTGTACCTTGTATCTTGTGGATATATGACACATACTCTTTCCTGTCAACCAAAGGACTGTGACCAACTTTCAAGTGAATAATTGTGATAATCCTCATCCAGTTGGATGATGAGACATTTTTGGGACATTTTTTTCTCTGTGTCATATCTTTACATACACTATTTACCTGCCTTTGCCATCACAACTCTCCATTGGACCACAGTCACTGACGGCAGCAGCAACACCAGTCACGTCACAGGTAACAGTGGAGCAGGTGTTTGGATCCTTAACTGTTGTATTTGTTTTATAAACAACACCTAGGAGTTTCAAAAATATCATACTTACATAATGTATAAGAAAGCAATGTAACAGCAATTTAGACTACTGCATTTTTTCTATTGATGCCAAAAACTGGAGTCTAAAAGTATTTGTATTTACTAACCCGAGAGTCTGCATCCGCTCACATCTGTGATGACACCATCTTTTGTTTCGTTTGTCCGGAATATCTGTTTAAACACAGTGAGGCCATCGACTTGTGCATCTGCTTCCTGGAAAGTGGAATAGAGAATTAGTTAATATGTCAATGTTAAAACACAACAATTCAATTATCAGGCTGTTTCATCATGACACTTAAGCAACTGAGAACACAAATTTATAGAATATAATTATGGAACCAATTATCCATTATATAATCGATCAAATAACTTACCACATCAACATGTGTGTATCCTGAATATGTCCTAAATGCCAAAATCGCTTGTGAACCAAAGTTGCCAAGTTCAATTTGTTCGATCTGAAAACAT
This sequence comes from Trinectes maculatus, assembly GCA_016785345.1. Lineage (NCBI taxonomy): Eukaryota > Metazoa > Chordata > Actinopteri > Pleuronectiformes > Achiridae > Trinectes > Trinectes maculatus. The sequence goes on along the minus strand of JAFBJQ010004225.1, from coordinate 21,821 downwards.
GAAATGGACAAAAACCCAAAGTCGTTAGAAACAGTTTAAAATCAAAACAACATGATCTGAAATATCTTTTTTTAATCAAACAACCATCTCTAACACACATCACACACATACTCACATCAGACTGTTGACTGTCTTTTAATGGTATGACGTTGACACATTTCCCGGCATACCTCAGGTTCGGAAGGAGTTGGTGGACCCCAGATCCAGTGGGTATTTCTTTTGTAAGTATCTCAAGGTCACCTCTGTCAGCTGTTCCTCCAGACATCAGAATACAGTCATTTTTGACTCCAGGTTTGTATATACCATTGAAACAAACTGTGATTCTGCTTGAATTGAAGGCCACCTGTCCAATAGCAGGACACAGTCAGTAAATAACAGCATAAAGCATAAAGTTTGAAACGCTTTCTCACAACATGACAACAGATGATTTTCATTTTATTGGTTAATTTACATTTTTTATCATGTTGGAGCCAAAGATTTATAACATTTTACTTACATAGACTTTGTCATATTTCTGTCCATAATAGGTGATGGGGCAGGAGGTGATATTCATCTCACCAGAAATGATAAAATTCTGGCTTGTTGCTGTAGCACCTGAAGACATCGAGATATATGCTTTGTGAAAGACATGCTACATATGATGCTATATGTTCTTACACCATTGAAAACCCCACATTGAAGAACAAGACCTAGACGCGAGGCATCCGGAAAAATGAGGATGGATTAGAAATTCAATCTACATTGTTTGTTGTTGCTGAAATAAACTTTTTGTTATTTTTTCATAGTCAACATTTTGCCTAGATTTATTTTGAGTTTTGTACTTTGTCACAGAAAAAAATCTTATTGTTAAAGCACTGACAGAGCCAAGCACTTGACTGCATAGCTACACCACTTTATGACTGAGTAAAACGGACATACCGGATTATTTGTTCCCAGTCTTTAGAGCCTAAATGCCGATCATTTGGCTGAGTACAATAACTTCCCTAAGGGACTCGCTGGTTTCCTGGCAAATGAATACTAATGCAGTGTGAATAAAACCAATGTGGATTTGTTTGAGTTATAAAACTTTATTACCTCCTAGTACACCGAGTGCAGCCAGATATATTAAGTAGAACAGCATGCTGGTGGAATCTGAAACTCACTGGGAATAAACATTACCATAAAGTCACAGTAAAGCCTAAATAAAAACATACAATGTACATACATATGTCATTGTGCGAGATATTCATTTTAATTAAATTACATTGTTTATGTGTTTAAATATTAATGTTTTTAATTCTCCATCTCCATCTTATTAAATAAAAGCTTTAAGCAAAATTTAGATCTCAAACCAGTTAAAACATTTTTGTATTGGCCATCAGTAACCGAAAACCAATCTCAATTGAAGTTAACCCTTAACGGTAAATAAGATATCATTTATTCTTAACTAATACAAACCAAATACAACACAAGCATGATAAAGCAAATTATTCTCTTCCTGTTAACATTATTTCCCTAATGTAATTAGAGTAATAAAACGGCTGAAACTTTCCAGGTTGTCTTACCTTTGGGGGAAATATGGACATGTCCAGTGGCTTTGTGTTTGTATGAACGGTTTACTGGACGCTTGAGTGTTCAGGCTAATGTGTCCTCCTCTTACTATGTGGAGGACACAGTTCTCTCACTGACTATATACAGCACATTCTTACTCCTCAGCAGAGTGAAGACATTCTCACATTTTCTTGTGACCAAACTGGCTTCTGTCACGGAACATTCCTGTCTCTTCCCCACTATATAATTAACTGAGGGTTACTGATGCAAACTGTAATGACAGCCTGTCAGTGTAAGGCGTCAAAGTTATCAAAGTTATCATAGCCTCGGTTTGTCATAATGAGTTTCGTTAGGGGGGAGCAGAGTGACGTATTCAGCCGACTTATTGTTTTCCAGTGATATGATTGACTTGTCACCTATTAAAGAGTATATATATATATATATATATATATATATATATATATATTGCATGTTGTGAATGTATACACCAATATGTGTATAATACATATTGGTATTGATATATATTGATATACACATTACCTGTACAGTCATATTATATTTAATGCACAGTTTATATTTCCTACACAACTGCACATAAAAAGTTATCTTATCTTTTTTATGCACAGTCTATTTTTCCTTGCACAGCTGCATACACAGTTTAGATTTTTACTTCTGTCTTTCTTACTCACTTCAAATTGTCCTTATTTTGTATTTTGTATTTTTTTTCATTTCTCTTGTCCTTTATTATCTATTATTCTGACTTTTATGACCTTTGTTTTTTGACTTGTACAAGGGAATGTGTGTTTCTCTCCATACATATGACAATAAACACTTTGACTCTTCAATCTTGAATATACTTGCTATGGATGAAAGGACTTTTCTTGCCTTTGTGAGCCTGAAACCAGCAGTTGCACACTGCTTTAAACTGAGGTGACTGAGCTCCTTCTGTTGTGCACAAACAGTCTGTAAGCCCCGCAGCTACATTATCGATATTTAGCATTCAAACACAAAATCCCTCCCATGTGATCTGTATCTGGTTAGACATGTGCTGTGTTAAAATAAAGTGATTGTGTCTGGAATGTGACAGGGGCAGGTGGCTCCATTGTAAGTGGTGTCACCAATGAGTTTTACCTGGAGGGAAGAACTTTGACAGATGACAGAAGTTCAGGTGTGGCCAAACAATCACAAAGCAAGCACAGGTTCATTAGTCCTGCTGCTTTAGAGGATTGCATACCCTCACGCACACATTTGCACAAACAAGCATGAACTACACCAGCTGGGCACAGGAAAAAACCTGGCACAGAACATTAGAGCTGCACCGACATGTTAGAAATAAAATATCCACAAACCAGAATGCCTCTGTTTAAAGATTTTCATTGATAAAGTGTCATTTGAAGCTCAGTTTTAGGATCCACGTAGGATATGCATTGTATCGGTTCATGCATGTAAATCTCCATATGATGCATTTTACACAGTGTACACAAGTCATATAACATGTATACACATACATATACATAATCCAACTGATAATTAATGTCAACAGTGTAAAATTATAATATTAAATGTGGGTTTGCATAAGGAGGATATACTTTTCGACAAAAAAAGTACAATAATACACACTTTGAATGTACTTACATTTGTGTAAAACTACATAACATGTTATATATTTGTCGAGATGTTTCACATGAAAATGTGTCTTCATTTGGGAAAATGGATTGTATTCCTTTGTCAGAGAAAAGGTGTCATGTCAGTGACTTCACCTTCTCTCTTTACAGTACACTGGTCTGACGGGAGTTCGGCTGAAGGATCTTAAATGTTACAATGAGTTTGATAGATTTCAGAAACCAGGGATAACAAAATGCATAGATGACTGGGTTTAGACAAGAGTTAAAATAGACCAACCAGATCTCTAAAGGCACAGCAGTAATCTTAAAGAAGCTGCTCTGTTCGGTAAGACTGGAACAGAAATACGGAAAAAGGCATGAAAGAAACACAACAACAACAATACCAAGAGTCCTGGCTGCTTTCAGCTCAGACTTCTTAGTGAAGAAAGTCTCAGAGCTTTGGAGCACATGGGCTGTGACGTGAGACCGCATGGCTCGAGCCTGAGACGCAGCAACCACAAATACTCTCATGTACAGAACTATGATGACAGTGACAGGACAAATAAAGGTCAAAATAAAATCAACAAATCCTACAATGGAGTCAATGACAACAACACATTCACCAGAACAGGACCTGTAACTGCCTGGATGTTTAAAGTTATCCTTCATTATGAAGTTGCTATATAGAACTGAACAACTCCAACAAAGACAAATACAGACTGTGATTCCTTTCACTGTGATTTTGTTGTGATAATGCAGAGGGTCACAAATGGCTACATATCTGTCGACTGATATGAGCACCATGGTTCCTATGGAGCTGGAGGTGCTGATGCAGTCTAAAATGCCATACAGGATGCACATAATGTCACCAAGAAACCAGCAGCCGTCTGTAAGGTAAATCTGAAAGCACATCACGATGCCAATGAAGAAATCTGAGACAGCCAGAGAGAGCATGAGGAAGTTGGTGGGGGTGTGAAGCTGCCTGGATCAAAAGAGGAGCATCATATGTATTATTGTTTACAGCAGGAGTATTATTACTGATATATTGCCAAGAAACAATTTTAAAAAACTTCTTTTGAAATTACATTATCAAAAAAGTATACATTATATTTACACGTATTTATCAAATAAATTTAAAATCAATAAATCATCAGATGAGAAAATTGCTATTTTAATTGATCAAATCTTTTCTCACTCAAAATGGGAGATGGAGATGATGACCAGCAGGTTGAGAGTTGCAGTGAGCAGAGCGATGGAGGACAGAAAAGCGTAAAGAAGCACAGCCTCCGTTTGAGGGCGAGTCTGTTTCCTACAGGAGGAGTTGAGCTGTGGAAAACAGAGTTCAGTTTCTTCAAGTGTCTCCATCATCTCATGAGAGGAGATGCTGCTCAGCTCTGAAGCTTTGTGAGTAAACCTATTCATCACACAGCTGATTTATCTCTTTACGCCACATCATCAACTGGTCCTAGTACAGCCACATTGGTCTCTGAGACTCAAGTCCCTCCTTTACTTTACTGCCATTGGGAAGATCAAACCAAGGTCCTTCTTAGTGTGATGCAACACCAGAGCTGCTGACCACATCATGACAACCTGCACAAAACGACCGCCATCAGAACAGTTTCAAATATGCCACGACCAAGGATTCATGTAACACGGGACGTGATGGTAAACTGCCCATTGTGCACATGAGGTTTGCCTTGGTGTTGCGAGTGGCGTGAGAGCTGGACCTCAGATCTGGGAAAGATGTACATTTTGGGAAACATTATCAGTAGTGTATCTTTGAATCAGGGGGTGTTTGGGCCTTTCAACACTAGACACCCTCATCGAAGGTGGCCAGCTACAGCGTGATCAAACCTGAGGTTTTCTCCCATGTCCAATCATGAGAATTGCCTGGTTGTTTAAATGGTGCAGCCCATGGGACTTTGCAAGGCAGGGGGCGTCCTCTTCCCTGAGTCAAGCCTAGAGCTGACCACATACCTTGTTCACACTCCTCCTGGAGAGTTGAGACCTTGGTTCTCGAATGGGGGTGGGGCAGGAGATTAATAAGCAGGCCCTGTCAATGCTCTTTGAGAGCAGCAAGGGTCCTTCTGCTTGGTCCATATCCACTGGCTGCTTCATTTGGCCACTTCAGAGATTGCTCTAATTGTCTGTCGCAGAGTCTGTCAATGGATGCCAAGGTCTTTCAACAGCCTGATAGTGGAAGAAACTACAAAACTTCTGCATCCCACTTCAACCAGATAGACTTTCGCTTTCCATCCTTGTTGATGAGCATCTGTTGCCAGTTCTGTGTAGCGCAGTTTCTTGCACTCATTGACCTCTTCTGATAAATTCTCCCATGGGACTGTGAGCTCTGTGACGTAAACAGACTTCAGTGAAATGGACCAGAGTACCAAGTCTGGCTTAAGTTGCAGGCTAATATCGGCTAGCATTTTCCAGTCCAGTGGCTAGCTGTCCAGGTTCAGGGTTATGTAGGTAGGTAGGTAGGTAGGTAGGTAGGTAGGTAGATAGATAGATAGCTAGATAGATAGATAGATAGATAGATACTTTATTGATCACGAAGGAAATTCAAGGTAGGAGGATTGTTGGATTGTTGTTCCTGTCCCTCTCGGATGAAGGTTGGGGCTGTGATGGAATTGGTTGCTCTCACCTCCTCAACCACCATTTTCCTCCTTTCTGATGTTGAGGCCTTATGCCAGGTTGGCTTACTTGCCATAGGGCCAAAGGCCCCTCTTCCCAAGTGGACGAGCGTTACAATGTCGCTTTGCCTCAGAGCTGATGTAGCATGCTGCAATGCGTCTGACCATGTCCATTTCCATCCAGTTGTCAGGGGTGGAGCAACATTGCTGTTGGTCTGGTCTCTGGAGTCATGGTTTGCTCCATCTTCTCCAAAGTTGTTATTGGGAGCTCGTAGATAGTCAGTGGCCACATTATCCAACGAAGAAGTCCTTCGAAGTAGGCATTTACTAACGTAGTAATGGATGATGGAACGTGGAAGACGTTGAAGGATTCCCAAAGGAGGTTACGGGGAACTGATCCCAAGGCACTGGCCAGGTCACGGAATATGACACAGATGTCTCTTTTGTCTTTCTTCGCCGCTTGGATCTGATGCCAGACCATACTTGTATGCTCCAAGCAACCAGAGAATTCAGGAATGCCAGCCTTTTGTACGGATGTATCAACATACTTGTTCTTGTCCAGGTAGGTGGACAACCTGTGTGCTATCACGCTGGAAAAGATTTTCCCCTCAACGTTGAGAAGGCAAATTGGCCAGAATTGACATGTCTGTTGCATCCTTATCCTTGGGAATTAGCACCACTCTCTTTGCTACACCTTAGGTATTATTCCCTTCTGCCACATAATTTTCATGAGTTCTATAGCGTAGAACATCTGGTGTGTTCTTGTAGAGCTTATATGGTACTTCATTTGGCCCAGGGGCTGATGCCGATCTTGCGCGCCGTACTGTACTGTCTACTTCCTTCCATTTTGGAGGGCCAGGTTGAATTCAGGAGGCTGAGTAGATGGGACGTCATGTGGGATTATTTAATTGTCTGCCAAGGTCTTTCAGGAGCTTGATGGGTGGAAGAAGCCACAAAACCTCTGCATCCCACTTTAACCGGATAGAATTTTGCTTTCCATCCTCATTGATGAGTATCTGCTGCCAGTGTACTATATGTAATATGTAGTACTGGAAGAAAAAGTAGTAGCCAGTCAGCTACATGACTTTCTTCTGACCAATAGTTTGTATGAGGAGTTTTAGTCATGATCAGGAATTCATCACAGAAACAGAGATAGCTTTGTCAACAAGTCACATACGACCTCCTTATTGCCTCAGATCAATGATATCACTCTGTTCTGGTCTTGTTAGAACACTGTGCAGCATTTGACACCATTTGCCATCACTCCCTTCTACAGAGACTTGATCAGTAACTCAGCATTGAAGGAACAATCCAAAGCTGGTTAAAGGTTTATTTATCAGATCAATAATTTGTACAAGTCATTCAGTTAGTGTTTCTCTATAGTCCATGTGCTGTATCTTTACACACAGATTGTTTACTTATAATGGATCTCTGACTCCAGAGCTGTAGGATCCAGATCTGACACTATGACTCAACAGTTATCATTACAAATATTTGTAGTAGTAGCAGTGCCAGTGTTATATCTATAGAATTATGGTTCTGTGCTACAGTGCTAGCTAATCATCTGTACTCTGTCATTACCAGACAGTTAGCTTATCGAGTAAGTGTTTTACTTAATGTTATGGTCATGGAAATTAGGATTCTTAGATAATTACAGAATGTTGTTGTTTTTCTTCTAGTTTCTGATTAATTGATTGATTCTTACATTTCAGAGGTCGTATATTGAAGGTTTTTTAACGCACATGTGTAAAATTAATGACACTGATTATTGATGTCCATCATGTGCACAGAGCAGCTCAGTGGTTAACACTCATGCCTCACAGTGAGATGGACTATGGGAGGCAGCCGGAGTTCCTGGAGAAAACCAACACAGACACAGGGAGAACACACAAACTCCACACAGAAACAACCTGGTTAAACCAGGATCAAACTGGACAACCTCTTATTTTGAAGCAGGAAGCAATACAAACTACTTGTCCAACATTCCATAGTTAAAAACTGTGTGTTTTAAATTCATCTCTCAAACACCTCAATGAGACCGAAGACAAATATCATACAAAAAAAACTTGAGAATATAAGCACTTGACATGATCAGTTGTTGTGGATGTTTATCTACATCTTATTGAGGCAACATCTTAATATATTCAGACATTACAACTATGGAAAATTAAAACTACAGAGGACAAAAGTGAGTCATGTAGGGATCCACTTATTAAAAATCCATCCTGCCTCACTCAGTGACCCCTACACTGCAGTCCAGGGTCCATGAAGACACAGTATGAAGATTAATTTACTTAAATTATATCATTTTGAAATTATATGGATGTATATTAATTGATAGAATAATGTTAAAATGCAATACTTTATGTAAATTGCCATTATTAAGTATGTTGACAGAATATGCACAACTTTGAGGTCCACATATCCTTACAGCTGTGTAAAACAACATAACATGTTCTACATTGGTCCAGATGTTTGACATGAAAATGCGTTGTGCTCCTTTGTCAGAGAAAAGGTGTCATGTCAGTGACTTCACCTTCTCTCTTTACAGTACACTGGTCTGACGGGAGTTCGGCTGAAGGATCTTAAATGTAACAATGACTTTGACAGATTTCAGAAACCACGGATAACAAAATGCATAGATGACTGGGTTTAGACAAGAGTTGAAATTGATCAACCAGGTCTCTAAAGGCACAGCAGTGACATTAAATAAGACGCTCTGGTTTACAATAGCAGAACAGTGATACGGACAAAGGCATAAGAGAAACACAACAACAACAATACCAAGAGTCCTGGCTGCTTTCAACTCAGACTTCTTAATGAAGAAAGTCTCAGAGCTTTGGAGCACATGGGCTCTGACGTGAGACCGCATGGCTCGAGCCTGAGACACAGCCACCACAAATACTCTCATGTACAGAACTATGATGACAGTGACAGGACAGATAAAGGTCACCATAAGGTCAACAAATCCTACAATGGAGTCAGTGACAACAACACATTCACCAGAGCAGGAGCTGTACCTGCCTGGATGTTCAATGTTATTCTTCATTATGATACTGTTGTAAACAACTGAACAACCCCAACAGAGACAAATACAGACTGTGATTCCTCTCACTGTGACTTTGTTGTGATAATGCAGAGGGTCACAAATGGCTACATAGCGGTCAACTGATATGAGCACCATGGTTCCTACGGAGTTGTGGGTGCTGATGAATTCTAAAATGCCATATAGAGTGCACATAATGTCACTGAGAAACCAGCAGCCGTCTGTGAGGTAAATCTGAAAGCACATCAGGATGCCAACGAAGAAATCTGAGACAGCCAGAGAGAGCAGGAGGAAGTTGGTGGGGGTGTGAAGCTGCCTGGATCAAAAGAGGAGCATCATATGTATTATTGTTTACAGCAGGAGTATTATTACTGATATAGAATAATAAAAAAAACTTATTTTAAAATTATATTATCAATAAAAATATATATTATATTAATAATATATATAATATCATTCTCACTTGAAATGGGAGATGGAGATGATGACCAGCAGGTTGAGAGCTGCAGTGAGCAGAGCGATGGAGGACAAAAAAACGTAAAGAAGCACAGCCTCTGTTTGAGGGCGAGTCTGTTTCCTACAGGAGGAGTTGAGCTGTGGAAAACAGAGTTCAGTTTCTTCAAGTGTCTCCATCATCTCATGAGAGGAGATGCTGCTCAGCTCTGAAGCTTTGTGAGCAAACCTGTTCATCACACAGCTGATTTATCTCTTTACGCTACATCATCAACTGGTCCTAGTACAGCCACATTGGTCTCTGAGACTCAAGTCCCTCCTTTACTTTACTGCCATTGGGAAGATCAAACCAAGGTCTTTCTTACTGTGATGGTGGATGAAGCCACAAAACCTCTACATCCCACTTTAACCGGATAGAATTTCGCTTTCCATCCTCATTGATGAGTATCTGCTTCTAGTATACTACGTGTAATATGTAGTATCTAGTACTGGAAGAAACAGTAGTAGCCAGTCAGCTACATGACTTTCTTCTGACCAATAGTTTGTATGAGGAGTTTCATGTCATGATCAGGAATTCATCACAGAAACAAAGACAGCTTTGTCAACAAG
>JAFBJQ010004225.1:0-11458 GCA_016785345.1 Trinectes maculatus | reverse complement strand
CGGGAAATTCTTTTTAAGCAGTGCCCAGTTTACAGAGAAAAGTCAGTAGAATAAGGAATAAAATAAAATAAAATAAAATAAAATAAAATAAAATAAAACAAAATAAAATAAAATAAAATAACTATATATGGTCTCAAATAAGGAATAAAATAAAAATAAAATAAAATATGGTCTCAAGTATATACAATCAACAGTATTTACAATGCTGCTCAGTACCAAATTATTATTATTATTGCACATGACCGGGTTATTGCACACAGTGAAGTAGTGAAATAAATGATACCTAATGAGATGAAATGACTGTCAGAGAGATGAATTGTACAGTTTGATGGCCACAGGCAGGAATGACTTCCTGTGGCGCTCTGTGGTGCAGCGTGGGGAAATGAGTCTTTGGCTGAAGGTGCTTCTTTGGCAGACCAGCACGTCATGGAGAGGATGTGAAGAGTTGTCCAACATGGATTTAATCCTGGACAACATTCTTCTGTCTGACACTGCTGTCAGAGAGTCCAGCTCCTCTCCAACAACGTGGCTGGCCTTGCGGATGAGTTTGTTGAGTCTGTTGGCGTCCTTCACCTTCAGTCTGCTGCCCCAGCACGCAACAGCATAAAGGATGGCACTGGCCACCACAGACTCATAAAACATCCGCAGCATTATCCGGCAGATGTTGAAGGACCTCAGCCGCCTCAGAAAAAAGAGACGGCTCTGGCCCTTCCTGTAGAGGGCATTTGTGTTTTTAGTCCAGTCCAGTTTATTGTCCAAGTGCACCCCTAAGTATTTGTAATCCTCAACCGTGTCCACGCTGACCCCACCGATAGAAACGGGGTCACTGGGGCCTTACTCCTCCGTAAGTCCACAACCAGTTCCTTGGTCTTTGCCACGTTGAGCTGCAGATGATTCTGCTCACACCAGGTGACAAAGTTGTCCACCACACCCCTGTACTCTGTCTCCTCACCATCGCTGATACATCCAACTACTGCAGAGTCATCAGAAAACTTCTGAAGGTGGCAGGTCTCTGTGCAGTAGCTGAAGTCCGTGGTGTACAGGGTGAAGAGGAAGGGAGAGAGGACGGTCCCCTGCGGGGCCCCGGTGCTGCTGATCACCATGTCTGACTTACAGTGCTGCAGGCGCACGTACTGTGGTCGGCCAGTCAGGTAATCCACAATCCAGGACACAATAGGGGCATCCACCTGCATCGCCGTCAGCTTCTCACCCAGTAGAGCCGGCCTGATGGTGTTGAATGCACTGGAGAAGTCAAAGAACATGACTCTCACAGTGCTCGCCGGCTTGTCCAGGTGGGCGTAGGCTCGGTTGAGCAGGAAGATGATGGCGTCCTCAACTCCTAGTCGGGGCTGGTACGCAAACTGACCCATGTGACCCAGCTGGGTCTTACTGTGAATTTTGCAAAGAGTTCTTTGGTTCCCAGTCAGAGAGTCGTGTTCATCGGGGTTGTTCTCGACTCAGGGGGGTATGAAGGCCTCTCCCTCCCCACAGAGGGTGGACTACATCCTCAGCCTTGTCTCCTGTTTGTGGGGGGGGGGGGCAAGGCTGTCATACGGTCATTTTCTCCAGCTGCTGGGGAAACTAGCTGCGGCATCAGTGGTCGTTCCTTTGGGACTCCTTTCATTGTGTCCCTTGCAGGTGTGGGTCAATGGTTTGGGCCTCGACCCCAAGAGGCACCAGGGCAGGATACTGACGGTCTCAGGCAAGTGCCTAGAGTCTCTCCGACCCTGGAGAAGCAGGGCTTATCTCACCAGCGGTGTCCCTTTGGGCTCTCTCCCTTCCCGTCGGGAGGTTGTGATGACGGACGCCTCCCTCTCAGGCTGGGGCGCCGTGTGGAATCACAGGGCGGTCATGGGGACCTGGAGTCCTCCACTGATGCAGAACACAGCTGCGGACATGCTGTCTCGCCAGAAGCCCCCTCTGGGGGAGTGGCGGCTGCACCATGCAGTGGTTTGGATGATATGGGATAGATTCGGCAGAGCGGACGTCAACCTGTTTGCCTCAGCAATGTCGGCTCACTGCCCGCTGTGGTTTTCCCTCTCGGAACTGACCAGCCCGTTGGGCCAGGATGCTTTGGCACACCCCTGGCCGGACTGCCGCTTGTATGCCTTACCTCCGTTTCCACTACTCATGTTGACTCTTCACAGGATAGACAAGTGCAATCACACAGTGTTGCTAGTGGCTCCCTATTGGCCCGGGAGGATATGGTTATCTCTGATCCGTCGGCTTCTCCACGGGAAGCCTTGGCCTCTCCCACTGAGGCAGGATCTTCTGCCTCAGTTAGGGGGGAGCATTTGGCATCCTCACCCGGAGCGCCTCCAGATACATGTTTGGCCCTTGAGGGGCCGAACTCCTTCCTGACTTCTTGCGATCCAGCTGTCGTCCAGACCATTGCCAATGCTCGCGCATCCTCAACCAGGTTGCTGTATGCCAACAGGTGGAAACTCTTCTCTGTTTGGTGTGGTCATCAGAGTGTGGACCCAGATCGTTGTTCTGTTCCTGTCCTGCTTAGGTACCTGCAAGTGTTCCTGACCTGCAAGTGTTCCTGACCTGCAAGTGTTGCTGGACAGGGGGCTCTCTGTCTCTACCATATTGGTCTATCTTGCTGCTTTCTTGGCTCAACATGTCCTTGTGGATGGTCAGTCTGTGGGCTCACATGCTCTGGTGAGCAGGTTTCTTAAGGGTGCTCTCCGATTGCGGCCTCCACATGCTGTTCGGGTGCCTTCTTGGGACTTGCCTGTTGTCCTGGTAGCCTTGTGTTCTCCTCCTTTTGAGCCCCCAAAACACGCTGACCTCAAGTGGCTGTCTGGTAAGACTGCCTTTCTTCTTGCTATTGTCTCTGCCTCTGGAGGGTCAGCCAAGCCGGGATCGTCCGTCACATAGTCAGCAGGCTCTGTAGCAACATCTGAGTGCTCTGAGACCCACGATGAGGTACGTGCTCCCACAACCAGAGAAGAGACGGCGTCATCCAAGGCGGAAACAGACACCACTTCACTGAGAGCTTCATGCACAGGTTGAGACTCATCCTGGGCAGAATTAGCATCCACTCCATCATCATCTGTGGAGCTTCCATCCAGCATCTCACTCAGCGGGAGAAAGTTGACCTACAACAGCAGATTGCGGTGCACTACTTTCTCATTCCCACAGCTGTCACGAATCCTGTAAACATGGAGCGTCGGCTTGGCAGCAACGACTGTGTAGATGGCGTCTCCCCACCTGTCTGCTAGTTTACGTTTACCACGGCAGGCCTTGTTCGCCACCAGCACTCGGTCTCCAACTGACAATGACTGACCTTTGACCTTCTTGTTGTACTGATCTGACTGGTGTTTCTGCTCCGACTCTGTGTGTTTCTGAGCAACAGACATGGCAGACTTGAGATCCTTCAACAGAGAGTCCACAAAGGAGTCATAGTCACTTACTGTGTCGTCCAACAAAACACTGCGGAACATCAAGTCCACTGGGAGTCTCGGGACACGGCCAAACATAAGATAAAAGGGCGCAAAGCCAGTGGTCTCATGGGCTGTACAGTTGTAAACAAATGTCATAGTCTGGACCATCTGGGGCCACTTGTGTTTCTGTCTAGGCGGCAAAGAGCGGAGCATGCTACCCAGAGTCCTGTTAAATCTCTCGGTCCCTCCATTCCCCATAGGATGGTAAGGGGTGGTGTGAGACTTGGAGACACCGGCAAGGTGAAGAAGTTCTGAAATCAGCTCGCTCTCAAAGCTTGTTCCCTGGTCAGAATGGATGCGCTCAGGGAATCCATAGACACAAAAAAACTTGTCCCATAGCGTCCTAGCTACTTTTCTTGCTGTCTGGTCCCGACAGGGAAACGCTTGGGCTAGCTTTGTGAAATGGTTCTGTATTACAAGAACATCAACAGACTTGTTGTCGTGATCCTCTGCAGACCAAAAGTCAACTAATTCCAGTGGAGCAGTGGTTTTTATGCTCTCTAACGGGGCTCGGGCAGCTGGCTCAGGCGTCTTGCTCAGCACACACCTGCCACACTTCTTGACATAGTCACGGACCTCCCTCTCCATGTCGTGCCAGAAGAACCGTTAGCGGGCCAGATGGAGTGTGCGGGCCTGACCTTGATGACCAGCGTGATCGTGGACTCCAGCTAGAGCATCACTTTTCAGGGCTTCAGGCAGCACATACAGAAAACGGTTGTGGTTCGTCAGAGGGTCCTTACAGACTCTATACAGGACACCGTTCTGCAGCGTCAGCTTGTCCCAGTGTCTTAACAGCTGTAGAGTGGACTGGCTTTCCTTACAGCGTTCACGGAAAGATGGCCTCCGTTTTCTCTCTACATAAGGCAAGGCAGCTGCGATGGACGGATCCCGCCGCTGGCTAGTCTGTAGCTCCTGTAGTGACATGGCAGGCAGAGCTGGCTGGCCAACAGGAACCACATCAGACAGGTGCTCCACCACAGACATAGCCCTGAGCTGTGACGCTGATTCCCAGTCACTGTGGCTTTCAAGTACCATTGAGACCTCATCCTCAGAGAGAGACGAATGAGAGCTGGCTGAAGACCCAGTCATACAGGTCAGTGCTTGGGGCTGGCTGCTTAAACGGAAAACATCCTGGACGAATCCATCCTCAACATTACTTGTACACTTAAGCAGTTCTGTGTATGGCTCTGAAAGTAGCCGCTGGCTCAGTGGCTTGACGAAGGGGTCTCTGCTCAGTACATCAGCAACAATGTTCAACCTGCCTGGAACATGCTTGATCGTGAAGTTATACGGGGCCAGCTTCGCCACCCAGCGCTGTTCACAGGCATCCAGCCTCGGCTTTGTCATGATGTACGTGAGGGGATTGTTGTCCGTCCAGACTGTGAACTGATTGGCCTTAAGCCAGTGGCTGAACTTGTCACACACTGCCCATTTCAGTGCTAAAAATTCTAGTCTGTGTGCAGGGTAGTTGACTTGGCTACGGCTGAGTGACTTACTTGCAAACGCCACAGGCCTTGCTCTGTCGTCACCATCTTGGACTTGTGAGAGAACAGCGCCTAAGCCATCAAGAGACGCGTCAGTGGAGAGGACAAAAGGCTTGTCAAAGTCTGGATGGGCGAGAACCACACAGCTGACCAAAGCGTTTCTCAGCTCTGCAAAAGCACTGTCACAAGCTCTCGTCCAGTCCAGTGGAGTCAGCTGGCGAAACGTGCCACTTTTTCCTTTCTGTCCTGTCTTGCCCCTACGCTTGGTGCCAGCAGTCAGACTAAACAGAGGCCTTGCCATGGAGGAACAGTTGGGAATGAAATGTTGATAATACAGGACCATGCCCAAAAATGACCGTATCCTCTTCTGGGACGGTGTATTGCATTGTATTGTTAATGTCATGTGCCTGCTCTGTGTGCCTGATAATAGGATAATCATCAGTATTAGTGTTTGCCACCTGCCCTGGTGTGTTTCTAAGTACGTGGGTGCTGGGAGTGGAACATGCTACTGGTCCTAGAGCTGACTGGCCTACCCTGTGATAACTGGCCTCTCCCTCTGAACTCAAAGTGCAACCTCTCCCAAACCCATGAGACACATTAACACCATTCATTCTGGACAGTGACATTCTGACTGAAGTGATTATGCAAACAGTGAAATATACTGTTCAAAACAGAAACTTAAATATATCACCAGATAAGGGGTAAACTTAATTCTCAAACGAAAAAGTAACACTGGTATCAGACTTCAGTTTACGGCTTCTTTCATATAGTAGCCCATGAAATATCCGACATAAAAATAGCCCATGTAAAAACAGAAAACGCTTCCAAAATAGCGATAGACTCTTGAATGTCCTAAGGGCTTAGAATGGTCAAAACTAAAACATTCCGTGACATAAATACCTTACGCACAAACCACAGTATAAATTCAGCTGTGCGATCGCTTTCCAGCAGACAGACGAGTCGGAGTGCAGGATGCTAGCGGGAGAACTAGCCGACACTAGCTGCGGCGATGGCAGCGGCAGCTCCAGCAGCAGCGGTCCAGGCGATCTAGCGAGCGTAGATCAGATAAACCAAGGGTCACGGCACCATTGTAACCGGTGGACTTCTGCGTTGTGTTGTTTTTCTTTCTTTTATAATGACGACCCAACGAGTGCTTTGCTGGAGTTTTATTTTCTCTGCATATAAGCACACAAAACAAACGTCGGTCCTCGTGTTTACACTCCTCTACTCCAACTCCTCTATCCATAAGGATATCAAACAGGGCAAACAGGTAAAGAAATGTATGCATTTAAATAAAATAATAAAATATGGCACACCTGCATATGAGCACACAAAACAAAACGTCGGTCCTCGTGTTTACACTCCTCTACTGCAACTCCTGAAACAGCCAAAAACCATACAAACATAATATATCACAGCTAGTTCAGGTAATCTTGCCTACCTAAGCATATATTAGCTGGAATCCACTGTGGGGCTAGTTCCCACATGTGGTGAGACAGAAAAGTATAAACAATACTCTTAGAAAAGTCATCTCACAAAAATAACCCAAAAATAAAGTACATGGAATATATACAGATAAAGTAAGTGCAATTAAACTTGTGGATGACACTTTTGGACATTAGTATTTTATCCGATTGAATATAGCTAATATCACCCAACCTACCTCTCTCCATAAGGATATCAAACAGGAAAGAGGAAGGGGGGAGAGAGACAGATTAGGCGGGGGGGAGGAAGAGGAGGAGCTACCAGGACCCTCATAGCAGTGTACCAAGTAAAGGAAAACTTTAATACAGACAAGATCTGTTGTGCAATTATACATAAGTGATCATTCTAACCTGTTACACATGGATGTAAACTAATTGACAGGATAAATGTTGAAATGCAATACTTTATGTAAACTGCCATTATTAAGTATTTATACAAAATATACACAAGTTTTAGGTCATTAGCAGTATACAGCTTTTGTCAACAATGAATATTATCCACAAAATTAAACAGATACTTACCATAGATTGAATAAAGTCAAATGTGGCTGACAGGACAAGATGGAAGCACATCACAAACAGTGACAGATTAACTGAACTACAGAAGGTGAGTCCTGAGGGGATCCACTTCTCTGAAACCCATCTGGCATCACTCAGCGACCCCCTTACTACATCCTAGGGTCCATGTATACACATTATATCAGTTCACTCGGTTAATGTGTGCGTATCCACCTAATAACCATTTTTACACAGTGTACACAAACCATACGTCATATAACATCCATAAAATCCAACAGATAATTCATTTCTTAACGTCCACATATCCTTACAGCTGTGTAAAACAACATAACATGTTTTACATTGGTCCAGGTGTTTGACATGAAAATGGATCGTGTTCCTTTCTCAGAGAAAAGGTGTCATGTCAGTGACTTCATAGCAGGGATGGACTGGCCATCTAGCATGCCGGGATTTTTTCCAGTGGGCAGACAGTCTGTATATGTTTTTTTTGTTTGATTGTTTTTAATTTATATAGTGGTCTGACCGGCCAATTAAACCAAAATATCAGTGGCTTGACGGCCTGATTGACAATGTGATTGAGCCAGCCTAATGTCAAACAGCAACCCCTTTCGCTTTGGTCCTGTATGTGTAACTCATTTGGCAAAAAAAAAGTCAGCCCAAGAGTTTTTTTCATAACCATCGGTTTGGTCCAAAATGCCAGGGCCGATTGATTGTCCCAGTCCACCTCTGCTTGCCCTTCTCTCTTTACAGTACACTGGTCTGACGGGAGTTTGGCTCAAGGATCTTAAACGTAACAATGAGTTTGACAGATTTCAGAAACCAGGGATAACAAAAAGCATAGATGACTGGGTTTAGACAAGAGTTAAAATAGAAAAGCCAGGTCTCTAAAGACAGGGTTGTAACATTAAATAAGCCGCTTTTCTCTGCAAGAGCAGAACAATAATACGGACAAAGGCATGAAAGAAACACAACTACAACAATGCCAAGAGTCCTGGCTGCTTTCAGCTCAGACTTCTTAGTGAGTAAAGTCTTTGAGCGTCCAGATGTACGAGCTCTGACCTGAGACCGCATGGCTCGAGCCTGAGACAGAGCAACCACAAATACTCTCATGTACAGAACTATGATGACAGTGACAGGACAGATAAAGGTCACCATAAGGTCAACAAATCCTACAATGGAGTCAATGACAACAACACATTCACCAGAGCAGGACCTGAAACTACCTGGATGTTCAAAGTTATCCTTCATTATGATACTGTTGTAAACAACAGAACAACCCCAACAGAGACAAATATAGACTGTGATTTCTCTCACTGTGACTTTGTTGTGATAATGCATAGGGTCACAAATGCCTACATATCTGTCGACTGATATGAGCACCATGGTTCCTATGGAGCTGGAGGTGCTAATGAAGTCTAAAATGCCATACAGGATGCACATAATGTCACCAAGAAACCAGCAGCCATCTGTGAGGTAAATCTGAAAGCACATCAGAATGCCAACGAAGAAATCTGAGACAGCCAGAGAGAGCATGAGGAAGTTGGTGGGGGTGTGAAGCTGCCTGGATCAAAAGAGGAGCATCATATGTATTATTGTTTACAGCAGGAGTATTATTACTGATATATTGCCAAGAAACAATTTAAAAAAACGTCTTTTGAAATTATATTATCAATGAAAATATACATTATATTTATACATATTTATAAACTAAATTTAAAATCAATAAAGCATCAGATGAGAAAATTGCTATTTTAATTGATCAAATCTTTTCTCACTCAAAATGGGAGATGGAGATGATGACCAGCAGGTTGAGAGTTGCAGTGAGCAGAGCGATGGAGGACAGAAAAGTGTAAAGAAGCACAGCCTCTGTTTGAGGGCGAGTCTGTTTCCTACAGGAGGAGTTGAGTTGTGGAAAACAGAGTTCAGTTTCTTCAAGTGTCTCCATCATCTCATGAGAGGAGATGCTGCTCAGCTCTGAAGCTTTGTGAGCAAACCTGTTCATCACACAGCTGATTTATCTCTTTACGCCACATCATCAACTGGTCCTAGTATAGCCACATTGGTCTCTGAGACTCAAGTCCCTCCTTTACTTTACTGCCATTGGGAAGATCAAACCAAGGTCCTTCTTAGTGTGATGCAACACCAGAGCTTCTGACCACATCATGACAACCTGCACAAAACGACCGCCATCAGAACAGCTTCAAATATGCCACGACCAAGGATTCATGTAACACGGGACGTGATGGTAAACTGCCCATTGTGCACATGAGGTTTGCCTTGGTGTTGCGAGTGGCGTGAGAGCTGGACCTCAGACCTGGGAAAGATGTACATTGGGCTTTTCCTGTCCCTCTCGGATGAAGGTTAGGGCTGTGATGGAATTGGTTGCTCTCACCTCCTCAACCACCATTTTCCTCCTATCTGATACTGAGGCCTTATGCCGGGTTGGCGTACTTGCCATAAGGCCAAAGCCTCCTCTTCCCGAGTTCTGAGCGCAATGTCACTGTTCCTCAGAGCTGATGTAGCATGCTGCAATGCGTCTGACCATGTCCATTTCCATCCAGTTGTCAGGGGTGGAGCAACATTGTCTCTGGAGTCACAGTTTGCTCCATCTTCTCCACAGTTGTTACTGGGAGCTCGTAGATAGTGAGTGACCACATTATCCAACAAAGAAGTCCATCGAAGTAGGCATTTACTAAGCTAGTAACGGATGATGGAACGCGGAAGAAGTTGAAGGTCTTTCTTCACCGTTTGGATCTGATTCCAGACCATACTGGTATGCTCCAAGCAACCACAGAATCCAGGAATGCCAGCCTTCTGTACAGATATATCAACATACTTGTTCTTCTCCAAGTAGGTGGACAACCTCTGTGCTATCACGCTGGAAAAGATTTTCCCCTCAACGTTGAGATGGCAGATTGGCCAGAATTGACATGTCTGTTGCATTCTTCTCCCTCTCTTTGCTACACCTTAAGTATTAGTCCCTTTTGCCACACAATTTTCATGAGCCTTGAAATATAGCGTAGAACATCTGGTGCATTCTTGTAGAGCTTATATGGTACTCCATTTGGCCCAGGGGCTGATGCCGATCTTGCGCGCCGTACTGTACTCTCTACTTCCTTCCATTTTGGAGGGCCAGCCTTCAGGTTGAATTCAGGAGGTTGAATACATGGGATGTTATTTGGGATTATCTAATTGTCTGCCAAGGTCTTTCAGCAGCTTGATGGTGGAAGAAGCCAAAAAACCTCTGCATCCCACTTTAACAGGATAGAATTTCGCTTTCCATCCTCATTGATGAGTATACGCTGCCAGTGTACTATATTTAATATGTAGTACTGGAAGAAACAGTAGTAGCCGGTCAGCTACATGACTTTCTTCTGACCAATAGTTTGTATGAGGAGTTTTAGTCATGATCAGGAATTCATCACAGAAACAGAGACAGCTTTGTCAACAAGTCACATACGACCTCCTTATCGCCTCAGATCAATGATATCACTCTGTTCTGGTCTTGTTGGAACACTGTGCAGCATTTGACACCATTTGCCATCACTCCCTTCTACAAAGACCTGAACAATAACTCGGCAATAAAGGAACAATCCAAAGCTGGTTAAAGGTTTATTTATCGGATCAATTTGTTCAAGTCACAGAAGTTGACCATTTGGAAAAGGGGAGTTACATGGGAGGAACAAGAGGTGGGTCTGCACGACACCAACTGCACCGGTAGCCTCATTCAGAGAGTGGGTGGTGTCAACCTTAGGAAAACCACGCCTCAAATGAGGAACTTAAAGGCCATTAGCGTTTTAAATAAAGATAAAATTTCAGATGGACCCCCAGCTCATAAAAGTTCTTACAATTATGTACAGAATGAGACCAGAATAATCCGCTGACAGGTTTTTTTTAATGAGAAAATCACCACTACATTTGTATGGTGGTGGATGGGGAAAAGGCGCTTTTGCAGACAACCCAGTGGATCCTCGAGGATACTACAGCTTTTTGGCACTTCCGCATAGCCTTCTTTTCATGGAGCCAGAAGCTTTGTCCATACTTACATACTGTCTATGATGTTTACACACAGATTGTTTACGTATAATGGATCTCTGACTCGAGAACTGCAGGATCCAGATCTCACACTATGACTCAACAGTTATCATTACAAATATTTGTAATAGTAGCAGTGTTAGTGTTATTACTATATGATTACGGTTCTGACTTTGCTGCTGTTCTTATTAACAACATTCTTTGTTCTGCCCTTCAAGCATTTCAGTTTCACTTTAATGCATTTATATTAGCACACCTTGAGTTCTGGCAGAGTCTAATTTTGAAGTTGGTGGCTAATTCATGGATGTGATTCTTAGTTTGCAGAATGCTAGCTACTCATCTGTACTCTGTCATTACCAGACAGTTAGACTATCAAACAACTGTTTTGCTTAATGTTATGGTCATGGAAATTAGGATGCTTAAATAATTATAGAATTTTGTTGTTTTCTCCTATTTTCACTCTCTTACTCTAGACCTCTTTGTCAAT
>JAFBJQ010004223.1:80452-103799 GCA_016785345.1 Trinectes maculatus | reverse complement strand
TATGTGGACACTGTCAGTGGCATGATGGTTAATTTTTATACACTGATTCAGTGGAAGGACAGAGTGCGACAAGTGTCTCCAGCACACTGTGTACTGCGTGTACACACCACACACTGTGTGTACTGCGTGTACACGCCGCACACTGTGTACTGCGTGTACACACCGCACACTGTGTGTACTGCGTGTACACGCCGCACACTGTGTACTGCGTGTACACGCCGCACACTGTACTGCGTGTACACGCCGCACACTGTGTGTACGGCGTGTACACGCCGCACACTGTGTGTACTGCGTGTACACGCCGCACACTGTGTACTGCGTGTACACGCCGCACACTGTGTACTGCGTGTACACGCCGCACACTGTGTACTATGTGTACACACCGCACACTGTGTACTGTGTGTACACACTACACACTGTTGCCCACCTCT
This sequence comes from Trinectes maculatus, assembly GCA_016785345.1. Classification (NCBI taxonomy): domain Eukaryota; kingdom Metazoa; phylum Chordata; class Actinopteri; order Pleuronectiformes; family Achiridae; genus Trinectes; species Trinectes maculatus. Next base: position 103,368 of record JAFBJQ010004223.1, on the reverse strand, counting down.
GCTCAACAACGACACGCAGAGCAACTTTTAAAGGCAACGCTGTCGACACACGAAGTCAGGCTCTCTAAAGTTAGCCTGAGTGGCTAAAGCAGTTCTCAGCAGGCATCTCAGCTATGTGTGTGTGTGTGTGTGTGTTGTGTATTTATAGATCCATGTTGTTTGGATTCTGCGCTGATGTTATGAGGCAACACTACTCAACTGATAACACCAGAGACAGAATCATCTGCCTTCATTTGTGTGTGTGTGTGTGTGTGCGAAACATCTCGTTCCTCTTAGCGCGTGCTTGCTAGCTGTAGCTCTTATCTCCAGGTGTTTGCAGGTGCTACTGTCCACAGAGACACACCCAAACAAACGTCTTCTTTGTCCAGTTGAGTGGTCAGTGAGACAGTCAGCTGAGAAAACTGTGTGTGACTGGAGCTTGTCTGACACCTCTACTCACTCTTCCTGTTCCTCAGAGGCTGAACCAGGATGAAGAGTGATTGAATCATGTAAACACCACATGTGAACCTTGACTTGATTTATCAGGTGTCTCAGTGCCATTTGTCAGGTCATGCCTGTGCAGTGATGTCCGTCTTTCCCACAGCATTTGAAGGCAGCATGTGGTCATGGTCACGTGAGCAGGAAGTAGAGCCTCATCTATCAGCTCAAACAGTGTGAAATGTTCTAAACAAAGTGGGTGTAGGGTCCAGCTGATTGCTATGTTTAAGTATGTGTGTGTACATTACTGTTGGAAGTGCTCTGTGTGTGTGTGTGTGTGTGTGTGTGTGTGTGTGTGTGTGTGTGTGTGTGTGTGTGTGTGTGTGTCTGGTATGAAGACCATTCATTATCGTTCTGTCAAAGAGGCCAACACATGTGATCAAAGTTGGTCTGTGTGTGGGAGTTTGTCCATGTGACTGTACTCACACCAGACGTGTTCGTGCCTGATCTATAATAATAATTTTATATATATATATATATATATATATATATATAATGAAATGAAGACAGTGTTCAGCACCTGCCGCTGTTTGATTAGCACCTGAGGTTAGCATGTGTGTTATGAGTTTGTGGTTTTGTTTTTCTTTAATGGTTTGTTATGTGGTGAGTGTGGAGAAACACATACTACAAGAGTAACATGCTGTTGACCTGTGCGGCGTTTCACACTGACTCTTATCTATCTATCTATCTATCTATCTATCTATCTATCTATCTATCTATCTATCTATCTATCTATCTATCTATCTATCTATCAGAGAATGACTGTTGTGTAGTTTCTGTGCTGTGTGCTATGTGTGTGTCTGTGCAAACTTGTGGTGTGTTTAAACAGCTGGTGAGTTTGACTAACGGCAGCTTATTAACTAGATGGGCTTGTTCAACCAGATGCACTGAATAACTCACTGTGTGTGTGTGTGTGTGTGTGTGTGCGTGTGAGTGTGAGAATGTTGGTGGGATGTGATGTCAGGTGATGGTATGTGGGCTTCTCACTCACAGAGACACTCACACAATAAGATCATAGTGCAGTCCAGCACCTCTGTCGATCATCTTGTCCGTGTGTGTCTGTTTGCTTCGTTCTTGCCGTGGGTGTGTTGACAGAGCAAACACACACTTATTTTTTTCAGCGTTTTTGTGCTGTACAAACTGGAGCGCTAGAGGCCACATTACACGACTGAGTTGAGTCGATGCAGAGGTAACGGCAGTGTAAACAGAGCCAAACTCTCTGTCGACACAGACCCCTGCATCATTGTAACCATGTGTCGCGGCCATGCGTTTGAAGGCACCATAACCATAATAGTCATGTGACACATGCAGCTGAAAGATTGTTGACAATAACACTTAGGTGATAATTTGGTGATCATGATTTGGTGATTTAGTGAAATGATCGGGGCTGTGTTTGATGATGTGATGAGACTCTCCAGAACTGCTCCTTCTTGTTTTTTTATCACAGCATCTTATCGTGTTTGTGTCGGAATGTCCGTCTGGAAGTTGTTTATTACAGAATATTGAGAACGACAGTAAATTACACTGCACAGCTGACCACTGAGCCGATCAATAAGCTGATCATAGAGCTCTGTGGCTGCCTCCTTTACTGATATAGTCGACTCTGACTTTACAGAAATGGTCTGAGAGAAGATTGATAAGTCACATAACACACAGCGAGGACACTTTTGGGGACTCTACAGTGTCTCTCTCTCTCTCACACACACACACACACACACACACACACACACACACACACACACACACACACACACGCGCGTGCGCAAATTATCTGACGAGGTGTTTTCCCATGAAAGCAAGACTCTTGTGTTTACCTTTGTGTGTTTAAAGGCCTGAGGCAGGGGCTTGCGACATGGACCGATGCAGTCTCAGAGAGACGGGGTGGGGGTGGGGGGCATTTATGAGAAAACTGGAGCAGAAAGAGACAGATCGCAGACTAAATTAAAGATAAACAGAGAGAAAACAGGGCAAAAGAATTTGAAAGAAGGGTATAAAAGTTAGACAGCTGTGGTCTCCCTAGCAATAGGAAAAATACAACAGAGAACAGGAATGTAAAGAGAGGGAGAGAGAGAGAGCAGAGATGAAAAAGTGGAAACATGAAAGAATGAAGGAGGCCCAGGGAGCGGTAATGAAAGGGAAAAAGAGTGAGAATGGCTGGCAGCGCTCAAACGTTCAGGATGGTTTGGAGGTGACATATGGAGGAAATAAAAAAGAGAACGAGAGAACAAAATTAAAGAGGGAAAGAAGAAAAAATACAAAGCTCATTAAAAGTTGATGAACCAAGAAAAAAAGTTAAAATTAAGATTAAAAATAAAAGTAGAGAAAATAGGAAGGTAGATTATGAGGAATGAGGAAAGGCGAGGAGAGGACATGGAAAAGCCGGAGTATGAAAAAAGCAGGAAAGGGTTGGAAAAGAAGGGAAGTGGTTTAACAATGAAACCAGAGAGGGAGAGAGAAAGCGATGGAGCTGGTTCAGAGAATGACGAAGACAATGAAAAGATGTAAACAGAAAGACAATGAAGTTCAAAAGGTGATAAATAGTTTCACCATCAAATTTGCAAAAAAAAACAGCATGAAATATATGGGAACAAAAATACTTAATTAAAATCAAAACACCAAAACTAGAAAAAGACTGCACATGAGCAATAATAATAATAATATAATACTAATACTACTACTGATAATAATAATAAAATAATAATAATAATATAATACTAATACTACTAATAATAATAATAATAAAATAATAATATAATACTAATACTACTAATAATAATAAAATAATAATATAATTCTAATACTACTACTACTAATAAAATAATAATAATAATAATAATAATATTAAATATTCTGGCCTTAACGTTGACTGTATTTTTCTGTTGATGGGTTTGTTTTATGTACGTCCGTGTTTGAACCTGCTTTTTGATTGGTTGTTCTCAGGTGGAGTGGCCCAAGCTGAACAATGGCGGGTGCCTCAGTGAAGGTGGCAGTGCGAGTCCGTCCATTTAATTCCAGAGAGACGGGACGCAATGCCAAATGTGTGATCCAGATGCAGGGAAACACAACCTGTAAGACAACAAAACAAACACACACACACACACACGTTTGTCTTTCTGTGCGTGTTGAGACCTTCACCTATTCCCAGGACCATGAATGAATTTAAACTCCCCTTTGAGATCTTTTGTTGTCTCTGATGTTGCAGGTATTGCCAACCCGAAACAGCTGAAAGATGGAGCCAAGAACTTTACCTTCGACTATTCCTACTGGTCACACACAACGGTGACCGCACACACATCATGCCAAAATATTCATCACGTTAGCCAGATGAATAATAACCAGAGCTGTGTGTGATTGTGCCTCTGCAGGCTGACGACCCCTGCTTCGCATCACAGAGGCAGGTGTATAAGGACATTGGCGAGGAGATGTTACTGCACGCCTTCGAAGGTCAGAGTGTGTTGATGTTAACTGTGAAATGAATCCAGCGTCAAAGTTCTTCACCACGTGCACTGAACGCAGCATCAACTAACGATGCCACAGATCATATAGTAGTGCTAATGCTAGTAAACGTGCTTCAGTAGCTGACATCAGGTATTTTGATTTTTGTGGTTTTACAGTTTTACCTGCTGAATTCCTGTAAGAGCTTTATCTGTTTTTTCCTCCAGGATACAACGTATGTATTTTTGCATATGGGCAGACTGGTGCAGGAAAGAGCTACACCATGATGGGCAAACAGGAACCAGGACAGGAGGGAATAATACCACAGGTAACGAAATTCTTAATTCATGTCTCCTCAGATGTAGATGTCACCTTTGTCAAGGTGTTCAGTTGATCTGTCCATGCATAGCTGCAGCAGAAGAACTGCTTTCATAGTTCAGCTAATCCTGACACCAGAGTAAACGTTTTAAACTTTCAAGATGTAAACACTATCAGGATTAATGGTGCGGAGTGACCATCTGTTCATGAACCTCTCTCTCCCTCTCTTTAGCTGTGTGGGGACCTGTTTCAGAGGACAGGACAGAACACAGATCCTGACCTCACCTACTCTGTGGAGGTAAGCTAACTCTGATCTGCTGCGTCAGACCACTCCATTCACTGGTCACTGATGGACTGAGTGCTGTTTCTTCCACCTGCAGGTGTCCTACATGGAGATCTACTGTGAGCGGGTTCGGGATCTGTTGAACCCAAAATCCCAAGGCACTTTACGGGTTCGAGAGCATCCTATTCTGGGCCCATATGTGGAGGACCTGTCCAAACTGGCTGTGACTGGATTCACTGATATCCGGGACCTGATGGACGCCGGCAACAAAGCCCGGTCAGCCTTTGTTTTTGATGTCGTGATGCGGTGTGTCGAGAGCAATGCACACAATTTCAAAATGAAACAAGGCTGCGTATTGTTGAGGAAGTCAGTTTGCATTTTATTATTATGTTCAAAAGTCTCAAGCTTTGATGAAAAAAAGTTCCACAATCAGAACTTCCTTGAGTTCATTGGTCAGTGGGGTGGTTAACACAGATCCTAATTATATGTGGTCTTTTTCTTTTATTTTCTGCTTCAGCCTTTTATACAAATGCGATAACGATTTATTGTTTAATTATTACCTAATTGATATATTCATATGTTGATATGTTTATACAGGACAGTTGCTGCCACAAACATGAATGAGACATCATCCAGGTCACACGCTGTCTTCACTATTGTCTTCACCCAAAAACGACGAGACCAGATGACCAGCCTGGACACTGAGAAGGTGTGTGGATGTGTGTGTGCATGTGATTAGTCCTTATGAGGACTTGTGAGGATACTTTTTTTGGGTACCTATTTGAAAGTGTAGTTTGAAATAAGGATTAAACTTCTCTTCAGGTCAGTAAAATCAGTCTGGTCGACCTGGCCGGAAGCGAGCGAGCAGACTCTTCAGGGGCAAAGGGCACAAGGCTTAAGGTCAGAGGTCACGAGTGTGTCATTTTGTGGTGTATTTGACCAAATATCTGTGACTTATAAATAAATGCAATTTTTGATTTGCATACAGGAAGGCGCCAACATAAACAAATCTCTGACAACTTTGGGAAAAGTAATATCAGCTTTGGCCGAAATGGTGGGTTCAATGCTCTTCATTGTTTAGACTCGGTGAGAAACAGGAGATGATGTATGCACGTTCACATTTGCAAAGAAATGTGACAGTTTCTCTCCTCTCCTTTGCAGCAAAGCACTAAGAAGAGGAAAAGTGATTTTATTCCCTACAGAGACTCTGTTCTCACCTGGCTACTGAAGGAAAACCTGGGTGAGTCAGTCTGTGACCAGGATCGGTTGAATTGCTGTAGATGAGGATGTCGCGTGCAACTGATTGGGTTGAAACAAAAAGCACCAGGAGTAACAGTAAAACGACATCGCTAGGACCCTGGCTAATAACCAGAGTCAGCAGGAAGTGATTGGTAAACAGAATTAAAGCTGTCACTCTCTGCCTCAGGTGGAAACTCTCGGACAGCCATGATTGCTGCTCTAAGTCCTGCTGACATCAACTATGAAGAAACACTGAGCACCCTGAGGTCAGAAACTGATGAGTAAATGTTTGCTGTAATCAGATGCAGTCAAGCCACCAAACAGATGTGTTGCAGGCAGGTAAATATCAGTGTGATTGACCTTGGTCTGTGTGGTGACAGGTATGCTGACCGTGCCAAACAGATCCGTTGTAATGCTGTGATTAATGAAGATCCAAATGCAAAACTGATCAGAGAGCTGAAGTCTGAAGTGGAACGACTGAGGAACCTGCTGTTCTCACAGGGTCTGCAGGAACTGCTGGATACTGCTGGTACATACACATCTTACCGTTTACACCACACTGATACACGCTACACTACACACAGACTACTCCAAAATATTCATGTGGACAAATACTTTATGCAGTGGGATTATCTAAACATAATCAACAAATGCATGACACTGCATGTGATCTGTGTGTGTGTGTGTGTGTGTGTGTGTGTGTGTGTGTTAAGCATGGTATGTATGGCATGTCAGTGCTGGTATTAACAGACAACAGCAACTGTGTGCATGTTCTGTACATAACCTGGATTGCAGACATTCCTTTGTGTGTGTGTGTGTGTGTGTGTGTGAGTGTGTGTGTGTGTGTGTGTGTGTCCTTGTTAACAACTGACTCTGTTGCTTCTCCTTTTATAAAAGTCAACAACAACATTGGCCCTGGTGGTGTTGTAGGTGTGTCCCCCTCGCCCCTGCAGCTGGCACTTGCATCCAATGGGATCACAGCTACGAATGGCTCCGCCCTGCTCGGTGAGTGATTGAGTTATTCTTTTACAGTTAATACTGGATTTTCATTTTGAAGCTGTATCACTGTATCTGTATCACTAATCCAGTTTATTAGGGACACTTAGCCAAAGCTAATGCAGGCTAATCCAATAGTCTGCAGTAAATCATATCATACACACACATACACATATATACACATGCACATACACATACACACAAACATACATATGTAGACATGCAGTATATATACACTCGTATGTATTATAAGTTCAAATATAAATGTTTTCTTATATTTAGAGATGATCTTGGCATAATTATCTTGGTATAATTTTTTTCCCCTCTGCAGTTGCAGGTGAGTCGATGTCCTCAGAAGATTTACCTGCTGACCATGACATCAGTCCCATGGAGGATGGAGAGGATGGGGAGGAGGCAGTCGCCACAGAGCCCATCAGTAAAGAGGAAGCTGCTGAGAGACTGCTGGTGCGCTCAGAGTCGGACATCAACATGTGTGATGAAATTAGTAGTAATGAGAGGGTGATCTGGAAAACGCTGACTAACACCACACTGTGTGTGTAGGAGACAGAGAAGATCATCGCTGAGCTGAATGAGACGTGGGAGGAGAAACTAAGAAAGACTGAATCTATTCGCCTGGAGAGGTAACGTGACTGACTGACTGTCCACCAACATACAGTAAGTTTGTGATGACAGAAATGAAACATATGTCCCTTCTTCTGTCAGAGAGTCCCTGCTTGCAGAAATGGGCGTGTCCATAAAAGAAGATGGAGGAACTCTGGGCGTCTTTTCTCCTAAAGGAGTGAGTTTACTTGCGTCTCAAGTTTCAGACACTGCACAGTCGTTATTCTTGATGAGTCAGAATTTTCACTGGATTTTAATGAGTTAACTCATTTGAATTAGTCCTGGAGCTCTGATCCTTCTCCAATTCTTCATGTATGATGGTGTGTAGTGACAGGGGATTGCCTGTTTCACTGTTACCTGATAATAAACACAAACACCCTGTGTGTGTGTGTGTGTGTGTGTGTGTGTGTGTGTGTGTGTGTGTGTGTGTTGTAGACACCTCATCTGGTCAACCTGAATGAAGACCCTCTGATGTCTGAGTGTCTCCTCTACTACATCAAGGAAGGGGTCACCAGGTCAGACTTTGTCTCTCGGGTCATATTACAGTATAAATAATGTGAAATTTAAAAAATGCAATGATGCAGGTTAAGTTCAGTGCAGTACTTGAGTAAAAGTACTGAGTGTCCTTGCACCTCTAATGTTAGTGAATGTGAGAAGAGATAATATAATGTCCTTTCATGTGATTAACCATAATTGTCATTTGAAATAATAATAAAGCATTCAGTGTAATAGCAACGTGTCATGTCATATAATGATGTCTTTAATCTGTGTGTGTCTTAGAGTTGGACAGCAGGACGTGGACATTAAACTCTCTGGACAGTTTATAAAGGAAATTCACTGTGTTTTCGTCAGTGAGATCAGTGATCAGGGAGAAGGTGAGATACAGTACCTGTCTGTCTCTGGAGTGTGTATCGATCGCCCTCTGGTGGTCGAAGAGATGGCGTCCAGACCTCTGTGTGTGTGTGTGTGTGTGTGTGTGCACATACACTCAGAGAGTGACTCTCTTTCTTTTTCTCTTTCTGTAAAAGCTTCCAGGAAATCTGGCAGGTATTGTTTAAAAGTCAGATTTATTTGTAACCATGGTAACGCCGCCTTCATCTTCATCAATCTGTGTTTCCTGTGTACCCCACACCCACTGTGTGTGTGTTTGACTGTCAACTCATCATACGTACAGATGTGTTAATGTTTTTCTCTGCTGATCATTGCCGACCTGTGTCTCTGCAGTGTTGGTGACTCTGGAGCCGTTGGTCGGAGCGGAGACGTATGTGAACGGGAAGCAGATCACTGAAGCCGTTATTCTCAAACAAGGTGACAACATTCAGCCACACTTACACTTCCATCAAGCAGAAATGTCACTGTTCCCACTGATGCTTGTCATCGTCAGAGTACTTCATCTATATGTAGATTAACCGCACATTTAAATAGGATTATAACTTTTATTCCTGTGACTCGAGTTTGAGATTATTGTCTAGGGGTCAGCAGCAACATGCCCCTTAGCAACATGCTATTTAGTAAGCTAACACTGTGTGAGCCATTTGTTAGGAACACGACATATTTCACTGGAAACACTGCCGCTGACATCAGTATCTTTTCTCTGTCTGTCTGTCTGTCTGTCTCCGTTGCTAGGTAACCGAATTGTGATGGGGAAGAACCATGTGTTCCGCTTCAACCACCCAGAGCAGGCAAGGCTGGAGAGGGAACGCAGTGTCACTGCTGAGCAGCAGGGGGAGCCGGAGGACTGGAACTATGCTCAGAGGGAGCTGCTGGAGAAACAAGGCATCGACATCAAGCTGGAGATGGAGAAGAGGTGCAGAGCATCAGTCAGCACAGCCAGAAACAAACATAATAAATAAACATGCATTCAGCAATTATAAACTAAAAAATGATAAGAATGTTGACACTGTGTGTGTGTGTGTGTGTGTGTGTGTGTGTGTGTTGCAGACTACAGGACATGGAGACTCAGTACCGTAAAGAGAAGGAGGAGGCTGATCTGCTGCTGGAGCAACACAGGCTGGTAGGTTTCATTCAACCACATCACCGTATCTGCTTCAGCAGTGGCCAGCAGATGTATGTGTTTCAAAATGACCTCACGCAGTAGTGAGGTCATAGCCTGTGTTAAACCGTGTGTGTGTGTGTGTGTGTGTGTGTGTGTTTAGTATGCTGACAGTGACAGTGGTGATGACTCAGACAAACGTTCCTGTGAGGAGAGCTGGAGGCTGATTTCCTCCCTCAGAGAGAAACTGCCTGCCAACAAGGTATGCACATCTGTGTGTATGTACACTGTGTGTATGTACAGCTGTGTGTATGTACAGCTGTGTGTAATTACAGCTGTGTGTATGTACATCTGTGTGTATGTACATCTGTGTGTATGTACATCTGTGTGTATGTACACTGTGTGTATGTACAGCTGTGTGTATGTACATCTATGTGTCTGCTGAGTCTCCATCAGAGCCCCCCCTCTACCTCCACCTGAGCTGACTCTGATTGGCTAATGTTTTCAGTAAAGTATAAGCAAGTATAGACAACTTATAATCATCAGGATTCGTTTGTGATGAACTGAGAAAGCGACAATTTGTTCAAAGTGTAAGTGACACTTTTGTGTTTTTGTGTTTGACTGGTTTGTGTTTGACTGGTTTGTGTTTGACTGGTCTGTGTGTGTCCAGGTGCAGACGATAGTGAAGCGTTGTGGTCTGCCCAGCAGTGGGAAGAGAAGGGAGCCGCTCAGAGTCTATCAGATCCCCCAGAGGAGGAGGATCAGCAAAGACCCCAAACGGGTCACCATGGAAGACCTCCGCATGCAGGCCGTCAAGGAGATCTGCTATGAGGTGTGTGCTGCAGTCAGGACCTCGCTGGCTTAGCTTAGCATAAAGAGTGGAAACAGAGGGGAGCTGACGGCCTGGCCCGGTTGAAGGTTGCCAAGCCATTACAAGATTCTAATGTGAAATATGTCTTCTCACCCCCAGGTGGCGCTGGGAGATTTCCGTCACTCCCGTCAGGAGATAGAGGCGCTGTCCATTGTCAAGATGAAGGAACTCTGTCGTATGTATGCCAAGAAGGACGCCAGTGAGAGGGAGAGCTGGAAGGCCGTGGCCCAGGATGTCTGTGACACTGTGGGCATCGGAGAGGAGAAGAGCCCCCCCACAGAGGAGGGAGGGGGAGAGGTGGGGGAAGGCGGAGAAAAAGGAAAAGTGTATGACCTGAAGGCGCACATTGACAAACTGACTGATATATTGGAGGTGAGTTCTAACATTAAAGGAACAAACTGCACAATAACAAGTCACCCTCTCTGACCACTGCTGTTGAATGGATGACCAGCAGGGGGCAGGGCAGAGGCCACCGAGCTGTTGCTCATGCACTCAGACAGTGGGCAGAGTCATGGTGATGATTGGTCTGAGATTAAAAAGGTAGATGACTCTTCATGTACAAAATGTCCCTGACTCCTCCAGGAGGTGAAGCTGCAGAACAACATGAAGGACGAGGAGATCAAAGCTCTGAGGGACAGAATGATAAAGATGGAAAGCGTCATACCTGTCCAGGTACGTTCACGCCTCGCATCCCACTCCGTCAGCTGCTGCTCTCTGAATGACACACACTCTTTTCTGTTCCCAGGACGATGATGTCAACGGCGAAGGAGGCGGGTCTCCCCAGATGGACGGGGAAGACACCAATGACAACCCCGCGATGGCAGAGGTTAGAGTTCAGCGGCTGATGGACGAGGACCCAGCGTTTAGGAGAGGGCGCCTCCGCTGGTTGAAGCAGGAACAGCAGCGAATCCTGAACCTGCAGCAGCAGAACGTAATAAAGAAGCTGCGTGGACAGACCCAGAACCAGGGTCAGAACTCTCCCACTGTCCCTGTACACCTCCCGGGGACCGGCCGCTTTATCCCGCCACAGGAATGCAAGCTCAAGTTCCCCTTTAAGAGTAACCCTGCCCACCGGTTGTCATGGGGACCGGCCAGCGCTGCCCTGCAGGCCCTGGGTTTGGGGGAGGGAGGAGGAGGAGAAGAGACAAGGGAAGAGGGGGGAGAAGGAGGAGTGGAAGGTAAAGGTTCTACATCACCTCCTCCGCCTCCTCAGGGTCAGTCTCCTGCTCTAATGCCCCTTCCCTTCCAAGTCCCTGCTCCCCGCATGCGCTCCCCCAGCCCGCATCGCGCCTGGCAACAGCGTAATCAAGTCAACCAGGGTAACCAGGGTAACCAGGGTAACCAGGGTAACCAGGGTGGGTTCCACTACCATCAGCAGGGCAACAACCCAAACTACCAGCACCGCTACCGCCGCAACTCTCTGGACAGCTCCCCACATGGCAATAGTAACTATGACAACAACCAGCAGATGGGTGGCACTGGGGGAGGTGGTCACCAGGGACGGCCAAGACATCGCAGGGGTGTGTCCCCGGGGCCGGGGGGGGAGAGAGGAGGGGGGAGAGACAGAGACAGAGGTTTCCATTATAATCAACAACAGTACCATCAGTTTCACCACCAACCTTACCACAACCCCCACAATGCACCATTCCAGCCAGGACCTCATCCCAACTACCACAGTCTGCCGCACTCTGTGATCCCACCCCTTCCTGCTGACATGCTGATGGGGGCGGGGCCATTACAAAGTGGCTGGGGCTTCACCACACCTCCCAGGATGAGAAGGCAGTTTAGCTCACCAGACATCAACAACAAGGACGCCCCTATCTGACCTCTGTGTGTGTGTGTGTGTGTGTGCGTATGTGTGTGTGCGTGCATGTGTGTGGCTTTATACTTTATGTTAGCACCAGTTAACTGCTACAATAGCAAGGCTTTAATTTTTCGTTTTCTTGTTGGGATGTCAGGTTTATTGCGAAGTGAGTGAGTTTCATTGATGTGATTGGTCGCTAATATTGATCGACATTGTGGTCTCAATCAGTTGTTTGCAACAAGGTGCTGACATGTTAGCCAGTGGGGCTAGCTTGTGTTAGTAGAAGTTTTGTTGTTGTTGTTTTAACGATAAAGTGCAAATGGTGAGTGTTTGTACATTCACTCACCTCAGGCTTTAGCTTCTCTTGTTATTAGCTGTCATTAGCCCTGAGGTCAGACCAGAGATGCGTGTTTGTTCGGGCTAGCCTGTTAGCCTGTTAGCCTGAGCAGGGAGCAATGGTTGGCTGTTTATTTTTTCTGGCTAATGTGTTGTGTGGTCGGTCGAGCTGAAGTTTAGCCTAGTTTATCTTAACCAAGGCAGCATTCAAGTCATATGGGAGTAAAAATCAATATGAACACATTCAAGTTCACTTTGTGAAGTTTGTGTATCTCAGAGGGAAACATTTGGGCGTAGCACCAGCCCTTCATCTCTCTGCTTCCTCACAATCACATGACTACTGTATACATGACTTTAAATATGATGATGATAATAATAATAGCACATCTCAGTGCTTTTATTAATAATAATGATAATATTAGCACTGAGATGTGAGGGACATCAGAGTTAAATATATTCATTCAGAAAAGAGATGTCAACACCACACGGTTTTAAAAATAAACAGTTTGAACTGTCGGACACGTCCCTCCTCAAAGCTCATCTCTCCCATCTGACTTGAATGCTGCGTCGCCGAGTGCTGAAAACCAAAAAAAAAGAAAGCTGCTGTATGGCGCCTCCTGCAGGCGATGAGAGAGCTGACAGACTCTGCTGTAATGACAGAGACAGACGGGGAGGAGGTGTTGTCGGTGTAAATGTTGATGTGACTCACATGTTGACTCTTTTTAAAGCATTGTGTTTTGTATATTTAAAGTGTGTCCTTTTATCCAAGATGAATCTATTTTATACAAGAAACATGTTCATGCTGAGTTCACTGTCTGGGGCAATCGTGGGAAAGTGAAGGTGTGACGTGGCGGGTGACGCATCATGTGAAATGTGGTAAACACAGAGAGTTTTAGTTGACGTAGGTCTGTGTAAAGCAAGGAACTCTGGGAGGTGGTGTGAGAAGAAGGTGGTGGAGAAGTGAACGTAGGTGATGAAAGAAACCTGAAGAAGACTGCGCTTTTGTTTTTAGTTTTGTGAGCGGTGAGGGACACATGGACACGTGTCCCCCCTGAAGGACCTGACTCTGCTGAGTAGTTTATTTTTCCACAGAGGAAACAGACAAGGAGTAAACACTGTATTCCTGAGACACCAGGAAGATGGACACTGTGGCCTTCGCCGTCTGAGTCAAGCAGCCATGTTGTCATGACAACCAAACTGCCGCATATTTTCATTTTCCCGCGTCAAGCTGCACGCAGCCGTGGTGAGTTGATGTTCCCGGGATGATGACGCGCTTACTGTCAGGGCCAGCTGGTAGTCAGTGGCTCTGCCCGAAACCTCCCCCACACTGAGCAAGGCATTGTGGGAGATGGTGAGTTCTGACTTTATATGAACCTTTCCACTGAGAGGGTCAGAGTCCTCCCTCCATTAGCTCGGCCAGTTGGGGAGGGAGTGATGACGACAGAAACACAGGAAATGGTTGTGATTGGCCCGAGAAGCGTGGCATCAGCAGATTAGTTTTGCTCTGTTGTCTTTGGTATCAGCCAATCACGTGGCAGTCGAAATAATTTGCTGCCACTGCTGGGCTTGATGGAAAACAATGTTTTCCTTTTTGTTTATGGTTTTTCTTTTTTTTTCTTTTTTTTCCTTTGTTTTTATCTTCAGTTTTCAGCTTTGGCCTCTGACTGGGTTTTTATGTACGCATTTTTCCCCCCCGTTTTAAGTATTTTAACCCTTTTGCCTTATGATGTCATTGTGTCATCATCACTTCTATTATTATAAATAATATAAAGTTATAACACTCATTAATGTTGGTTCTGGTGGATGCTGCCAAAGGGAGCTCGTTCACCCTTATGCAGGAGTGTGTGTGTGTGTGTGTGTGTGTGTGTGTGTGAGAGAGAGAGAGAGAGTGTGTCTGTTTGCTGGTTCCTTTAGTGTCATAATCTTAGGTTTGTTTTATTTTATAAACCTCATTTTATTGTTTTTCCTCATTTGTTTTTGTTGTTTTTTGGGATTGGGGGAGGAGGGGCTTTGGGGTTGTAGAAAGCCGTTGCCATGGTAACTCGGCAGAAATCAACTTTCTGTGCAGCCCATTCAAAACCTTTGTTGGCCCCTGTCGTCTGAGACATCAGCGCGTCGATGTGATGATGACGTCTCAGTCTCGTCCTCCTCCTTGTGGCTCTGTTGTTTTTGTCTGTTCCGTTTTGTCTTGTATCTGGAACCAATCTCAGGTTTTACCTGCAGACAACATGATGGAAATAAACTGTCGACAAACACGAGTCGGCTCCGCCTTCACTGTCACCAACATGATATTTCTAAAGTTGTGATTGGATGTTTGTTTCTATGTTTACACTTGTTTTGATGCTGGTGAAGTTGCAGGTTAATACGTCAGGTTACAGTTTGACTTCAGTCTGAATAATATTACATAACTCTACGTAAAGTAACAAGATTGAATGCTTCAGTATTTTAGGCGGAGAAACAAAAGTTAGTTTAATGAGATGAACATTTTTTTCCATCACAGTTGTATTGAAACGTGTTGCTGAGTGTGAGTGTGTGACACTGCAGCACTCGGACCACAGTCTGTTTATTGGGTGTGTTGAATAAATGTGTGCGAGGTGTTATTGTTAAGTTTTATCACATTGAGTCGTGAATCCCTCGCAGACACAGGAAGACGTTCATCAGCACATACAGGTACACTTTCTACTTTCACTTTATACATTCACATTCACTGAGGAGCATTCAACAGGAAGAGGACAGGCCTGAGGGTTTCCTCCTGATGCATTGTGGGATACTGAGTCCACTGTATATGTTTTATCACACTTCCTGCCGGAGCAGCATTCAGTGACAGCACACACAGCAGATCCTTCTGGACACTGTGTCATCATCTGCTCACACTGACGCAGACACTCTGACGGACTCTTCACAATGCAGATGTTCCCTCTCCTCCTCCTCCTCCTCTCCCGTGTTGCCATGGTGACAGCAGTGATCGGTTGCCTCGCTGACAGGGACAAGGACCACCGGCTGAGGGAGAACTGCACAGAAGCGGGGTTCAGCGCCATCCCAGCGGGGCTGGAACCCACAACCAAGGTAATGTCTGGAAACAATGGAGAGGAAAACCATAAAAGTTGTGATTCTGATTTCACTTCCTGACGACAAGCAGTGGTGTCAGGCGATCATATGATCACATGAAAGACCTGAAGGTGGTTTGGAAATGGAGTTTCCAAACGTTCTGGTGAAGTTGCTGGAGATGCTGCATCGTGGTTCACGTTGTGCTGAATGTGCGGCGGAAAGATAAGAAATTCTTGTCGTTTCTAAACGTTGTTCATGTGGGACTGGTGTTGTGAGTGACAGGAGGAAACCACAGCAGAGTCCCAGGCTCCATGTGTTGGACTGATTAAAGGGACATTTTGACAGGACACTACTTATCCTTTTACTACTTATACTCGTTTCTAGGTTCTGTTGTTTCCCAGGAACCTGTTCTCCAGCCTCTCCTGGTCCTCCTTCCAGATCTTCGCGGACATCTATGAGATCGACCTTACGGGCAACAAGGTGACGGCTGGATGATGCATTAACGCCGGCTGATCTGAGTTTGAAGTCATATTTGGGAACGTTTCGTGACTTTGTGCGTCTCCAGGTTCCAGAGGTGACCCCCAGCGTCGTTCCGGTCCTGCCCAGCCTCACTGTTCTCCGCCTGGGGAGGAACCGTCTCACGTCCCTCTCTGACGGCTCCTTCACCGCCTGCCCCGCCCTGTCCGAACTCTACCTGGACAACAACAACATCTCGTCTCTGAGTGACCACACCTTCTCTGGACTGAACAAACTGGAGGTCAGTCTCACCGCTGGACGCTTTGTGTTGTGATTGAAGCCTGGTGAATGTTGGCTTAGTGTCACACAGACACACACAGTTGTTGTTGTTGTTGTTGTTCAAACAGATACTGGACCTGTCATCCAATTGTATAAAAGTGCTTCCTGCGCTCATGCTCCATCCCCTCTCCGCCATCGAGACCCTGTACCTGGAGGTCAACAAGGTGGGACAACAAGTATTTCAAACACAAGTATGAGTGCACAACAGCCACGTGTACGACTGCAGCACGCGTCCTTTTCATTTCCTTTTCAGATCAGAGTGGTACCAGATGATTGGTTCAGCACAAAGCAGGAAGTGCCTTACCTCTACTTTTCAGCCAATCCCTGGACCTGCTCCTGTTCCCTCGGTTACTTCCGCAGATACCTGGACGAGTATGAACTGAACTTCTACGTCCGGGACGGCCCGCTCATCAAGACTGACTCCGAGAGCCTGGTGAGAGACCCCGTACCCAAACCTAGACCTGGTCTCATGGTGGCTGAGGAGAGGAGATGAGCAGTGGACGTTTAGATGTGGTTGAACGTTACGTTTGTTTGTTGATGTGTGTTTCAGTGGTTGTTGTCTGTTCACAGGTGTGTGACTCTCCACCGGGGTTTCGGGGTCAAACCATAATGAGTCTGGAAGAATCTGATCTGTGTTCAGCAGACCTGGATCTGGATCCCCGTTTCTTTGAGTGGTCGAGACATTCTGAGTCCAGAGTAGAGGTGCCGTTCATCTGGGAACGCGATCTGGTCACTCACGCCTCTCTTCGTACTGAGAGTCCCACAACCGTAACGCCTGTTCCGCCCACCAAACCTGCTACAACCGAACCGGTTCCCTCCACTGGACTGTCCACCACGCCCCTGACCACGCCCCTGACTGTCACCACGCCACTGACCACGCCCCTGACTGTCACCACGCCACTGACCGCGCCTCTTCCTGTCACCACGCCACTGACCACGCCCCTGACTGTCACCACGCCGCTGACTACATCTCTGACTGTCACCACGCCACTGACCACGCCTTTTGCTATCACCACGCCACTGACCACGCCACTGACCACGCCTCTTGCTGTCACCACGCCACAGACCACGCCACTGACCACGCCTCTTGCTGTCACCACGCCACTGACCACGCCACTGACCACGCCTCTTGCTGTCACCACGCCACAGACCACGCCACTGACCACGCCTCTTGCTGTCACCACGCCTCACTCTAAACTGAAAAGTGCGGGTGTGTTCTGCTTCTGGCTGTTTGCGGCGTGTGCGCTGCTGTGTGTGGCGTCAGCAGCGTGCACGTTAACGTCCGTGGCCGTGTTGATGGTCTGGTACAGGCGAGGGTTTAAGCCGCTGAGTGCGATGCTGGCGAGAAGAGGAGGTGGTGAGGAGGGAGTCAGGTTGTTCACGCAGAACAGGAGGGAAGAACAGGAAGTGTCGGGAGATGGCGGAGTGGCGGCGCTGTATCGCTCCGTTCTGTTCATCCACAGAGAGCGAGGAGAAAAAATGGGGGAGGAAGATGGAAGGAGTGAAGGTGAAAGGGGAGGAGGGGAGGAGAGAGTTCTTGTCCCTCTGGAGCCAACAGGAGCCAGAGACGCAAAGAGAGAAGATGGAGAAGATGGAGGGAGGAGAGAGGAGAACGGCGTGTACAGGAAAACCCTGTACCGTCTCTTCTGCAAAGAGGAGGCCATGACGGGATGGAGGGATGTGATGGAGGACGAGTGTCGGGTCTGTGCAGGAGGTGGAGGGAGGAGCGCAGGTGGAGGTGGAGGAGGTTCCAGGAAGCGTTACAGTGTGATTCTGAGGGAGGAGAGGGCGGAGTCAGAGGGAGGGAGGGAGGGGCTGGAGTGGGTGGTTGGAGGATGGGAGGTAAAAGGAGGAGAAGGGGGGAGACAGGAGGAGCAAAGCAGCTGGGGGGAGTGGCTGTCACATTATTTACCCAGCATGCCGTGGGGGGTGAGCACGCCCCCTGAGGGGGAGGCAGCTCATTGATACCCGGTTGGTCTTTGTGTTATTATATGTTAATAATATATATGTTGTGTTATTATATGTTAATAATAAATATGTTGTGTTATTATATGTTAATAATATATATGTTGTTTATTATATGTTAATAATAAATATGTTGTGTTATTATATGTTAATAATAAATATGTTGTGTTATTATATGTTAATAATATATATGTTGTTTATTATATGTTAATAATATATATGTTGTTTATTATATGTTAATAATATATATGTTGTTTATTATATGTGAATAATATATATGTTGTGTTATTATATGTTAATAATATACAGTATATGTTGTGTTATTTTACGTTAATATTATTAACATATAATATGATGATAACGTCAGGCTGCTTGTGTTCACATCACATGACGCTGTAACATTCCTTACATTCCTTTGCTGGCCACTCTGAGTGTCTGTGTCACATGACTGTGGCTGTGCGTGAGGACATGAACATCACAAAGCTCTGGATCATGACACCGTGGAGACGAGGACGTCGGCGTTGCGTCTGAATCACGCTGTGTTTGTGTTCAGTGACTCTGATGTTTACTGCTGAAACACAAAGTGTATCATCCACACGACCGCCAGTAAACACAGGATGTCAAACACGTGTGTGTGTGTGTGTCTGCGTCGTCTCTACCATCATGTCAAACCCACAGGTGACGTCACCTGATGTCACTCGTCCAGGTGGTGGTATCTGCAGTGTACAGTGGTTTCCTTCTTCTTAGTGCTTCAGTTTCGCGACCTTTCACCTCCCATTCCAAAGGTTTTTAACCTCTGGCCGTCTGCACATGGAAAGAGAGCGGTTCTGGTCATGTGACTCGGTTGGCTGTGGTGTGATGAGACTCGCTGTGGTGTCGTGGTTGCTTTGTTGTCCAGAGGTCAGAGGTCAGGACAGGCATCAACCACATGACTCTATATGTGTCTTTATAATGTAATGTGTGTGTCTGGGTATATGGTGATAACAAGACAGACAGACAGGTGATAACAGGAGAGACAGACAGGTGATTACAGAACAGACAGACGTGTGATAACAGGACATACAGACAGGTGATAACAGGAGAGACAGACGTGTGATAACAGGACAGACAGACAGGCGATAACAGGACAGACAGGTGATAACAGGACAGACAGGTAACAACAGTTGTTGTGTGAAACAAAATATAAAAGAGTCTTTCTATCTCTCTCAAACACACACACACACACACACACACACACAGTTTCCTGCATTGTGAATTTGTCTGTTGTTCTATCGTCTACATGTCTGCGTCTAAAGCTGTGAAGATGTGAAACCGCAGCAGCAGCACATGAACCAGCATCCTGTTTCCATCTGCGGGTCGGTCGTGACCCCTGGTCACACCTGTCATTTCATCATTTCATATACATGTACACACACACACACACACACACACACACACATATACATGACAGTTGACTGACCACAGCACTGACCCGTGTCTCTGCACTCTGATTGGCTGTGAGGTGGATCATGTGGTTCTGCTGGGGTTTGGTTGAGGTGAAACATGAGTCAGTGTGCAGAGATACACGTCAGTGCTGCGTGTGAACAGACGTCTGATCATTTCTTCAGCAAAGTCTTTTTTTTATTGCCTGGCAGCATCTCCTGAGTCAGGTGTGTACAGGTGTGTACAGGTGTGTCACAACATGACAGAATGTCTCTCTCAGAAGTGATGCTCTGTGGTGACATCAGCGTAGTCGTCGTGGTCCTCCTCGTCAGGTGGGGACGTTGTCATGGAAACGGATGTGGCCCTGTCTGCGAGGTTGTGAGATAATGTCACTAATCATCACATACGTTAAAATCATATGTTTATTGATTGATCAATTGATTGATTGATCACCACATCACCTCCATGCTGTGGACTTGTAATCCGCCGGTTGTCTATGTGTCGGTATGTGGACGTCATGAGCACAGTGGAGATGATGTACGGGGAACAAACCACGATGCAGCGGAACATTGTCAACACATACTGGATTGAGTCTGAGGCTGAAAAGGCAATAAATGCAATGTAATATAATGTAATGTAATGTAATATAATGCAGTGACATGTAATATAATGTAGCGTAATGTAATATAATGTAATGTAATATAATGTAGTGTAATGTAATATACTGTAGCGTAATGTAATATAATATAATGTAATGTAATATAATGTAGTATAATGTAATATAATGTAGTATAATGTAATGTTATGTAATGTAATATAATGTAGAATAATGTAATATAATGTAGTATAATGTAATATTATGTAATGTAGTATAATGTAATATTATGTAATGTAATATAATGTAGTGTAATGTAATGTAAAGTACCGTATTTTCCGGACTATAAGTCGCAGTTTTTTTCATACTTTGGCCGGGGGTGCGACTTATGTGTGAAATTATTAACACATTATTATATCCTGTCACATGTTATTTTCACCGCAAGAAGGCGCTCTAGGCCTGTGTTGATAATTGAATTGATAAAACATCGGCGACGTAGAAGAGGAAGCGGCGCATCTTCTACCTCCTGAGTTAGCGGAGTTGTTTGAAAGTGACACCGAGGATGACGACTTAATTGGATTTAGTGATTTGGAGTGACACGGATGGTTTGGTAAACTTGTTAGCATGTTATTTATGCTATAGTTATCTGAATAACTCTTAATATGTTATGTTAACATACCGTTTTCAGTTCGTTGTTTATGTGTCATGTAACGTTAGCATTCCGTACAATTGTTCAGCCTGTTGTTGCCTTTCAAGATGACATGTCTGTTCTTGGTGTTGGATTTTATCAAATAAATTTCCTCCCAAAATGCGACTTATACTCCAGTGCGACTTATATATGTCTTTTCCTTCTTTATTATGCATTTTATGGCTGCTGCGACTTGTACTCCGGAGCAACTTATAATCCGGAAAATACGGTAATATAATGTAGTGTAATGTAATATAATGTAGCGTAATGTAATATAATGTAGTGTAATGTAATATAATGTAGTGTAATGTAATATAATGAAGTGTAATGTAATATATTGTAATGTAATGTAATGTAATATAGTTATTTGCATTAAACCATGAAAGAATTAAAAACAAACAGTAAATGTAGCATTGTGCTTTTGGAGCCAAGTGGTTTGGATGTGGAGCTTTAATTGATCTCATTCCGAGCTGACCTCTGTCTTGACCTCTGACAAACAGCCAGCTGGGTGGAGACTCTCCCAGGTCCCTGACCCGACACGTGTAGGAGCCCTCATCAGACTTGGAGATGTGGTGGATGGTCATGTGACCTGCAGCCTCTGTCCAGATGGGGGAGCCATTTTTATAGAATGTAACCAGGAGGTCAGAGGTCGTGCTCTTTGCTTTACAGTGTAGGGTCACGTTGTCCCCCGCCGTCACTGGACGGACAGGACTCAGCAGGATCACAGGTTTATCTGGACATGGAGGGAAAAAAATGTGTTTCTGTGTTTCTGACCTTCTGGGGACCACGGTCACTCGCTCTGCTCCTACCGTAAACGCCAATCTTAACAGAGTTGCTCCGCTGCCGTGAAGGGGACTCGCACCAGTAGGTGGCACTGTCCGGCTGCTTGGTTGTTTGCAGGAAGCAGCCAGAGACGGTGGGAATCCCCCAGTCGTCTCCACAGCTGGTCAGTGTGCTGCTGGAGGTCGTGAACCTCTTGACCCTCCATCCATGGACGCTGCTGTTGTCCCCACAGTTGAGAGACAGATTCTCGTACTCACCCAGCTGAGACGAATCAGGAGACACTGAGAGAGACACCGGGTCCCTGTCACCTGTCCACACACACTCTACTGAGTTACTGCTGTCCAGCTGCAGTTCCTCTAATGTCCACTAGTTCATTTTCTGACTCATTAGATAAACACTCATTAAATGAATGAACCACCTGAGACTGTGATCCAGCTGGGTGGAGACTCTCCCAGGTCCTCCACCCGACACGTGTAGGAGCCCTCATCAGACTTGGAGATGTGGTGGATGGTCATGTGACCTGCAGCCTCAGTCCTGATGGGGGAGCCATCTTTGTAGAATGTAGCCAGGAGGTCATAGGTCATGCTCTTTGCTTTACAGTGTAGGGTCACGTTGTCCCCCGCCGTCACCGGAAGGACAGGACTCAGCAGGATCACAGGTTTATCTGGACATGGAGAAGAAGACAAGTTCACGTCCACAACTGGAGGACGAGCGGTCAACTCGTCAACTCGTCAACTCGTACCTGTGACAGTGATGTTGACGACGTTGCTGCTGCTTCTGTCTTTGGACTCGCACCAGTAGACGCCGCTGGTCAAAGGCTTCACCGTCACATGGCAGGTGGAGGACGCCGGGTTTCCCCAGTTGGAGCCACACTGAGACATCTGCTGACTAATCACAACAAAACAAAACGCACTTCTCTGTGACCTGTGCTCCACTGCACTGCCCTGTTCATTTTCACCTCCTTTATTGACTCTGATTTTACTCAGGTCGCCACGTTCGGAAGAGGAACAATCTATTTAGAACATCAGCGCCACCTGCTGTTTGTAGCAACAAATCAAATGTCTTAATATTCACATAATATGTAGAAACAAGCATTGATTCACTTTGTGCCTTTTGCTTCAGCATTTAGTTTGTGGAGGAAATGCAAACTTTATATATGAGATAAATATATATATATATATATATATATGTTACACTATATATATATATATGTATGTATATATGTGTATATATATGTATATATATAT
>JAFBJQ010004223.1:62594-80345 GCA_016785345.1 Trinectes maculatus | reverse complement strand
ATATATATATATATATATATATATCTCAAGAAAACACAAAACATTTACACCAATTCTGATGGAGTAAAAGATTTGTAAGTTGTGTGTGTTTGTGTTTTGTGTATTCATGTTTGTGTGTTTATGGATTTGTGTGTGTTCACAGACCTTTTCAGTGTGTATCTCCACACTGTCCATGTGTCAGAGCCTGAATGTTCGCAGCTCACAGTGATCTGCTCGTACTCGACATACTGAGCCCTGTTGGGAACAACTGTCACCGAGGCTGAGAGGAGAGAACCGCAGACAGACAGACAGACAGACAGGCAGACAGGCAGACAGGTGATTCTCAGCTGGCAGTGACCAGGAAGTTTCCTTCAAAATAGTTAGACAGTAAATAAACGACATTCATGTGAAGATGGGTCTCTTTGGACTCAGATGTGACGTTGTTACAGTGACTGGCAGTGGGGGGTAAAACAGGAAGTGGACAGGTATCACCTCCCCTCTGTGGATCGGTCACCTGACTTCCTGTCATAATTCCTGTTGACATTTGAATGCAAACGGATGTTGTGTTTTTTCTGAAGCAAATGTCATTATTTAATGGGGACGGGGGCACAGAAACACACACAGACACACACACACACACACACACACACACACACACACGCACACACACAGAGGAGCTGTGAAACTCACCATGGCCGTCTGCAGACATCTGGCAGACGAACAACACTGAAACAACAAGTCAGGTCGATATCAGTCAGATTAACTGATGACTGATTGTTTGGTTTTATTCCTGTTATTACTGTAACGCTAACCCTAACTGACCACTGTCAACATGTGGTTGCATGTTGTATGCTATTGTGTACCTGTACACACTGATGCAGCTACACAAATTAAGTTCACAACACTTTTAACAATAAAATATTTTTATAAATCGTGTTTCTTCTCATGTCACATGATGATTATCATTAATCCGTCACGTCTCCTGTCGTCCACACATTAAATAACACGAGAACTTTTTAAAGTGTAAACACGTAAACAGTGAAAATCAAATCTATACAGCTCTAATACTACTGACAAAAACTTTTAAACTTTTAAATTAGTTTGAAATAATAAAACAGGATTTCATTCCGCAGTTCCACAGTTTGATCAGTAATCTGTCTTAAAGTTGATTATATCTGTGGTGGAGCTTTTAGGAAGTCACCAGCTCATCCGGAAACGCCACATCAAAAATACCAAACGCGTGATAATATGTTTGTTCTGAACACATCTACCTGAAAGTCAACGTTTTCTAAAGACAAAGAGCAAAAAGTGAAGGCACAGGTCACAGGTTCATCACTGGACAAAACACCACAAGACAGTGATACGTCTGCAGAAACTGGCGTCTGTTTCAAAAAGTGCTTTTCTTAAATTTGAGCGATGTTACCTTTGATTGAACTGTTTGGTAAACCGACTGATTGATTGATTGATTGATTGATTGATTGATTAATTGATTGATGAGTTATTGAAGTTTTCAGTACTTACAGAGTAAAAGCAGCGCTGTCTTCATGCTCAACTTTCACACTGACCGCCTCATCGCATATGGAGGAACATTCTGTCAAACCACTGGGGGTGGGAGTGGGGGGGGGTCCATGGGGTGGGGTGGTGGGGGGTGGGGGTGGGGTGGCACATGAAGGGGGGGGGGGGGGGAGAACTAATGAAATTGTAGAGCAGAACGATCTGTCGTGAGTAAGACTCTTATTAAACCGTCTGGTGGTGACTTTTCTCTTGTTTCACACGAGACTGAACAATGCTCACATCCTGTTTCTCTCCATTTAAGTTTCACATCAGAGCAGTAAATAAAGATGGCTGACACGACAGCTCCTCAACATCTGTATCGCCCCCTGGTGTCTGGCTGTAGTCATAAGCCCCGCCCCTCAAACTTAAGAGATTGGACATGAACCAAATTTATTTCAAGTGGATGTTAAATAAGTGTTTGGGTTTTTTGATGAGTTTTCATCACACTCATGTACAGTATGTTTACAGAGAGAGAGAGAGAGACAGAGACAGAGAGAGAGAGAGAGAGAGAGAGAGAGAGAGTAATTCGTAGTAAGCCAATCAAAGCTGCCTCTGTTTGTGTGTGTGTGTGTGTGTGTGTCCTTAGGTCATGTTGCTGACTCAGGAGGATTAAGCTAATCTACTCCCATGGTTAACTCTACCTTCCTCTTCTCTCATGTTGTTGCAGATATCTTTTCTTCAGATCTGAGATGATCATGATGTCGTTGCTTTCACCTCCGTCCTTTATCCCCGGGTTTAATGTGTTTGTCCTCCGGCATCACGTTTCCACATCAGAGGTGAGATGTGTGTGAGACATGAGGGTGGATCAGTTTCACCTGTGAGACAGGTGGCATCATCCCTCCTCTAATCTCTTTATCCCTGTCAAGGTAACAGAGGAGACTCCTCTGCTGGATTCGCCAACTCCTTACTACTTTCTTTCCTCCGTTTCTCACCTTTTTTTCCCTCGCTGAGGGATTCGAAGAGAGCCGGAGTGTGACACTCTGTTTCCATCATGACGACTCTGACGGGCGGTCGGTGGATCTAGGCCACGAAACCGAGGAGAAGCGATTACTCAGTAACTGGTAGGTAAGGCGATCATGAGGGTGGTTATTATACAGTGTCCATTAGTCACACTGATGTAAATGTTAGAATAGGACTGACGTTTTGGGGGGGTGAGATGAATGTCATTCTATGGTTTTAGCCTTCACTGATCCCTGAGGTTCTGCTCTGCTCTTGTGATGCTGTTAACATCTCATCACCTTCACATTTTTTAAATATTTTGATGCTGGGCGTGATGGTGCAACACTGGAGTGGTTTGTCCTCAGCATCATGGGAACGACTCACCAGGTTAAACACTAAAATATTTCAGTCTGCAGAAAGTCAGAGGCAGAAATTCACCATGGCCAAAGTATCTCCATCAGCACCACCCCCCATCTCCAGGTTAACCCCGGCTGTCATCCTTCCAGAGGACATGGAGGAGGAGCCAGGGAGCGGGGACAGGTGATTGGTCAATAAACTTGTTTTTGAATTTGTGAGTCAGAGGTTTTACGTCCTAATGGAAAGTTGAGTTTTACTTTTCTGTGTTTCAGAGCCGTTCAGAGAACTGGAGCAGGAGTTCTGTTCAACATCAACAACAGCAACAACAAAGACAAGGAGTGCGACCCACACACACACACACACACACACACAATAAACAATGTGCTCTCACAGCTCATTACTGTGATGTGCTTCCTGTTGTCTTCCAGGGATGAGAAGAAGCAAAAGAAGAAAGAAAAGAAGGAGAGAAAGGAGAAGAAGGAGTAAGTTTGGTCTTGCGATGAGGACAAGCAGCTCTGATGAAGGACACTGTCTTTCTGCTCCTTTTAATCCAGGTTCCTGGTGTCTGTTGTTGCCTTTTACCACAGGAAGGAGAGGCAGGAGAAGAAGGAGAGGAAGGAGAAGAAAAAGCAGGAAAAAGAAGAGAAGGAAAAAGAAAAAGAGAAGGAAAAGAAGAAAGCCCAGGAAGAGGTGTAGGTTTGGTTTATTGGGATCCAAACCAGGTTTTTACATCCGTGTGTCTGGAGTCTGTATGGAGGCCAACATGTGCTTCAGAACATGTCTGATTCATTGTTGTCTGTTTGTCCAGGCCCAGAGAGATCACAGTTATCGATCCAGCTGGTAACACCTACTACCACTGGCTGTTCCTCATCACCATCCCTGTCATGTACAACTGGACCTTCATCATAGCCAGGTAACACCTGGTCCAGAGCTGTCATTCACTGTCTCACTGCACTACTCATAACGTGAGTGGGTTATCATGACGAGGTCAAAACACTGGCTGCAAACTGCTTTTGACCAGATCCATATTTGGGTCCCCACAGTGTCAGTGGGCTACCAGGTCCGGTCCCCACCAGGTCACAGATTTAATTTGGGATTGTAAACGTGAACTGTGTGTATTTACTGTCTGTGTGTCTCAGGGCATGTTTTGAAGAACTGCAGACCGACTATGTGGTCTGCTGGTTCCTCCTGGACTTCCTTGCTGACCTGATTTACATTGCAGACATGGTCTTCAGAACCAGGACTGGTGTGAACACACACACACACACATACAGGCTTGCATATCCTTTTGAACGATATAACATTCCACAAACAACATGTTTGCACATGTGTGTGTGTAGGTTACCTGGAGCAGGGTCTTCTGGTGAAGGATGAGCTGAAACTGCGTGAGCGCTACATGAACAGCTTCCAGTTCAAACTGGACCTGGTATCTATGATTCCCACCGACCTGCTGTATATCGTCTTTGGTCTCACCTTCCCCGAGATCCGCCTCAATAAACTCTTAAGGTTCAACAGGTACGCACCAATACTGTTCACCAGATACCATGATGACAATCTTCAAAATACATGTTCAAATAAATCATTCAATCATTGTTGCCCTTTACTAGGTGGAAGGTGGATATAAGAATTCCATTCATAAAAGCACAGCTTGTCACCACAGTTCATATAGTTCATCCAGAGCATCCAAGCATAATTGTCTGAAGATTACTACAATCCACCCAACAGGCCGATGTAAAATCTTGTTAAGCTCGATCATAATGGCTGTTAAATGCAGCATTTGCTCCACAGTATATATGTTTCTGTATCAGGATGCTGGAGTTCTTCCAGAGGACAGAGACCAGAACGAACTACCCCAATGCTCTTCGTATCTCCAACCTTGTCATGTACATCGTCATCATCATCCACTGGAACGCCTGTCTTTACTACTCCTTCTCCAAGGCCATGGGTGAGTTTACAGCTTCTTCTGTGGTTATTGAATAGTACAAACGCTTATTCCCTGTCCTGTCCTGCTTCTTTAGGTTTTGGCGCAGACAGGTTTGTGTATCCCGATCCGGCAGATCCGGAGTTTGGTCGTCTAGTGAGAAAATATGCCTACAGTATGTACTGGTCCACACTGACGCTCACCACTATTGGAGAAACACCTCCCCCAGTGGAGAATTCAGAGTACTTCTTTGTCGTCACTGACTTCCTGGTGATTGTAACTTCAAGAACCAAGATTCTGAGCTGATTAAAATCATAATCATAATTAGATTTTGTGCAGTGGTGTAAGAAATTATAAATCTGTTTCTGTTCGCTTTGTCTAGGTTGGTGTGTTGATTTTTGCAACCATCGTTGGTAATGTGGGCTCAATGATCACCAACATGAACGCTGCCAGAGCTGACTTCCAGGCTCGCATTGATGCCATCAAACAGTACATGAGTTTCCGGAAGGTTGGTCAGTCAGTCAGTCAGTCAGTCAGTCAGTCAGACAGTCAGTCAGTCAGACAGTCAGTCAGTCAGTCACAGTCAGTCAGACAGTCAGTCAGTCAGACAGTCAGTCAGGTGAGCCCTCACCGTGTATTTGTTCTCCACTCTAGGTAACAAAGGACCTGGAGAAACGAGTGATCAAGTGGTTTGACTTCCTGTGGACCAATAAGAAGGCAGTGGATGAAAGGGAGGTGCTGAAGTACCTGCCTGACAAACTAAGGGCTGAGATCGCCATCAATGTCCACCTGGACACTTTGAAGAAGGTTGAAACACAAAGTTCATATCACAGCTTATTTAAACCAGCTCAAACGAAGAACCAGAAATTCAGGACGTCTTCTGTCCTCTTCTGTCCTTTTGTCCCGCAGGTTCGGATCTTTGCAGACTGTGAGGCCGGGCTGTTGGTGGAGTTGGTGCTGAAGCTGCAGCCTCAGGTCTACAGTCCAGGAGACTACATCTGTAAGAAGGGTGACATCGGCAGGGAGATGTATATCATCAAGGAGGGAAAACTGGCTGTTGTAGCTGATGACGGTGTGACGCAGTTTGTTGTTCTGAGTGATGGCAGCTACTTTGGCGAGATCAGCATCCTGGCTATTAAAGGTAAACTGACAACAGCTTTCAACCTCTTGAAGATACAAACTATTAAATATGCCTGGTGACAGGTTTCTTTCGGGACCTAATTCCCCAATTTCCTATTTTGTAAACACACCGACCCTCTTGTGTTTGTCTAACTTTAGTCATGTCAAGTTATAAATACTATCCAGGTGTGTTTTAGAACAACGGGCTACTGTCATAGTTACATGTAGATTGTCAAAACACACTTTGTCTTTTTTCAACAGGCAGCAAAGCAGGAAACAGGAGGACAGCAAACATTAGGAGCATTGGTTACTCCGACCTCTTCTGCCTTTCCAAGGATGACCTGATGGAGGCGCTGAAAGAGTATCCCGATGCTAAGGCCTTGTTGGAGGAAAAGGGAAGACAGATTCTCTTGAAGGATGGACTGCTGGACTTGGAGGTACGGTCACGTGATTTCACATAGATAAGAATCTCCGATGATCTGCCGAATTGAACGTCATTACATCTTGTCCTGTAGGTGGCAGCACAGGGGCCTGACCCCAAAGAGATGGAGGAAAAGGTGGAGAGGATGATGGGCACACTGGATGTTCTGCAGACACGTTACGCTCGGCTGCTAGCCGAGCACGAAGCCACTCACAGTAAACTCAAACACAGAGTCACCCGGCTGGAGAGGAAGCTGCCGCCGCCGCCACGAGCCGACCAGCCTGGTGAAGCTCCGCCCCCACCCACACCTGAGACGCAGACAGCAAAAGAAGAAGAGAAGAAGTAGAAGTAGAGTCGAAGACGAGAGGCAGGACTGGGACATTTGATTTTAACGCCTCGGTCAGGCAGGCGGGTGGAGAGAAAGAGACAAGGACACAACTAAACTCAGAGTTAATTTTCAGTTTACATTAAAGTTATGAGATTCAGTTATTAAAAGTAAAAGTTAAAACCAGATTTTTAATTCTGTTCTTTATGTTCAGATTTAGGTTTTGTCCAGATGTTTAGGGAAAAACTAACAACATTGTCACTGGTTCCATTTCTGTCCATCTAAAATGGCCTTCAGCTCGTTCATGGAAATATGTTAAATATGTGAAACCAGTGTAAACAACACTGAGGAGGACGCCATGTCACGGCTGCACTGACTCTGGATCAGTGGAGCTGCGGAGGACAACCGAGCTCCACGAGACATGAGAGAGAGAGAGAGAGAGAGAGAGAAAATAACAACATCACTAAGCTGCCAGGTGTTGTTATGATAATGCACAGTATCCGTACTGAAAATGAGCTTGTGTAGGTCAGCTGATGTAAAACAAGTAGAGGTCAAAGGTCAGTAGGGCTGCCTGTCTCCTGCTGTAGGCCTAACCCTAACACTGCATACACATCCATAGTTCGTTTTTCTACTTGTCTGATAAATGCTATTGTTAAAATATGAATCAGATTATTGTCAGATGTGGATGCAGTGCACTGATATAAATAGATTTTATTAGGAAATTGCCTCTTTTTATAACTTATCATATGTGATGTTTTATTATTATTAAATCACCACACATGACAAACAGAAATAGAGTTTTACTGTGAAAAATTATCATCTGATTCCACAGTTTGAGTTGAAAAGAAACTTCCTCCAGCCAGCGACTTCATATTTTCACGTTAAATTGAAGGTAAAGTAGCGCAGAAGTAATAATAAAGTCAAATATGTGGATGCATGACGTCAGAATGTTCATATTGTACATGCCGCTGGGTGCCTGGACCAGGAATAATGATTTACACTGACAGATATTTATACAATAACTTTAATTCGTAACTTTAATTGAAAGAATGTGAAATCACACTCGGCTGCTGACACGTCGCACTTCCTGTATATTTGTCCCGACATGCACCGCGCGCCGTCGCGCTTATGACGCAGCATCCGCCGCAGCAGCTGCTCATGTATGTGCAGAAGCTTCTTTATCGTCGTTTCTCTTCATCTCGCAGACCCAGTTCGACTCGAATACGAACACCAACCCTCTGCTGCTGCTTATCTGCGTCACTACTTACCCTGTACCGGATGTGACGTCTGTTTGCGCCTGTCTAAGTCAAGTTTAAGAACAGTTAGCTTGTCGCGGCTAACCGGCTGGCAGGCTGTGCTGTCTCAGCCGGGTCGGCGGCACCAGACTCCGGTCAAACATCAGCTCCTTTACCGCCGATGGTGGCAGATGTTTGGATGCTGTGGCTCCAGACGTGATCACTTAGGACCAGAAGACTGAGGACTTGTCCTCAGAGTTTGGGGCTGTTGGACAGGCAGGACACACTGTATGTTTTCACATTCCTAACAAAAACCACCAGGCAGCTAATATGATGCAGCAGAATCACAGCATCTCCCCTGCACCCACCGCTCTCTGGCTGTAGGGTTGAGAGAGGCGGTTGCCATGGAGCCGACCTGGCGACAGCCGGGCAGGGGCCGAGGCCGGAGCCAGGAGGGTCAGGGTGACAGGTCGCGCCCTTTCCAGAAAGGGAGGCCAGGAGCCGCTGCAGGAACGTGTGGAGCAGCAGGACGAGGAGGGACAGTGAAGACTCCAACGCCAGAGCCTCCACGTGGTGAGGACACAGTCAGTTTGATGTTACTCACAGGTTCACGCTGATTCATTATTGATTATCTGACATTTTTATTTTCACCACACTGATAGCTGTGGCGGTCCAGTCCAAGTTTGAGGAGATCAGGAAGTCCAACCAGGCTGCAGCTCAGCGTTTGGTGGAGCGCCACATCAGCTCCTCCTCTGAAGATGATGATGATGACGATGATGATAATGATGATCCTGGTGTTGACCACAAGAATGGACAGAGGGGGAAGATCCTGGAATCGACCTTCACTACCTACACTGACCAGACAGGTGAGGTGCACATTCAAATAAATATTATTTAATAATCAAATTAAATTAGACTCTAACAGCCATAATGATCTCCAATAATCAGTGATAATTACTGATACTGATGCTGACTGGTGTGTGTCCAGGTGGTGATGCCACAGGTCTGGTCAGAACCAGTCAGTACGTCAGTGATCTGTTTCAGTCAGGAGCTCTCACCTGCCTCATCTGCATCGCCTCTGTCAAGAGGACACAGCCGGTGAGACACAGTTTCATACTTTGTTCACTGGCAAATTGTTGTTATTGTTGTAATAGATTTCCTGCCTCCCAAGGTGACATCTTAAAAAGTTTTATTTGTTCTTCAGTCTAAATACTGCAGGCTCTTCCTGATTTTTTAAAAAAAGGTCCAGAACTAATCCAGAAGCAGACATTTGTCCTTCATTCCAACCCGTGTCTCCATCTTCTCAGGTGTGGAGCTGTGCCAGCTGTTTCTCTCTGTTCCACCTCCCCTGTATTCAGAAATGGGCCAGAGACTCTGTCTTCCTTATCTGCTCTGTCACAGATGAGGACTTTGGTCAGAAGCAGCATCCCTGGCCCTGGTGAGGAAAACACACCTGGTCGGTGCATGAGGGCATGAACTGGTCATAGTAATTAAAGTGTAGCGGCAGTGTTTGTTCAGTCCAATTTATTTATCCAGTTTTCACTTTCATCAATTACAATTACCACTGCTACAACAACAAGAACCTAAGATTCTGCTGATGTCTGGTGTAAGTGAATCGCTCTGGTACATTGTGCAGGTCAATCGCTCAGGAACTGTCTCGGCTGACAGTTCCTGTTTCTCCAGTCGTCACCGATTGGTGTTTCTGTCCTCTGTCTTCTCTGTTATCGGTATTGATGTGTGTCTAAGCTTCCTGCTCTCTCTGTATATATGTACAAAGTAGTGGTAATATATACATCATGCATCATATGGCTGTGTAGTGTAGTATGAGGTCGTCATGACCCCAAAGGAAAGCGTCTTGCATTAAAGCATTATTAGCTACATAAGGAAGCCTATCTGCTTGGCCAACATGGCTCCTACAGTAATCATCCCTAATCTGTCTCTATGTCCCTCTTTAGTCCAAAGTGTCGAGCTGAATATCCACCCAGCGCCACACCCAACAGGTTTGTTTGACTCTACTCACAGTTTGTACAGGTCATAATACATCTCCTGCAGGTCAGACTGAAATCAGTCCCACGTCTTATTGTCCATGTCCCAGGAGAGGACAGTTTAGTTTCCAACATGAAAATGTTCCCAGTGAGAGCAGTGGAAACATTTTTATATTTCTGATGTTTCTGCTGTGACGCCTACAGATGAAACACAGCTGTATATGTACTGGTATACTCTGTACACACACTGAGCTGAATCTTTGACCCGTGTGATGTCATTGCAGCTGCTCTCCAGCAGGGGGCTTCACACTCCCTTTAAACATCATCATCAACACATGGGAATTGGTCTGTGTTTCAGAGAAATGAACTCAAACATGTTGTGTCACATGATAAATGTATTTTTTTATGTTTAGTTTTTTTTAAATATATTAGCAAATTTGACACATTGGAGTTTTTTCCCTTGATCAATGTTTTCTTGATGTGGGTGTAACACTACAGATAGATAAACGCTGTACAGCAGACTGTGATTCCTGAATGTGTGGTATTCAAATTTGATTGGTTTATTGAAGTAAAGTCCCTATAAGTGTAATGTTATGTGTATGTGATGTGTTCAGGTACACATGTTACTGTGGGAAGCTGCAGGATCCCCCGGCTGACCCCTGGTTAGTTCCTCATTCCTGTGGCTCCATCTGTCAGAGGGAGCTCAAGCCCACCTGTGGACACGCCTGCCTGCTGCTCTGTCACCCTGGTAACCACACATACAGAAATGACAGGCACTAGTTCAGTTGTGTGACTTCAGGACTGAGTTATGTGACTGTTAACACTGCATCTTTAAGCATGTTCTTTGCAGCCTGGTTGTTCAATCCAATTTTATTTATCCAATTTTCACGTTCATCAATTACAATAGTTACGTTACAATTCGTCAAATTGGTTAAGGTCATCATGGTGGCTGTGAGGTGTATGAGGCTGTCACAACCCCAAAGGAAAGTTTCGCCCATTAAAGCATTATTAACCATTACAGGAACGTGTCATTTTCAAAGGAAACCAAATGACTATGGCTCCTACATTTTGTTTTTCCACCACCAGGGAACAGAAAAGTCAGAAAATGAACTGTTTGTGAAGGAAAGTGTAACTCTCAAAAGGTTTGCCAGAGTGATGGTTTGAGTGGAGACTAAATATAAATTTCTACGCTCATCACAGGTCCCTGTCCTCCATGTCCAAAGATGGTGTCAGTTTCCTGTATGTGTGGAAAAGCCAAGCCCCTCCCCCGCCGCTGTAGCAACAAGGTAGGCGTTGGAAGTTCATTGAGGTGTTCGTGGTTTGAACTGTGTCACACAGGTGTGTTATTGTGTGTCTGATGTCTTTGTCCTCTCAGACCTGGTCGTGTCAGCAGCCTTGTGGCAGATTGTTACCCTGCAAACAGCACATCTGTTCACAGCCCTGTCACACAGGTACTCACACACAGACACACAATATGACACACACATCTGGGACAATATGACACACACACCTGGGACATGTTCTGATCTGCTGCTAACTGATTCATGGCTGTTTGTGTTTTTATCAAAAGCTGTGGGCCAACATGGCTGACACTAACCCGTTTGTGTGTGTGTGTCAGAGTGTTCCCCCTGTCACAGAGTAAGCGTTCAGACATGTGTGTGTGGTAGAGAGAAGACAGAGAGGCCATGTGCCAGTCCACAGTGGAACTGTCAGCAGGTGAGCCTGTTCCACTGTCACTGTTCTACCACAGATACAAACTGATTGAACTGTGTGGTGAACTTGTGTTTATTGGATCTGTGTTGCAGCTGTGTGGTTCTCTACTTGCCTGTGGGAATCACACCTGTGAGGTCCCTTGTCATGATGGAGTCTGTCCTCCATGTCCCCGATCCATTAGCAGGACCTGTCCCTGTGGAAAGACCAGTGAGGAGTAACATTATATACAGAGATACATTATATATTTGCATCAGACAGACACACACACACAAACAATCCCACTCTGCTCTTAATTTTGTGTGTTTGTAGAGTCATCGCTTCCGTGCACAGAGGAAGTTTCACTTTGCGGCGACACATGTGATCGTCCTCTGTCGTGTGGAAAACACACTTGTTCAATGAGGTGTCACAGAGGGAGCTGTGAGACCTGCAGACAGGTCATACACACACACAAGCACTCACACACTTGTGCAGGCACAAACACACACACACACTGGGACACTGATGTAAATAACCGTGGCTCTGTCTGTGTCTGTCAGGTCGTAGAGAAGGAGTGCAGGTGTGGTAAATACAGGAAGTTGATGCCTTGTCATAAAGAATACCTGTGTGACTCCAAATGTCCAAAGACTAAAAGCTGTGGGAGACACCAGTGCAGGAGGAAGGTCAGTACACCGCAGCACTGCCATCGTGTTCACTGTTGTCCTCCAGGAAGAGGCTCAGCTGTTCCAGCGATTCCTGATAGGTCTTCTGAGTTTGCTTTTGAAAAGATCAACACTCTCAGGTCTCCAGGAGACTATTGTGTGGACAAACAAAACAATGCTTCACTCTGGGTGTTTGTTCTGAAGGGTAAAATCCATAAGGCCACAACCAGAGGACATAGGGGTTCATATGATAAGACTATTAAGCTCGTGAAGAGATTTTAAAATTGGTGGAATGTGTTCCCTCTCTGGTCTTTATCAGCATGCAGGTAAAATACATTCTTAGTCACGTGTCTGATGTGTCTCTTTACCTCAATTCTCCTGTGCTCATATTTATGCCCACAACCTGACAGTGGCATTGTTTTGTTTCTTTGTGTGTCCGTGTGCGGTGGTTTAAATGTCAGCATGAGGACACAGTGTGTGATAGGGAAAAGGTTGACTGGTGGATTGTGTGATGGCAGGGGCAGGTTTAATTTGCTGCCAGTTATCAGACACGTGAATGTGATAAGTGTTAATGTCACTTCACTGACCTCTGTTCAGAGGAAGATGTTTTTAAATGTCAGAGAAACTTTCACCTGCTCAAACTCTTTCCCATCATGCCCTTTGTTTCAGTGTTGCCCTGGTAACTGCCCCCCCTGTGACCAGAGCTGTGGTCGAACTCTGGGCTGTAGAAACCACAAGTGTCCCTCCGTGTGCCACCAAGGTAACAGCATGCCCATTAAAAAGCGTAGGAAAGGTGATGGAAATGTGGAATGTGTTGTCGAGCCACACACCTGGTCTGATATTTACACACACATAGAGCAGCAAGTTACACAACAACAACAATTAAGTTAAATACAATTCATCAGTTAACCTGGAGACACACACACACACACAGGATGTCATGTCAAATACCGTAAATTCCGAACATGAGGCGCACCTGTATATAAGCCGCACCCACAGATTTTAAGAAAACAAGATTTGTACATATTTTGGCCGCACTTGTCTATAAGCCGCAGGTATCCATGTAGTAACATGAGATATTTACACAGAAAGATTTTTTTTTTTTTAATGCGCGTCTTTGATTTTGAAGTCACGGCTGGATCTAGGTCAAAGGTCAAACAGGAAAAGATCATTTCTCTGTCTGCCTGCGCGTGTGTCTGTCTGTTTGCTTGAGTGTGTGTGTGTGGACGCTCGCTCTTACATTTCCTCCATTTGAACACCACTGTTCGTGTGTTTTGGAAAATATTGACCTCTGTTTCCTGTCAGACATCACGAACCACGTGCGTGCATGTGTGCGCGCACATGCAGAATAATAGATAGCTTCCTGCATATGTTGTTCCCTGATTGGATGATAAAGGATGACTAATGCGCCTGTCTGCCTCACGATTGGCCGAATAGATTAAAGTTCATCTGTGTGTGTGTGTGCTGATTGGCAGGTCTGACCTTTAATGTGGGAGCTTCTAGAATATCGCAGCAACACTGACGCGCTCACACACTGATAACATTGTGCGTGCGTGCGTGCTGACTTAATGGAAACCTACTTTAGTGTTGATACAGTGTTGGTTGAGTCTGCGTACAGCCAACACACACTGTTACGTTTCTTTTTGGTTTTCTGCCCATCATTTCATTTTGTGGATGAATTCTTTGACTGTTTCGACAAGAAAATTAACAAAGCAAGTGTAAAAAAAACAACTAAAAACTAAACAAAAGGTATATATGGTTTACAATACATGATGATGTTGGGAAAACCAAATCGGTTATATTTTTTATGTGGTACACTCCCACTGTCTGACATACAGTATATGATGGTTAGACACGTGGAAGACTGGGAACATCAGCCCTCAAACTGTAAGTAAACTGAACACAAAGTGTGTCTGGTCTGTCCCTCAGGGAGCTGTTATCCTTGTCCAGAGACAGTGGACGTCCGATGCACATGTGCTTCAACTGTCTTGGTTGTCCCTTGTGGTCGAGAGAGGAACACTAAACCACCTCGCTGCAAAGAGCCATGCAGGTAAACACACACATTCTGTTGACACTGGGTCTGATAGTAAGACCAGATCTATGGCTCATCAACAAAGCCCTGCCCAGACATATCACAAATCATCTCTGTCCATACTAATTCACTTGAAAACACAGGTCACATGATCATCCAGGTGTAAACAGGAAGCAGCTGGTTGCATAGTAACAAAAAATCCTTTGAAGGAGAACCAGTGATGTCAGAGTAAAAACTCAGTTTCTGTTCGTCCAATAAAACACAACCGGCAGTCAATAAAAGAAAAAATAACCAATACTAATGTAAAGGAATCTTCGGTTCAAACACCACACTCAGGACCAGCGCCAATATACAACCCTTCTCTCACATCAAACCTGTTGATGTTGTCACCTCAGGTGTCCTCCGTCCTGCCACCACCCAACCAGAGAGGGTCACCGGTGCCACCCCGGCCCCTGCCCCCCCTGCCGACAGCCCTGCCTGCTGCCGCTGCCTGGCTGCAACCACACCTGTCCGCAGCTCTGCCACGACCTGGTGCTGGTCAAGTCTCAGCAGGTTGGCAGCCTCAACGCACTCACGTTTTCATGATTAAAGCCACTTTGATGTCTGTATCGTAAATTTGAAAGCTACAGCTAGTTTAGCTTAGCTTAACATAAAGACTGGGAGCAGGGGGAAAGAGGTAGCATGTCTGTCTTATAATAAGAGCGTGGATATTGCCACAGTCTGGTTTAACTCTGTGTGTGTGTGTGTGTGTTCAGGTTCATTTGTCTGGTCCGTGGGAGCAGCGGTCTGAACCTGCATTTGTGAAGAGAGCTCTGCCCTGTCCACCGTGTAAAGTACCGTTACCAACGTAGGTCAAGCAACCAGTTTGAACATTTCAAATGTTAACGTGTAGAAAGTCAGCTACACACCAGTGATTAAAAACAACAGAGGGTGAGTGTTCAGACTCACAGGTGCTCACTCAGTGATTCGAAAAATCAGACCGATGAAGCTTTGTTGTCATCATGTGGTCCCTGATTACACAACACACATACTCATTAAAACACACACTAATCACCTACACATTCCATGGTGCTGTTGTCCTGTCAGGGATCATTAGACCTCAGAGTATAAAACACTGTGTGTGTGCGTATACATGTGCGTGTGTGTATACATGTTACCCTGCATTAGAACAGCAGAAGGTTTGCTTGACTTCAGATCAGTGTGACATAAATGTCTGCTTGTTTGTCTTTTAGGGCCTGTTTTGGGGAACATGAGGTAAGAACCATTTTGTTTGATGTCACTCTCATGGCGTTCTGCTCTGAAGCCTGGACGTCTCTCACAGCAAACACACTCACACACTCTTAAACTGAAATGTCATTTATCTGCCCTCATTTGAGATTTATCACTTCCTCCTCCACTCCTCTGTGTAATAGTTCCCTCCCTCGCTGTTTGCCTTCCTGTCTCTCATCTCAAACGTCGTTCATTATTACTCACCCCCCCAGTCCTTCAGTTTTGTCTTTCACTCTTTCTGTGTCATTTCACATTCAGTTGCTTTGTATACGACAGACAGTCAGTCACCTTCAGACATCTGTACTGTCCCCCCATCAGGTAAGGCCAGTGCCGTGTCATCGTCAGGGTCAGTTCTCCTGTCAGCGACCTTGTGGACAACCTTTGACCTGTGGCAATCACAGCTGCAGCAGGGAGTGCCACCTGCTTACTGGCAACAACAATGTGGTAATACAGTGATGATATGTTTCATTGCATTGAAGCTGTTTGGTTTTATATCTGGTAAAGCAGCAGAGTTGACAGGAACTATCAGCTCATCATGTGACGGCATGATTTTATATATATATATATATATATATATATATATGAGACAACTTATTATACTTTGGAAGAAAGAGATGCTAAAGACGATTACATGCTCAGCTTCATACAAAAGATCACTGATCAAACTAATCATATTGTTTGTTTCAGCAGTGTGAGGTGTGTGAGGTTGGCTGCTCTAAGCCCCGCCCTCTCAGCTGTCCCCACCCCTGTCCCCTCCCCTGTCATCCGGGCGACTGCCCCCCCTGTGGCCAAATGATCCGCCAGCGCTGCCACTGCAAGATCAACATGGTCTATGTGGAGTGCATGTCAGTATACACTCACACACACACACACACACACACACACACACACAGTTAGTTTTCTTACTATCACCAAGTAAGGGGAGAGAGGGTTCTGCATCGTATCTTATTGGTCTCACGATGAACAAATCTGCACTGACACTGACGAAAAGGCTCGATGTGTCTGTAGGAAGATGACATCAGCTGATGAACAGTCGAAGGAGGAGCTGAACTCCTGCAAGAGCCAGTGTCCTAAAGAGGTACACACACACACACACACACACACACACACACACACACACACACACACACCCCTAAACTAATGCCACCCCTAAAACCAAGTCTTAACCCCCAAACAGCTCTCTGTTAGAGGACTAGTCAAAATGTCCTCACTCGACATGGCATGTTCTCAAAATGGCCCTTGAACATTCAAGTATTAACACACACGCGCACACACGCACACACACAGTTTGTACACGCACATCCTTTTGTTTCTTCTTTTCCATCTATGGAGACCTCAGGTTGGGCTCCATTGCATCATGGAACTTGTTTATCAGACTTTGGAAGTGGAATCATCTGACTCCCATTAGTGTGTGTGATGTGTGAGTGTGTGCACGTGTGTGCACACACTTGTACACATAACTGTTTCCTAAGTTTTTCCTGTTTTTCTTGCTCTCCGATCAATAGTCAGTAATCATCTTTGTCATTTCAGGAGTAACATGATACTGTTCATTCAGCTCTCTGTCTTCTTCTCTCTTTCTCACCAATAATCACTTCAGCTCTGTGGCACCAGACAGTGGATAAAAAAAAAAAAACAGCTCACAGGGAAAGATTTAACTTCTTCATCCTGTCACTTACTGGCACTGACACACACATGCACGCACACACACGCTTTAGAAAGCACACACAGCCTAATTTTGAATTGTGTGTTTTTGAGTATGAGTGTGTGTGTTCTGTTTTCATTAACTGCTGTAACTTTAACTCCTCAGACTGGAGTACACACACACAC
Source organism: Trinectes maculatus (assembly GCA_016785345.1). Classification (NCBI taxonomy): domain Eukaryota; kingdom Metazoa; phylum Chordata; class Actinopteri; order Pleuronectiformes; family Achiridae; genus Trinectes; species Trinectes maculatus. The sequence continues at coordinate 63,031 of JAFBJQ010004223.1, read as the reverse complement.
ACACACACACACACACACACAGATGGAATAACAAACTCATGTCGTGGCTGGAGCACAGACACACATATTTCGGACTTATTCTGACAGTGCATTTTTTCACTTCAGTATATTTAAAAACAAACAAAGCATTAACATTTGATTTTAGGATGATGTTCATGTAAAGCTGATCAGTGAGGATATATTTATTGATAATGTCCATATAATCAGATATATGTGGATGGGATCCCATGTGATGAAGTTTCCGTGCAAGTTGCGAATGTTGTTTGTTGCTAAGTATTATTTATAGAAAAATGTCAACAATTACAATACAGAAATAAAAAGTAAAATAACCTGGAGTCTGTGATTTCAGACAAAGTTTAACTAAAGATAAACATAACTCCAGACACCTGTCATTGTTCAATGTGTGTGATCAATTCTCCTGTCCTCTGTGTGTGCGT
>JAFBJQ010004223.1:52594-57594 GCA_016785345.1 Trinectes maculatus | reverse complement strand
GGAGGTGGAAACGCTGGAGGAGATGTGAACAGCCTGAGAGAGGACAGTGTGTGGGACGAGAGATGACACACAGTCATGTTCTCTAATTAATTCATAGGCGTTTTAATTAGTGTGTGTGTGTGTGTGTGTCATGCCTCCTCTAGTTGCCATGACAGCAGGTCACGTCCCTCAGCCAATTAGAAAGCAGATGACAAATATTCAGACAGAAAGAATTTCAGTATTATGACACAGGTAGGAAATAAACAGCAGCATCAGCCCCCTCCCCCCACACATACACACACATCTCCTGCTCTCTCACTTTACTTCTCCTTGACTCTTTTCATTTTCTCTTCACTTTCTCTTCCTCCATCTTCACTTTCTTCTTCACCTCCTCCTTCCCTTCTTACTTTATGACCTCCTTTCATCTAACCTCCTCGGCCTCCTGCCAGCTCTCTCCTGCAGAGGGGTCTCAACCCAGCGTCACAGCAAATAAACCAAGTTTGTATTTTTTGTCCACAGTGTGACCGTCCCCTCCTTCCTGTCCTCTTTCATCGTTTCTTCTTCTGCAGCTGTTTTCTGTTTTCTTGTCCTTGACTCAGTACAGACTGCCATTTGGCTCTCTCTCCCTCTCTCTCTCTCTCTGTGTGTGTGTGTGTGTGTGTGTGTGTAATATGGCCCCCGTTAGCCCTTTGCAGATCGTAGGAGGCAACAGACGGGGCAGAATGTGATGTGTTGTAATGTTGTGTACTTGGCGGTAATTCATCTATAAATTGTTTGCCAGCCGCCATTAAATAAAAAAGAAGAAGATGCTGTGACGTCGTCATGGTGATGTCACAACGGTGTCACACACTGTCAATAACACACTTCCTGTATTTTTTCAGGTATGTTTGGAACCAGTCTTTTGGACTCCAGCCCCCTCCCCTCTCCCAAGCCCATTGCTGACAGTGACACTGGTTACCATGACAACAGCACAAACCCCTTCCCCTCCTTTGAGGTGGAGACTGTCACATCCTCGCTGCGAAACTACGGCGACTACTACGATGTCACATACCACGATGAGAGCACACCTGCTGCAGCTGCCAGCCAGACCCCGCCCCCTTCCCCTGAGGCCACGCCCACTCAGCTCCACACACAGTCACCTGATTGGCTGACGTCTGTGACGTTGCTGAGCTCCAGCTGGCCAATCAGCACCACGGTGACACCTGACACAGGTAACAGCACGGGCTCATGGGAAGGAGAGAGAGATATGCATCTCCACTCGTTTGTCTCCTGCTGATGTTTTATTTTGTTTGCAAACAGCTGAACATGATGTCGCCTCTCGTCATCTGGGCTCCAACAGGAAATGTCTCTGTGCTTGCTGCTTGCTGATTGGTTGGATCTGTGTGTGTAGAGTTGAATGTGTCTTGGTCTCTCTCTTCCTCCTGACCTCAGTTGTATAATGCGGCAGATGGAGAAGACGTTGAGTTCTTGTTCTTGTTGTTGTGTCCCAAAGAAACTTCAGATTCCACATTCATCTGCAGTCATCTCATGTGTCTCTGATGTCTCACTCTGTCTTTTATTGTTGTGTCCTTTTCTGTCAAACACCGCAGCTTTATTATTCTCTGGGTTGACTGTCCTCTCCTCTCCTCTCCTCTCCTCTCCTCTCCTCTCCTCTCTTTATGTGTGTGTGTGTGTGTGTGTGTGTGTGTGTGTGTGTGTGTGTGTGTGTGAGATGAGTCCTCCTTTCAGTTTCTACTTTAACATTCCTCTCATCTCTGTGTCTCTGTACCTCCACTGTCCTTCAGTCTCTCTCTCTCTCTCTCTCACTCAGTGTATCATTGTGGAATGGAGGTGAATGCTAATGAGCTGTCGTGTCCTCTGATTGGACGCTGGCTGGTCATCAGAATTAATGGCTGTTTTGTGGTTTAGAGGTTTGTTGCAGCAAAAAAAGACGTTGTTTGATTGTTTGTCATAAAACGTGGGTTTGGATCATTTTGACTGTCGACATTTTCAAGTAATTGCAACATTGAGAATTATCGCACACCTGAGCCTGGTTGATGACGATTATGTTTACACAAAGAAATAATGAGTCTGACCTGTAGGAGGCCACAGTGTTCATTCTGGTTGATTACCATTGTACATGTTGTATCCAGGTTGTAACCGTGTAAACGCCAATCAACGGATGACAATGACCTTTTGACCTTAAAAATGGATAAATAGTTGCTGTTATTAGAAGAAAAGAACGTGTTATTCTGTGCTGTAATAACATGAAAATGTCTTGAAAACCTTTAATGATAGAACATGATAACGATCTGCTGGTTTCCTTTGGCCAGCAGTCGGCCTCCACAGTGAAGGGCGTGTACGCCTTGAGCAGCGGGAACCAGCTTTGATTACCAAATGGCCTGAACCCTTTCACCCTGTTTCCTGTCTGTACTGTCAAAATAAATCAGTGTGATGAGAACAAAAGTACAGAAGACGTTTCTGCATAGAACATAAGAAGTGAAGTGAGCTTTGTCGTCTTTGTCCTGCAGACGGCGTCGTTGCTGCCTCCAGCTTCACTCTGGTTTGGCCGTTGCTTCGGTTGACAACACAAATGATTACAAACCGTTTCTCTGCAGGAAGCTGTCAGCTGATCACAGAGCCGCAGTGTCACATGTTACCCTACAATCAAACATGGCTGTCCTCTTCTGTCGCTGTGGTGAAGAGCTCGGAGGTCGACATGTTGCTAAGGTAACCGCATCCAAACGCACACAACCTATGAAGTGTCAACCAATGCGACATGAACCCTGATGTGTGTGTCGCAGGTTCTTCAGCTACCTCAGTAGACTCTCCTGCTACCGACACATCATGCTGTTTGGCTGCTCGCTGGCGCTGCCTGAGTGCATCGCCCCTGAAGGCAACAGGTAACAAACATTAGTCAGCTAAACGCCTGTGAAGTATTTTTCATTTGGAGAAGTCAGCACTTTTTCAGCTCCCGTCACGCCACGCCACGTCACGCCACGCCACGCCACGCCACGCCACGCCACGCCACGCCACGCCACGTCTGCGTTCTGTTTCTTCACTTTGGAAAAAGATAGGAAGAGGAGAAGCGCCGTGTGGATTGTGTTTAAGCAGCAGTGACAGTTAATCAGGCAATCTGTCTGTGTACGTGTGTGTGTGTTTGTGTGCGTGTGTCTGTGTGCGTGTGTGTGTGTTTTCAGGCAAGTCGTGCTGCCCTGTGCGTCGTTCTGCGAGGCGGCACGGGAAGGCTGCGAGCCTGTCCTCCAAATGTTCAACGCCTCCTGGCCGGACTTCCTGCGCTGTTCTCAGTTTGCCAACATCACCTCCACTTTGCTACCACCGTCATCATCACCATCACCCACGGCAACAGCAGGCTCCGCCCCTCCTGCCTGCTACACTCCACGGCAGGTCAAAGGGAAACCTTGTGAGTCAAAACATGTTGTTTTTTGAAACGTGTAACTGTAACTGTGTAACAATGACATCACTGCTGAAAGCTCTCTCTGATTGTTCGGCAGCCGTGTGCAGCGGCAAGGACCACTTCCTGTGCGCAACAGGGATTTGCATCCCTCAGAAACTAGTGTGTAACAGCTACAACGACTGCGATGACTGGAGCGACGAAACACACTGTGGTACGACAAGCACGCATACACACACACACACACACACACACACACACTGAATCGTGTAAATAGAGGAAGTTCGCTTGTTGCCATGGTGACATGTTTGCGACTGATTGATGGATGGCAGCAATGGTGTGAAAATACCAGAAGAGTTGCTGTGGGTGACAGCGAGGTGGTTGTCATGGTGACATACAGCGAGAATAGGCTGGACTGTAAAGAGAAGGCAAAAGAGAGTTCTCTCTTTTGTCTGTTTATGACTCTCGCCCTCTGTCTGACCTCCTGGAGATCTGCTGCTGTAAACGCTGAGCAAACAAGAAACACACAAGGAAGAAAGAAAAGAGGGCAGGCGACAGGAGGAAGAGAGAGAGAGACCTCGACAAGGCAAACTGAGAAAGAAATATATAAATACACACACACACACACACACACACACACACACACACACACAGAGGAATGAGAATAGTAGGAGGCGATGAGTATGATCGATCAGGTGCTGTGGATCCTGGTTCTAGATCAGGCCAGAACCTGACCAGGTTCCTCAGGTTCCACATAAACATCAGATCCTGTGATGTCATCGCGTCCAGCTCAGGGTTGTACTTATACTGCAGTATGTGACAGAGTACTTCTCTTTGCAGTGTGTACAGAGGGAGAGTTCCAGTGTAACACCGGGCGCTGTCTCTCACCCACTCTGGTCTGTGATGGTTATGACGACTGTGGAGACCTGAGCGACGAACTGGACTGTGGTGAGACGCACACACACACACACACACGCACACACGCACACACATGCAAACACACACACCGAGGTTAACACACTCTGTTCGTGACACAGTTTTAGGGGATCTACCACCTGTTCCTCTGCTCACACACACACACACACACACACACACACACACACACACACATGCTGACACACAGTATGACGTTGTGGGGGTTTCTGTGTCTCTCAGCTGTTCATCTGTGGTAAAGGACCGGGTGGTGTTTTATTTTTGTAAACAGTGACTGTGCCAGGGTTTGATTTTCCCCGTGTGTGTTTGTGTGTGTGTTTTCAGTGTGCGACCTGAGTCGTGAGCATCGTTGTGGGGACGGTCGCTGTGTGTCCAGAGACTGGCTGTGTGACGGAGACCACGACTGTCTGGACAAGTCCGACGAGCTCAACTGCTGTGAGTCGTCAGGTTGTGTCACGTGACGCTGTGAGTCGTCAGGTTGTGTCACGTGACGCTGTGAGTCGTCAGGTTGTGTCACGTGACGCTGTGAGTCGTCAGGTTGTGTCATGTGACGCGTCGGGAACATGCAGCTCAGACTCAGTAGATGCAGTAGAAACACAGCTGGGCAGTTTGTCCCTGATGAAGTGATGGATCTGACATCTGCACATACAGGATGTTTGTTGCATATATGTGTGTGTGTGTGTGTGTGTGTGTG
>JAFBJQ010004223.1:22808-40308 GCA_016785345.1 Trinectes maculatus | reverse complement strand
CTGGAGGTGGTGGGAGGGATCATAGCCGGGCTCGTCCTGGGTCTGTTCTTGTGCTGCTTCCCCAGCAAAGACCAGGTCTGGTGCTATTTTATCCTCAAATGTTAGCAAACCTAAACTGAACAAAGTTCAAATCATAGTTTTAAACACATTGATCTTCTCTGGCCATGTAGGAGGACCTGGTGTTACGAAGAACTCTTATGTTGTTGGGTCTGTCCATATTTTCGGTCTTCTTCAGTCATGTTATTGGTTTTGCTGGAGCTGGGGGTCTCTGTACTCTGGTGCTGGCCTTCCTGGCCGCTCTGGGCTGGAAAACTGACAAGGTTAAACACATCGCCATGTCTTTTCACTTATAGCACAAGTAAGTCTGGTCCAAATGTCTCTGTCTCTTTGTATCCAGGTCCCTGTGGCAGCGATGGTAGGTCGCTCATGGGATGTTTTCCAGCCTCTCCTCTTTGGCCTGATTGGGGCTGAGATCACCATAGCAAGCCTCAGCCCCAGCACCGTGGGTAAGAGCCATATGCAGCACAAACAACAGAACACCACAACACTAAATTCACTGTGGACAAAACACTGTATCTGTGTCCAGGTCTGGGTCTGGCCTGTATCAGTATTGGTCTGGTGGTCCGCCTGCTCATGACCTTTCTGCTGGTGCATTTTGGAGGCTTCAACCTCAAAGAGAAATTCTTCATCGCCGTTGCCTGGCTGCCAAAAGCCACAGTGCAGGTCAGCAGGTCAAGAACCAGGAACTGACCCACAAATCCTCCCGCTCTCCATCAAACCTCCTCCTTAAACTGATGATGACTATAACCACCCAAATGACCACTACCACCTTCTCAGCCCCTAGCGCCTTTAGAGGGGAAGGAGAACATTGGTTTGAAAAGACTAACATCTTCTGTTCCCCTGTGTCAGGCGGCGATCGGCTCCAAAGCGTTGGACATGGCGAGAGAGGAGGGAAATGAAGCCTTCATAAAGTTTGGATTGGATGTGCTAACGTTGGCGGTGTTAGCCATCCTGACCACAGCTCCCATTGGAGCGCTGGGCATTGGACTTGCAGGACCACGCCTTTTGGACCGTCATGTCAAAGGTCATATGTTATTTCACAATTTCCCATTTCGTGCTTTTATTTATAGAAGTCTTGTTTCAAAACAATCACAATGTTCATGTTGCTGATTGTAATTTTTTCCCCTTTGGTTCTAATCTCGGCAGATGAAGCACAGAACGATGCGACTGCTCCAAGTAGCAAAGGAGTTGGTCAAGAAAAAGACAACGTGACCCTCGAGAGCAAACTTTGACAAACTAATGCAAATGATACATAGCATTCTGAGGTACACTTCATATGTAACTGTTTGTAGCCGCATATTGGATATCACCATCCATCACCATCCATCACCATCCATCACAACAGCAACATCTCCCAAAGAACAAAACAATAAAACCTTAAGAAACCTCTGTGATTGTGTGTCAAAAATTATTTGTACTGAAAACATATATATATATATATGTGTGTGTGTGTGTGTGTGTACATATATATATATCAACATGTTTTCTATTAAAGTGACACGGTGTATTGTTGTATCTCATCTTTGGTTCAGTTGCACACACTCACACACTCACACACACACAGACACACAATGATACACAGTATATATTAGATACATGAGTGAAAGACTGGAGAAGAAGCTTTGTCCATGCAGTGTTTGTCTCCTGCACCTGTGACTGACTGTCACATGACGACTCATCATCTCCTGCAGGTGTTCTTCTCAGGGTTGATGGAGCTGATAGTTTTCACCTGTTCTCAGGCTGAAACCTCTGAGTGCAGGTTCAAACACACAGAGGTCGTCAGCTTCTTCCTGATCATCATTCATCAAACTCATCAAATCATTCATGTGCTGATCATCACAGTTCATCAGCCACATGTTCACCTCCTTCCTGAAGATGTGAACATGTGACACAGACTCAGACCTGAGCAGGTCAGAGGTCACCTCCTAAAACATACAGTGTGTGTGCTGAACACACAGGCTTTACATGACACGTGTGTGTGTGTGTGTGTGTGTGTGTGTGTGAGTGATCACTGATTGATTGAACAGCTGCACAAACACCTGACCAGGTGTTTTCAATCAGCTGATGACGGCGTCTATATCCGCTGCTTCCACTTCCGCCTTAGCCTCAGTCTTCCTCCTCACACAGCACGCAGCTCATCCAGCAGCCGCACGCGCCCAAACAAACCGCAACAAGAAGAAGATGAAGAAGAAGAAGAAGCCGCAGCAGCTGCTGCAGAGGCGCGTGCGGTTCTGCGGGAGGAAACTTGTGGTTTTTAAAAACCACCGCGCATTGTTGCCCGGCGCGTGACGTCACACGCCGAGAAGATGCCCCGTGAACAGTTGGTCGCGTGCGGCGGGTTGACACGCGGGCAGAAGAGTGAAGATGGCGGGTTGCGACCTGGTCCAGATTCCTGACTCATCCGGACAGGTGAGTGTCTCCGGTACCGTGACGTAATTTCTCTACAGCCACAGCTGAACCAAGTTAAAGAGTTTTATTTTGAGATTTTATTTGTTAGATTGACAGGAACTTCCGCTTCCTGCTCGGAGACCAGGTCCAACTCGTCCAGCTGGACAAAGACCTGATTCTCAGTGAGAACAGGTGAGACGCTGACTTTTTACCCAGTTTTAATCCATTTAACATCAAATATTGACTATAAATATGATAATGTAATAACTATAAATGTAATAATATATTATCTGTAAATTTAATGACAGTACACATTTTGAATCCAAAAAATAAATGTTTAACATTAATGTGAAATAGTGTTGATGAAAATGATGCCAGAGTGAAATGTGCTGTTTTACAAACAAACCAATATTTTAATGGAAGAATAAAGGCTCGTAAAAGACGCTGAACATTAGTGAAACATAAATAAATAAAAATAAAGTGTTCTGTTGTCACACTTGGCGTCTGTTTAATGGAGTTTTCAAACTAACCTGCGCTGTTTTTGTTTTTTCTCTCAGGTTGATCGTTGTGTTCTTCAAACAGTAAGGTTAAATGGTTTTATTCTCAATGGACATGGTTTCCAAACATGTCCACTCCTTCATTCTTTTCCTACTTTATCCCTTTATGAATGAATGAATGAATGAATGGCCACCATGCCATGTGTTGCTTGTTGTATATTGATGCACTAACAACAATTTCCCTTTTAGCTGAGTCCACAATGGGTGAGTCACCTTTTTAGTTTTCACATATGATATAATGGAATAAGATAATAATGATCTAATTGAATAACACAGATTGATTTTACATATATATATATATATATTAGTAATGTTAAAATTAGTAATGTTAAAAAATGTATATTTTTATTGTACTTTATTGGAGGTCACCTTGTTGTCCTCTGTGTTCTGATGTTTTTCATTGTAATAAGTTTCAGAGATAAATGTCTATTTCTCAAAATAACACAAAACAGAACCATAGGCTATAAAGTAAAGTTAAAACCTCAATGTGACGTCCATCCAATAGTCTCGTCCCACTGATCTAGTTGGGCAGTGATGACTGATTCATCACAGCCCAACTAGATCAGTGGAACTAGGTTTTTCTCTCTCACACACACACACACACACACACACACACACACACACACAGGGTTCTACAACCATTGGAGAACAGTTTCTTTCTCAACAAAGAGGGTCACTTCTGGTTTCTCATCTTAAATTAAATGAGTTAGTTGCCCGTTAAAACCTACAACACTGACTGTTTTTGTGTTCGCCGCCGTGTCTGTGCTTTATGTTGGCCGCCGTGCCGTATCTGTCAATGCAATCACCCGTTTAAAATTGCTGCCAGATTATGCACATTAGTGTACATACAGCATGTTTAATTATATTAAATGTATACATGTAATATAATTGATGTATCCATTTAATATAATTAAATGTATATTAGCTTGTATCCAACACTAACCTATGACTTAAAGTACTGTGATGGATGTCGTTTTTGGAAAAATAAACATTAAATCAAATCAGTCACTGAAACTGACTGAGAAGATATACAGAGAAAAACACACACACACACACATATATATATGTATGTATGTATGTATGTATGTATATATATATGTATGTATGTATGTATATAAATGTATAATATGATGCTCCAGCTCCTTTATTTATGTACAGTAAATTGTGTGTGAGGTGTTTTGTATTCTCTTGCTGTGAGTGTGTAGGCCTCTGTCTCTATCCAATATGGCCGCCCTGCCTTCCTCTCTAATTTCTAATGGCAAACTTGCCATAGCTCTTTCTTTTTCTCGGATCATCACATGATGCCCCATCATCAGTCTGTGGGTCCACATCAGTGGATCTACAGGCAACCATCATCTTCCATGAATCTCTGTTGGTCTGTCTGTGTCTTTGTTCGTGTCTGTCTGTGAGACCGACTGAAGTCATATTTGACGGAATTGACACATCCTGACTTTAACAAGTCACTGTCAATTGTCTTGACTGACAAACGTTCATCCTGGACTGGACATTAAATGAAACCTGACAGATCAGCAGTAAACGAGCAATATAAAAATATCTACACATTGTTTCAGTAAATGTAAATAAGAACAGTTCCCACCCTGACCAGAGTTTGACCAATAATTTGACCTGTAGAGTTTGACCTGTAGAGTTTGACTGACCAGTCTTTTGTCCAGAATATGAGTTTAATTTAGAAAAGACTAATCTGCCCCCCCCCCCCCATTAACTCTGCTTTATCCACAGGTCAGTCAGGGTCAGATTATTTGAAGTCAGGTATTTAATCGGGGGCTTCTGTGATTTCTGATTTAATCAGGGGCTTCTGTGATTTCTGGAGGACCTTGTCCCTTTAGACAGAACTAGCTTTAGCGTGTTGTTATTTTACCTGTTAATGTTAGTGAGAAGTTCCGATTATTGTTATGAGCATATTAATGTTTAATTTCCATATCTTGATATTCCCTAGTGCTAATGCTAAGTCTGAGACAATGTTGTGAGCATCACCTTGGCTGTCTTGACAATAATTCTTCTATCCAGATTCTGTGCCCCCCCTTGTTTGTCTCGCTGCTCTAACCCTCATCTAGCTTCACATAAAACAATCCCACTTGTCCCCATGTTTCATTTTTTCTTCATGTGACATTTGAGCACTCACGACTGCTGCTGTTGCCTCTGTGAAAGTAAGCTTCCCTCATTTAGCATGATGTTTTGTATGTGTTTGCTTAGATGTGTCTTTAGACCACTGACAAAGACAACTTAAATGCTGGATTCTAATTTGCCCAACTTTTAGATGATCTGTTCCGCAAGTCTAAACTGACTTTCTGAGGGTCTGTAACCAGACCCTTAGTCCAGCTGGATTCTTATTTGTCCAGATTGTAGATGATCAGTTCTTGAAGTCTAACCTGACTTTCTTGGGGTCTGTAACCAGACCCCTAGTCCAGCTGGATTCTTATTTGTCCAGATTGTAGATGATCAGTTCTTGAAGTCGAACCTGACTTTCTGAGGGTCAGTAACCAGACCCTTAGTCCAGCTGGATTCTTATTTGTCCAGATTGTAGATGATCAGTTCTTGAAGTCGAACCTGACTTTCTGAGGGTCTGTAACCAGACCCCCAGTCCAGCTGGATTCTCGGTGAGGATTTGATGGCTGGGTCTCCTGACACACACAGAACAAGGTGAACAGAGTCGACTCACATGGAAGGATTTTCTCCTTCCCCTTCTTCTCTGTGTGTGAGGAAACCCGACCATGGATCTTTACTGAGTCGTGTTCATGGTGGTGCAGTTTTACAAAACCAGACAAGGATCCATCTGGTTCTGTGAAGCAGTCCATCATAGAATGCTTGTATTCCCGAGTCTCTTATGACAACAAAACACTTGGTGTTATATTAGTCAAGTAGGATAACGAGATCACTTGTAGACAGTAAGTCTAAACATTGGGGTAAATGACAGTCCAGCATTTTAGGTTGTCTATTGCCAGGGTCTCTTGCCACATTTTAGCAAACACATCAAAGATCATGATGGATGAAGAAAACACTGCCTTTGCAGATGTGATGACTGCAGGAGTGGGTATTTAAATGCTGCATGAAGAGAGAAAGGAACCTGAAGACTACAGTTGGATTGTTTTCATGTGTCTAAATTAGGCTTTCAGCAGAGGGATGAACTTGGGCTGAGGCTACAGAGTCAGGAGCAGAAGAACGTTGCAAGACAACTGGGAGAGCTGTTGCTAATGCAACTAAGCAAAGCATTGACTCAGTCGTTGTCTTAAATATGGTGGTAGCTGTAAGCAGCTGCACCGTACACACTTATTTACATTATTGTAGACTGTCAGAGTGCCCCCTGGTGGTAGCTGTAAGCAGCTGCACCGTACATACATTCCTTTACATTACTGTAGACTGTCATAGTGCCCTCTGGTGGTAGCTGTAAGCAGCTGCACCATTGGGTACATGTATTTACATTCCGGAAACATCACAAATGCATTGTCTTAAATATGTTGTGATGGTCAGTTGAGGAGTTAGGTTGGTGGTAGCTGTCAGATTTAGAAAAGTAAACAGATGTGATACAGAACCTTGGTTTAAAAACTGAGGTATGGAGGTGGGATAGTTTGTTGCTATCTCAGTACTTCAGTGTGGTGGATACAGCGTATGTGAGAAATTAGAGGGCAGACAGAAATTATTATTAGAATTATACGGAATAAAATTATGATTCTGCTCTAAGAACAGAGGCATTTTTATTTCATTTTTACAGACGGTAGTTTATTATAGAAAGGGCAATATAGAAGTAGGGAAGGTAGAGGGAAAGACAGGGGATGACGTACAGCCGTGGGCTTGGATTTGGTGTCGCACACTGAAAACAGGTAAACTACTAAAGATTTGATAAGTTAAGAAAAATAAAAATTATATATTTAATTGTGCTTTATCGGTGAACAGGAGATGGAGCCATGTGGTGAAGATGGCAGCTGTAGCAGATCCTCCTTGATGATGCCTATATGCAACAGGAGGTCTTCAGGTATGTTGCTTCATATATAATCTACACTTGAGGAGATGGAGGCATGTGGTGATGAAAGCCCCAGTAGTTTCAGATGTCGTGTGCCACCAGAGGAACTGCTGGATGACTTGACCCATGAAGAGTGGGTCCTGGATGGATGTGGTGAAGATGTCAGCTGAACCAGACCCTCCTTGATGATGCCTCTATGCTACAGGAGGTCTTCTGGTGTGTTGCTTCATCTATAATCTTCATTTGAGTTCAATACGTTTGTAGTAATCTATTTCTTTGTCAGATGAGTCTGTGTTAACCAAAACCTGAAAACTGCCTTAATCTTCAGACCTCACCTGATCAACTGCCACATGACAAATCCACAGGAGCCTGTCAACCAGGACACAAGTTCACATGTTGTCCATAAACTGTGAACCACCGAAAGCTAAGACAGTCCACCCCTTACACCCACTGACCCACAGCTTCATACAGATCTGTCAGTGTCAGTCAGGGTCACATGCAGCCTAACAGATTATATGAAGTCAGGTATTTAATCGGGGGCTTCTGTGATTTCTGGAGGAGCTTGTCCCTTTAGATAGAACTAGCTTTAGCATGTTGTTATTTTACCTGATAATGTTAATGACCAAAAATCTTAGTTCAGATTATTGTAATGAGCATCTTATTTAATTTCCATCTCTTGATATTCCCTACAGCTAATGCTAAATCTTAGATAATGTTGTGATTAGCTTCTTGTAGTTTAATGTTTGGATTGATATAATCTTAACTCGTAACTGTAGATTTAGTGCTACGAACAACTTGGTCTCTTACTATATTGTCACTTTGTATGATGTTGAATCAAATGTGGTTTGTTACAGGAGACACAACATCACCTTGGCTGTCTTGACAATAATTCTTCTATCCAGATTCTGTGCCCCCCCCTTGTTTGTCTCGCTGCTCTAACCCTCATCTAGCTTCACATAAAACAATCCCACTTGTCCCCATGTTTCATTTTTTCTTCATGTGACATTTGAGCACTCACGACTGCTGCTGTTGCCTCTGTGAAAGTAAGCTTCCCTCATTTAGCATGATGTTTTGTATGTGTTTGCTAAGATGTGTCTTTAGACCACTGACAAAGACAACTTAAATGCTGGATTCTAATTTGCCCAAATTTTAGATGATCTGTTCCGCAAGTCTAAACTGACTTTCTGAGGGTCTGTAATCAGACCCTTAGTCCAGCTGGATTCTTATTTGTCCAGATTGTAGATGATCAGTTCTTGAAGTCTAACCTGACTTTCTGAGGGTCTGTAACCAGACCCTTAGTCCAGCTGGATTCTTATTTGTCCAGGTTGTAGATGATCAGTTCTTGAAGTCTAACCTGACTTTCTTGGGGTCTGTAACCAGACCCTTAGTCCAGCTGGATTCTTATTTGTCCAGGTTGTAGATGATCAGTTCTTGAAGTCTAACCTGACTTTCTTGGGGTCAGTAACCAGACCCTTAGTCCAGCTGGATTCTTATTTGTCCAGATTGTAGATGATCAGTTCTTGAAGTCGAACCTGACTTTCTGAGGGTCTGTAACCAGACCCCCAGTCCAGCTGGATTCTCCGTGAGGATTTGATGGCTGGGTCTCCTGACACACACAGAACAAGGTGAACAGAGTCGACTCACATGGAAGGATTTTCTCCTTCCCCTTCTTCTCTGTGTGTGAGGAAACCCGACCATGGATCTTTACTGAGTCGTGTTCATGGTGGTGCAGTTTTACAAAACCAGACAAGGATCCATCTGGTTCTGTGAAGCAGTCCATCATAGAATGCTTGTATTCCCTAGTCTCTTATGACAACAAAACACTTGGTGTCATATTAGTCAAGTAGAATAACGAGATCACTTGTAGACAGTAAGTCTAAACATTGGGGTAAATGACAGTCCAGCGTTTTAGGTTGTCTATTGGCAGGGTCTCTTGCTACATTTTAGCAAACACATCAAAGATCATGATGGATGAAGAAAACACTGCCTTTGCAGATGTGATGACTGCAGGAGTGGGTATTTAAATGCTGCATGAAGAGAGAAAGGAACCTGAAGACTACAGTTGGATTGTTTTCATGTGTCTAAATGAGGCTTTCAGCAGAGGGATGAACTTGGGCTGAGGCTACAGAGTCAGGAGCAGAAGAACGTTGCAAGACAACTGGGAGAGCTGTTGCTAATGCAACTAAGCAAAGCATTGACTCAGTCGTTGTCTTAAATATGGTGGTAGCTGTAAGCAGCTGCACCGTACATACATTTATTTACATTACTGTCAGAGTGCCCTCTGGTGGTAGCTGTAAGCAGCTGCACCGTACATACATTTATTTACATTACTGTAGACTGTCATAGTGCCCTCTGGTGGTAGCTGTAAGCAGCTGCACCGTTAGGTACATGGATTCACCTTACAGAAACGTCACAATTGCATTGTCTTAAATGTGTTGTGAAGGTCAGTTGAGGTGTTAGGTTGGTGTTTGTCATATTTGGAAAAGTAAACAGATGTGATTCAGAACCTTGGTTTAAAAACTGAGGTATGGAGGTGGGATAGTTTGTTGCTATCTCAGTACTTCCAATGTGGTGGATACAGCTTGTTTTTATGTAAGAAATTAGAGGGCAGACAGAAATTTATTGGCAGCCAGTGGAATATTTAAATGGTTAGTTTACTGTTGGTTAAGTGTTGCTCTTAGGAGGAACTGTTGAACTAGTCTAGATTAAACAAAGGGGTCATGTTGGGGCAGAGTCACCCAGATACTGGACTCTATAGGAAGTTTCCTTTGGTATTATCACAGGAGCCCCCAAACTAAATGTATTTCAGACACTGACTCATTACATCACAGCCAAGTGTGAGGATATACAGTATGTTAGGTTAATTTATGATAAGTTAAAAAAAGAAAAATAATTTGTTTAATGGTACTTTTTGGGTGGACAGGAGATGGAGCCATGTGGTGAAGAAGATGGCAGCTGTACCAGACCGTCATTGATGATGCCTCTGTGCGACTGGATGCAGCTGCACCGTACATACATTTATTTACATCACTGCAGACTATCATAGTGCCCCCTGGTGGTAGCTGTAAGCAGCTGCACCGTACATACATTTATTTACATCACTGCAGACTATCATAGTGCCCCCTGGTGGTAGCTGTAAGCAGCTGCACCGTACATACATTTATTTACATCACTGCAGACTATCATAGTGCCCCCTGGTGGTAGCTGTAAGCAGCTGCACCGTACATACATTTATTTACATCACTGCAGACTATCATAGTGCCCCCTGGTGGTAGCTGTAAGCAGCTGCACCGTACATACATTTATTTACATCACTGCAGACTATCATAGTGCCCCCTGGTGGTAGCTGTAAGCAGCTGCACCGTACATACATTTATTTACATCACTGCAGACTATCATAGTGCCCCCTGGTGGTAGCTGTAAGCAGCTGCACCGTACATACATTTATTTACATCACTGCAGACTATCATAGTGCCCCCTGGTGGTAGCTGTAAGCAGCTGCACCGTACATACATTTATTTACATCACTGCAGACTATCATAGTGCCCCCTGGTGGTAGCTGTAAGCAGCTGCACCGTACATACATTTATTTACATCACTGCAGACTATCATAGTGCCCCCTGGTGGTAGCTGTAAGCAGCTGCACCGTACATACATTTATTTACATCACTGTAGACTGTCATAGTGCCCTCTGGTGGTAGCTGTAAGCAGCTGCACCGTTAGGTAAATGTATTTACATTACAGAAACATCACAAAAGCATACACACACAATACACCTCTTCAACACAATACATCTTGACGACTGGACGATGGACTCTGGATTGTTAACTGTAGTGTTTTGTGATGTTAGTGTTGCTTTCTGTACTGTACACGTGGCATCCATTGCACTTCTGTCCATCCCAGGGGGAGGGATCCCTCACATGAGGCTCTCCTGGAGGTTTCTGCGTTTTTTCCCCTCTTTAAAAGGGTTTTTTTTGGCAGTTTTTCCTCACGCTTGTTGAGTGTGTAGGTCAGAGGATGTCACAGCCTGTACATAGTGTTAAAGCCCTGTGAGGCAACCTGAATTCTTCCTTGTTTAATATCAATTAAAATGATTGTTTTTCTTGAATTTGGTTTTCATGGTGTTTTATTTCATCACCTCTGTTTAAAAGCTGAATTAGATGTCAGTTATGCTCTTTAACTCATTTAGGACATGAAGAACTTTAAAACTGTGGAACCAGAAGTCCTTGTGTTGGTTCTAGTTTTGTAGTCGTTTTAGTCGAGATAGAATTTATGGTCTATTTTATGTATCTAAGTGTTTGTAAGGACATGGATTAGACTGACTCTACTTCAACTTAAATCAAAGTAAATGCAATAGGTAGTACTGTGTATATGCAGTAGATAGTACTATGTATACGCAGTAGATAAGCTAGATCATGTAGCTTTTCTTAGTGTCCTTAATGCCACTGTTCTGAACTCTGAGGTCAAACAGGTGTCGTCATATAATTTGATGGACCTTGTAGCAGATGCACTCACCACCCAGGCAGCGATTTACATAGACCACATACAGTAGTTCTCAACACAGTTTATTTGTTGCCTTATGTGACAAATGTCTAAAACTTCAAGTGTCTGACATTATTCTTAAAAATCACAGTTAACAAAATAATGGCAGGTGGATTTTCTGTAGATTGACAGATCAGCTTAATTTTGTGTGTTAATTTTGTGTGTAATATCCAATAGCTTCAGATGTCAGGACGCAAACATCAGCAGAAAACACAAGAGACCGTTCCAAAAACCAGATGTTGCTGCTGGTGAAGTGGTGGTACAGTGTAAAACAATGCTGCATCGTGTTGTTTACTTGCTGCTGCAGTGGAAACGGAGCAGGTTTCTGGATCTGTGCAGAAACATCAGCGGCAGGAGGAAGGTTTCGGGCAGAGAAAGCCACATCACCGTCACCAGCACCAAGCAGCTGTTTCTATAAGCCAGCAGGGCTGAGTTGTTCAGAGCAAGACAAACAAGAAAGCCTGCAAAATAGAACCACACCACCCCTGTGATGGCAGCCATGGTGTTGAAAGCCCTTTGCTTTGATTGGTCAACACACTTCCTGTTTCCCCCCACATCACCAGGACTTGGACGAATCAGCACACAGAGGACACGAGCGCAGCAGAAAGAGACAACGACCATGGTCACAACCAACAAGAAGAAAAGTGGGATGTAAGCAGGTTTAGGTAAGTAAAGTGCTGTTAGACCCATCCAGCCCAAACACAGCAGCCAGACACAGCCAACGCTGCCATTCCTGATCCTGACCCCACCACCGCGCCGCAGACCCAGGTATGTGATGGGGTAAACAACAGCCATGTAACGCTCCACACAGGTCAGGATGTGAAAGAGAATCTGTCCAGGGACACCCACAGAAGACATGTATGTCCCCATTTTGGCTATCGCCAAGTCACCCATTTGGTCGCCACAAAAGAAAAGACCGGTCCCCAAAATGCTGACCCACTCGACAGCGGTGACATGGTAGACAAATATGTCGGAGTGACTCGCTGATGCGCAGGAACGCCGCTGCTGCCGAGCCACGTGGACGATGAGGACGGACAGAGGGAGGAGGAAGATGAGTTTGGTGATGGCGAAGCCACCGATGATTAAATATCCAAAGTTGGAGTCCATGCAGTAGAGCGAGAAACTATCAGAGGAGTTGACCGACATATCAGGTGGCAGGGTGTCTGCTGTGTGTTCAGAGGAGAAAACACAAAAAACGACATTAACATTTACAAGAAAAACTGTCAAGGTAAACAAATGAATTTCAGACAGTTCAGGTTAATGTCATCAACACGTTACAGACCTGGTCTGCTGGGTTTGTTTCTGATCTTCACTCTCCTGCATCTTCTCGTCACTGAAGCTCCTCATATGTGCCAATGCTTTTATTAGGTGTGTGTGATTAGGTGTGTGTGTCTGTCAGCGGCATGGACAAAAGGCAGGACTGATTTCTTTTTGCATGTTGTCAAACAAATGAAAGGTTTTGCAAATCTTCTTCACATTGTTTTCACACCTACATCATTTATCTCAGCTGTTTGACTGGATTCAAATGATCTGCTAACAAACTGCCGTTTAGTCAAATGACACAGAGCACCTGAGAGGCTGGACACAGCTGAGTGACAAGGTTCTTGATTCAGCTGATTCAGGTGATACATATATATCACCTGAATATATATATATAGAGAGGGGGTCCTCGAGTTACGACGGTTGTGAGTTACGTTGTTTTCGCGGTTACGACACATCTCCCATGAACTTCCTTGTTTCGGCTTAAGCGGTTTGCCTCATAAATACGTACAGACTTCACATGGGAACTAGTTGGTGAGCGCTCTCTCTGTCTCTCAGCGCGCCTGCTGGCTCTCCAACACCTCCACAGCACAGCTAGGCTACTCTGCCTTGTGTTTACATATGTGAAATGGACGGCTGGCGGGGGGGGCAGCAGCCGGTAAGGAGATGCACACGGACACAGATGCGTTCGGGATCGTGGCAATACCGTAGGTTTATTCACAACACAGGGTCTACACGGTTGATATCAGAAATCTAAAGGAAATGCTCATTACACTCGCGATATCAACCCCTACGGTGTGTCAAGAGGGACAAAAAAGGCAATTCACCATAATAAACTCTTATTTTAGCATGGTGTTATAGCGACATCTAGTGGCACAATGTATGCACAATGGCACAATGAATGTATGGTCCGACTTACGTCGAAATTCGGTTACGACACATTCTCAGGAACGGATCTCCGTCGTAACTCGAGGACCCCCTGTATATGTATATATGTGTATATGTGTGTGTGTGTGTGTGCATCATCACTACACATAGAAAATACTATTTATACAAAAACAGATATATAAATGGTGGAAGATGACTATAGACGTTTTGTACATTATGAATATGTAACTTATGGTTGATCAGCTTTTTATGTTTCAGACCTTTCATGATAGATACATATTTCAGTCACATTAAAATGATTCTGCACAAAGTAATTAACTCGCTTCTTGATACATTTTCTGAAGCAGGTCTTTCTCCCTGACTTCACAGACTTTCATCTGATCTCGTTCGTCGCCTCCCGTTTGCAGGATGCGAGTTTTCCCGCTCGGTGTAGAAAGAGCAGAGGTAACACCAGACTGCTGGGCAGGTTCATCCACGCCTGAGCCGCGTTCAGATCACAAAAGACACTGGTGCTCATTGTTGTTGACACCACAGTGCAAACCAAACCACCTCCGAACTTCAAAAACAACACTGCCGTGATGATGAGGATGGTGCGGAGAGCCGTCCGCTTCGACTGGTGAATCCGCACCCTGTCCCCGCCCAGCTCCCCAGGCCGCGGGCGAATCAGGACGTAGAGAACCGACAGGCTGCAGAATAACATGGAGATGAGAAAAAACGACATTTGGCAGGCAGCCGGTAGAAAAATGTACTGAGGGTAGTTTATCATCAGCTTAATCAAACCAGGTCCTCCACAGCCCTGCAGCCAAATGTAAACCGTGCACATATTTC
Organism: Trinectes maculatus; assembly: GCA_016785345.1. Taxonomy (NCBI): domain Eukaryota; kingdom Metazoa; phylum Chordata; class Actinopteri; order Pleuronectiformes; family Achiridae; genus Trinectes; species Trinectes maculatus. Next base: position 25,806 of record JAFBJQ010004223.1, on the reverse strand, counting down.
TGATGCAGACTCCGCCCCTCTGCTTTAGCCTCAAGTAAGTGATTGGGTGAACAACAGCCAGGTAGCGCTCCCAACAGGTCAGCATAGGAAAGTACATCTTTCCAGACCAGAGGACAGACTCAGTGTAGATCCCCACCCACACCAGAGCCGGCCGCCTGCTGTAGATGTTGCATAATGTGATGATATTGATGACTGTTCCTATCAGCTCCAAGACGGCAGTGTTGTAGGTGAAGAAGTCAGAGTGACTGACGATGGCGTCTGTGGGGCGCTGCTGAGTCCACCGCTGCAAACCCAGGTAAAGGACCAAGGCAGAGACAGGGAGGAGGAGCAGGATGCTGGTAATGTGGAATAAGTGGTAGTACCAGGAGTCATAGCATGAGGGGACGTACATGGAGAGGTTGGAGGAGGGGAGCTGAGGCTGAAGGGAGTCGTTCGCTGGTGATGACCAGGTGTTGAGTGACATTTTCATACACTTGGTGGCCTGAAGACAAAGTGCGTGGCGAAGATGAAGGAAAACGTTGAATTATATAGGAGAGAAATTTGACAAATGACATAATAATCCTGTAAATCCTACAGCTCTGTCACATGCACCAGTGTGAAAACGTTTCTCTATTCAGAAATCTGCATTGAAACCTGTCAATGTCAGAACATTTGACTGCTCCAGTCCTCCAGTGGCCAAATCAAAGTTTCTGTTTGATTGGAAACTAATAAGACTGATAAAAGATTCATTCAATCTGAAATTGTTTTCAATTCACCTTTTGTTAATTTTAATGCACACAAACTAAAAAACATAAACAAGATGTAAAACTTTCTGTCTCACCAAATGTGTTGTCTCCTGTCCCCTCGTGTTTAAGTCACAGTCTCATCGCTGGAGGATCCACACTCTAGTTCATATATATATATATACTGTATATATATGTGTGTGTGTGTGTGTGTGTGTGTGTGTGTTGGACTTTGTGGTTTTGTTTTTACATGTGGACCATATTGTTGTTTATTTAACCAGTTTGGAAAAGAAACCAGCTTTTCATTTGTCTAACAACCATTTATTTTGCAAGTAAAATATTTTAAGTGCTTTTCCTTGAGGCTTTTATGATGTCATAGTGTAACTGCCTCAGTGTGTGCCCCCAACACACACACACACACACACACACACACACATTTTGGGCGTCAGAGACGAGAAGACCAGTTTCCACCTGAGATGGATCCTCGTGTGGTGAAGTTGATATTATGTGAGTACGTTGTTTTCTTTTATTGATGCCAGTCTGAATGTTTGACAGGTGTTTTATAAACTATAGTCTTTGCTGTTGGACATACATTACATTACATTACATTTATAAGTCATTTATCAGACGCTTTTATCCAAAGCGATTTACAATAAATGCATTCAACATTGACATAAACCCAAAAACTGCAGGAAGTAAACGAGTACATCAATATTTATCAGAAAGCGGCAGAAATCAGGTGCTGTCAGTCTGAACAGGTGAGTTTTCACACAGGGAGCCCGTTTCAGTGAAGACACTTTGTATGAAAATCCAGGAAGATGATGAGTCCATCTAAAAATGTGACTGAATAAAAATAACTTAAACCTGAGTTTCCGCTCCGAGTAAGTTTTTTTTTTCTTTTTCCGTTGTGTTTCCAGTGGTTGCTGTTGTGTACCAGAGTCAGGCTGCTGCTGTCAGCCCACAGCAACAACTGGCTGAGTGTCTGGTGGACACAGACTATGATGAGCTGCTTCAGACGGTGCAGATCGGCCTCCCCCACATCCACACACCACATCATGTTGTCGTTGTCGGCGCCGGCATCGCTGGACTGACAGCTGCAAAGTTACTGCAAGACGCAGGACACCAGGTGCCTGCACGACGCTGTAGAAATGAACGAGTCGACCACTGAGGAGCAGAGACACACTGAAACAATCACAGACTGCAGCTGCAATAAAATCGTTTATTTCTTTTCAAATCACCAACATGGAACCCAGAAAATGATCAATATTCACTGATGTGGAAGATTGCAAACAAATGTGTTGAACCCAGAAAAATGTTTTTGCTTTTACAGTAATAATGTCTCCACTATTTCATTTTTATACAGAACCACTCATGAGTTAATTAAAGATGAAACCGTTTCTCTTTGAACAAGGTAACTATATTAGAGGCCAGTGGACGCGTGGGGGGACGAATCCAGACCTACAAGAACCAGGAAGAGGGCTGGTACGCCGAGCTGGGTCCAATGAGGATCCCAGGGTTTCAGAAGTGAGTCAAAGCTACATTTGTTGAATTTGTACTCAGGGCGTCTGCTCTGTAACGCTTCCAGGTAATTAGCATGAGCCGCCACTAGCATTTATTATGGAGCCTTAATAGTCATCAATGGAAAAATCCAGAACTTTGTGACAGGTTGTGTTTTGACAGTGCTACAACACTTAACTCTTGGTAGCAGAGGCTAGATTTGATCATGTGATGTGTGGAAGGTTTTGTTTGAGTTTCATCACTTAACTCAAAGTCTGAATTGACATCGACGCCACTGTCTTCTCCAGTCCAAACTCACAGTCCTGTGTCTCAACAGAATCATCATGTGGTTTGCTAAAGAACTGGGAGTCAAGCTAAATAAATTTGTCATGTCAGACCCCAACACGTTTTACCTGGTCAACGGGCAGCGAGTCCGGAAAGCTGACGCGGATGCGGACCCCAGCATCCTGAACTATGACCTGCCGGAGTCTGAGTTTGGGAACTCGGCGGAGACTCTGTTCCAGCGAGCTCTGCAGCCGGTATGTCACAGACGGATAAGGATGAAGAAGCAAAGCTTCAAACAGTTTGTGACTTGTCACACAGAGCAGAATGTTTCCTTCTCTTCACTGCAGGTGGAAGATTATGTGAAGAAGATGGGCTGCAGTGAAGCAATGAAAAAATATGACCTTTATTCTTTGAAGGTAAAACCCAACCGGATACTGTGGAAGGATGTAAAGCCACATATCTGCCTAGCATCTGTTTGAATGTTTGACGACCCA
>JAFBJQ010004223.1:0-22560 GCA_016785345.1 Trinectes maculatus | reverse complement strand
GTTGTGTTTCCAGTGGTTGCTGTTGTGTACCAGAGTCAGGCTGCTGCTGTCAGCCCACAGCAACAACTGGCTGAGTGTCTGGTGGACGCAGACTATGATGAGCTGCTTCAGACGGTGCAGATCGGCCTCCCCCACATCCACACACCACATCATGTTGTCATTGTCGGCGCCGGCATCGCTGGACTGACGGCTGCAAAGTTACTGCAAGACGCAGGACACCAGGTGCCTGCACGACGCTGTAGAAATGAACGAGTCGACCACTGAGGAGCAGAGACGCACTGAAACAATCGCAGACTGCAGCTGCAATAAAATCGTTTATTTCTTTTCAAATCACCAACATGGAACCCAGAAAATGATCAATATTCACTGATGTGGAAGATTGCAAACAAATGTGTTGAACCCAGAAAAATGTTTTTGCTTTTACAGTAATAATGTCTCCACTATTTCATTTTTATACAGAACCACTCATGAGTTAATTAAAGATGAAACCGTTTCTCTTTGAACAAGGTAACTATATTAGAGGCCAGTGGACGCGTGGGGGGACGAATCCAGACCTACAAGAACCAGGAAGAGGGCTGGTACGCCGAGCTGGGTCCAATGAGGATCCCAGGGTTTCAGAAGTGAGTCAAAGCTACATTTGTTGAATTTGTACTCAGGGCGTCTGCTCTGTAACGGTTCCAGGTAATTAGCATGAGCCGCCACTAGCATTTATTATGGAGCCTTAATAGTCATCAATGGAAAAATCCAGAACTTTGTGACAGGTTGTGTTTTGACAGTGCTACAACACTTAACTCTTGGTAGCAGAGGCTAGATTTGATCATGTGATGTGTGGAAGGTTTTGTTTGAGTTTCATCACTTAACTCAAAGTCTGAATTGACATTGACGCCACTGTCTCCTCCAGTCCAAACTCACAGTCCTGTGTCTCAACAGAATCATCATGTGGTTTGCTAAAGAACTGGGAGTCAAGCTAAATAAATTTGTCATGTCAGACCCCAACACGTTTTACCTCGTCAACGGGCAGCGAGTCCGGAAAGCTGACGCGGATGCGGACCCCAGCATCCTGAACTATGACCTGCCGGAGTCTGAGTTTGGGAACTCGGCGGAGACTCTGTTCCGGCGAGCTCTGCAGCCGGTATGTCACAGACGGTTAAGGATGAAGAAGCAAAGCTTCACACAGTTTGTGACTTGTCACACAGAGCAGAATGTTTCCTTCTCTTCACTGCAGGTGGAAGATTATGTGAAGAAGATGGGCTGCAGTGAAGCAATGAAAAAATATGACCTTTATTCTTTGAAGGTAAAACCCAACCTGATACTGTGGAAGGATGTAAAGCCACATATCTACCTAGCATCTGTTTGAATGTTTGACGACCCAATCATGAAAAACATTTTACACAACGGTTTCATTTGAATAGATTCTTAGCCTGTTTCTTACGACTGCCCCCACCTCCCACCCCCACCCCCACCCCAACCCCCACCATCCACTCCAGGGATATCTGAGAGGAGAAGGAGGCCTGAGTTCAGAGGCAGTGAGGATGATCGGTGAACTCCATAACACACAAACCCTAATGCACATGGCGCTGACTGAGATGATCTATGACCACTTTTACCTTAATGACAGCTGCACGTAAGGACTCAGATACCACCAGTGGACGCAATGTTACTTTTCCATCATGTTCAAATGTATGATTGTGGCTTAACCAAGACATCATACGTCTTTATTTAGCTTATTGGGGTAAATATCTAGGTTTTTAAGTGATTCTTTGTTGGTAATGAAGAGATCGGTCAATTAGATGATCTGTGAATCTCAATCAATCAATCAATCAAATTTTATTTGTATAGCCCATATTCGCAAATTGCAGTTTGCCTCGTAGGGCTATAACTAAGTCTCCAGGGTGCAACATCCTCTGACAAAAAAAAGGCAGTCCTTGAAGTTTGTTTTATGTGAGAATTTATCAAGTGATAAATCAGAATCAAAGATAACTCCCAGATTCCTGGCAGATTCACTGGGAGCAAGGACGATGCCATCTAGAGTGGCTGTATCATTAGATAACGACTCTCTAAGGTGTCTGGTGCTGCGTACTGTAACTTCAGTTTTGTCTGCATTTTATCATAGAACATTTTTGGCTCATCCAGGATTTAATGTCTTTGAGACATGGTTGGAGTTTAAGTAGTTGATTCGTTTCATATGGTTTCACTGAAATGTACAAATGACTATCGTCTGCAAAAAAATGGAAATTTACAGTGTTTTCTAATAATGTTCCCTAACGGCAGCATGTTAAACAGAAATAACATTGGGCCAAGCATGGAGCCCTGAGGAACTCCATAGTTGACCTGTGTGCGTTGTGACAACTTATCATTAATTTGTATAAATTGATGTCTGTTTGATAAATAAGAATTAAATCAGTTTAGGGTAATTCCTTTTTTGCCAATTAAGTGTTCAAGCCTCTGAAGAAGGATGTGGTGGTCAACAGTATCAAAAGCTGCACTGAGATCTAGGAGAACCAGGACAGAGATAAATCCTTTATCTGAAGCCATGAGTTGGTCGTTTGAAACTTTTGACGAAGCTGTCTCAGTGCTATGATGAACTCTGAACCCTGAAGTCCTCATATTAACTGGGAAGAAAATCTAACCTTGACTCGTACCATGACAGCAGCTCAGAGCAAATGCCAGGACAGGCTATCTTCAATAAACAGTTCAGAAAAATCTTGAATATTCAACTATAATAAAACACACTACAAATGTATTTCTCTCTTTCTTGAAGGTACTATGAGGTCACTGGTGGAATGGACCTTCTCCCTTTAGCTTTTCTTAATGTCCTTAATGCCACTATCCTCCTGAACTCTGAGGTCAAACGTATCAGCCAGTCAGAAACCGGTGTCATTGTATCGTACCAGACAGGTCAACAGTCTCCTTTGATGGACCTTGCTGCAGATGTCGTCCTGGTAACAACCACAGCCAAGGCAGCCCTTTACGTGGACTTCAGTCCACCGCTCTCCATTAAAAAGATGGAGGCCCTCAGAGTGGTCCACTATGACCGTTCCACTAAAATCATTCTCACCTTCAGTGAGAGGTTCTGGGAGAGAAATGGCATCAAAGGAGGATCAAGCGTCACTGACAGGCCCACTTGTTGTATCTACTACCCCAGTCACAGTTTCCCACAAAACAAGACCATCGGTGTCCTCCTGGCTTCCTACAGTTTGTCAGATGACGCACTTCTCCTCCTAGGAAGAAGTGATGAAGAACTGAAAGAGATGGTTCTAAAAGATTTGGCAGAGATCCATGGCGAGAACATCAGTTCTCTCTGCACAGGCGTGGTTGTAAAGAAGTGGGCCTTGGATCCTTACGCCATGGGCGCCTTTGCTCTCTTCACACCCAACCAATATTCAGACTACGCCAAGGAGCTCTTTAAAAGTGAAGGCAGGGTTCACTTTGCTGGTGAACACACTGGTGCACCTCACGCCTGGATGGACACATCAGTGAAAACTGCAGTCAGAGCAGCAACAAACATCAACCAAGCTGTGCTCAATGAATTAGCTGCAACCCAAAGCCAAGACGAGCTCTAGACCTTTAAAGGTTGCTCTGTCTGGCTGTGGAGGAGGGATTTTACAGAATCTAATCTGATTATTTTCCATATCTCTTTGAAAGTGATATGAGGCAACTGTCCAGCTTTCCCTCTCTCTGTCACACCCTGAATAAAAACTCTACTTTGCAGACATCTACTGTATCTTTATTTCACTTTTTGTATACAATGACGTCACATCTAACCTCACCCCTTAGTTTGAGTATTTTGTGTGGTTTTGTGTTGTTCTGTTTAAGAGTAACTTGAGCAGTTTGTCTTTGGAGAAACAGTAGAAGCAGCAGCAAAGTGCAATACAAGAACATTTACCTTGTTGATATATAGTAGCTGCATCTTGTGTATGTGTGGAAAATAAACAGGACATTGGCTTTTTTGCATGGTACAAAACCAGTCATTCTCGTCCAGGTTTTGTCTCATGTCCATTTGGCTGTGTGTGTGTGTGGGGGGGGCTTGATATGGGTCAACACAAACACAAACGTTCAGAGTGACATGGCGAAATCTGTCAAACACAACAAAATGCTGCCATTGAGGAATCAATGCTTTATTTCAGTGTTGCATGTGTTGAACCGAGAGAAAGATCAAAGTGACACTGATTTCAAAAATACCATGAAGCCTTTTTAACACACTTTACTAAAGGTGAAAACTCAAAATGAAAATTCCCTCAAATTCACTGTTTTGTTTTTTTCATATTTGATTTGTTTTTAACCATCAATAAATTAGCAGTTAGCTTGCAACCGTTTGCACATGAATTCTGTTGTCGTCTCATCAGCAGCAGCTCTGTGGTGATAAGGTTGTTGTATGTTGTGATGTATTTTAGGAAATTTAAACGGAGACATGCAGTGCTGGCTACCTGTTTGCTAACTGGTCAGTTTATGTATTTCTGTCCACAGAAAGACAACTTTCATTTGACCAAGAAAATAATAGCTTACAGATTTTGATCATTGTTTTTTCCACAAACAACAGACAATAACAAACTGAGCAAAAGCCAACAATCATATATTGATTCAGTGTAACAGATGAAATGTGTAAAAAGAAGAAATATAATGGGCACTTGAGAATTTCAAAGGACATGGTGAAAGGATCAAATGGAGATGTAGAAAACTGAAACACCTAATAAAACAAATAGAATAGGAGTAATAAATAAAAAAGGCTTGCTGTGTTGTGAGTACAGTATATTCATGTTTCATTCACTGATTACTGTTTTTGATCCCTGCTTCATTACAGACTGATAAACGCAATAACACAACACAGCTGACCACAAAGTTTTCCTGTACCACAAACGCCTTTTAGTCAACAGACGTTTTCTGCGTGTCCAATGTGAGTGAATGCAGTCAACTTAAACGCTCATCTTACCTATTTAATATTTATGCTTTGTATCAACATGAGTATTAATTTAGTATGCTTTGCAGTTGTCCTTTTCTGTACGTAACATTACTGTAAATCAAACTGTTTGTAAATGTCAACCAGGTATTACTGATGTTAAAGATCATATTTTTACACAGACATGCATTTAGAACAATAAGGTTGTTTTTATGGTAGATGACACCATGTGAACTTGTCCTAGCAATGACATCACTTCTCATAATTCTGAAAATAATCTAGAACCCTCAGCAATGGTGGAATGAATGAAAACATCTGGAGACCAATGTATCTGCCTTGTGTGTGTAGAAGTGATAGTGATTCCAAATATCTTGTTTACAGAACATTTTACATGTCATCATGAAATGTATTCTCACAAATATATATAATAGATTTATAGATTTCTTTCCTCCTTGCAACAGATTTCTCAGGAAAAATATATGAAAACGCAAACCCAGCAGCAGACAATGGTGCTTGTCCATCAACCTAAATAATCAAACAATCAAAGTCATTCAAACTAGTTGAGTCAGTCAAGCAGTCGTCTGTATTGATGAATCTATTGCCTAAGACTTGTAAATAATGCGAGCAGACAGCAATAAAAGAAACATTCCATATTTAGACAATCTTAATGTACAGCGATGGACAACAGGCTAAAAGTGGCCCATGTCTCAGTCTGTTTATAATATTTTCTATCTGATAATTCAGTCAAAGGATGTTTGGTACAGTATTTGTCATGTGATTTGGTGGTATGGTCCTGGTTGTTTGTCTACAGCCATGAAACAATAGAAGAAGATATCAAGACACAGACCACTTTCAGCTTACGGACCATCCATTTTAACCAGTCGCCACAATACAAGAAGGCAGAGCAATAGAAAACTTTCATTTTTTACCTTTTTGAATCACGACCCTTCATAGATATTTGTTCATGCCTTTGGTGCCACTGTGACCAAGCATTTACAGCCTATTCATTTCTAAAGATGCTTCTATCTTCCCCTCTTGGAGTCTTTACTTGTTCTTCCTTTCTTTTTTAAAAGAATTTGACATCATCAGTCTTTGGGTCCCTTTTTACTCCCAAAATCTTGCATACTTCCTGCATCACATTCACAAAGGCATCAGATTTACATGAAGGCAGACATGTTAGTTTACATATTAAAGTTACTTCACACTTACCTGCCACAAAATGCTCTCTCAACTTTTAAAGTTGAAACCATGTCCAATCCACTGTCTCTTTTTGGATGATCTTACTTGAACAAAATAATCAAAGATTAGCTTCTACTTTCCTTTGATGATATTTTTCTTGTGATGTTATGACAGTTCTGCTCTTCTTACTTCTTGTCTCCACCCACTCGTCCATTGTTAAAGTCAACAATAAGTTCATGCAATAATTCCTAGAATTTGAAAAAGAAATCAGCATCTGTTCCCTCCAAACATCTCTCGGAGCCTCCGTTACTGTAGGTAGCGGTAGACTTTGAAGCAGTGGTTGCCAGAGTCAGCCACCACCACATGCCCATCTGATGTCAGAGCCAGACCTTGTGGTCCATACAGAGGGTCTGCTGATGTGTTGATGTAGGAGAGGAAGGAGCCGCTGCCATCAAACACCTGGACATGTGGAAACAGTGACAGAAAATGTTCTGATTGTTTTCTGATGAGGAGCTTTTTAATGATTGTTATGTTATTCAGGCACCATACTGCTGTACCTGTATTCTGCTGTTGCCCCAGTCAGCTACGATAATGTTTCCATTGACGTCCACAGCGACACCAGTGGGAGCATTGAACTGACCGTTTCCTTCACCGTTTGAGCCGAATTTCAACACTAGCTCCCCCTCAGGCGTGAAAACCTGACCGGGTCCGAGAAAGAGAAGTATCAGAGGTTTTCTTGTGCAAAACAAGAGTTTGTTTGTTCACTTAGTACATTACACCTGACCAGACAGGTTCTTTTGTGGAGGTGGTGTTGACACAGTACCTTAACAGAGTGGTTATGGAAATCAGTCACAATGATCTCATTGTTCTTGTTTACTGCTGCAAAGTGAGGACCTGTAGAAAAGGAGTGGAGAAATGAATCAGTGATTCTACCGCAGCTGACACTTTATTTACTTTTTTACTTATGTTTCAATGGAAACTTTTAATTTGACATTGTACTAATTTTGTGACACAATCAACTTCTTCAATTTCAGTAGTTTACTAAAACTAAAACTTATCAGTCTATTTAAGTTACGTTATTTTTATATTTTAGTGATTATCTTGGACTTATTATATTGTATACCGTAAATTCTGGACTATTAGGCGTGCCTCAATGTAAGCCACACCCACTAATTTTAGGAAGAAAACAAGATTTGTACATATTTCGGCTGCAGGTGTCCATGTAGTAACATGAGATATTTTCACAGATTTTTTTTTTTTTTGAAAAACACGTCCCCGTGGACGCAGTTTACGCACCGGTGTGGAAAGAAACACACTGTTTGTGTCTTTAGGATGAAACAGGCGCCAAATGGAGCGTCGCAGAATCTCCAGTTGATCTTGTGTTGCTAGTGCGGAAGTCAGTCTACATATGCATGTGTACATTTTGTCGATAGACCGAGTAGAACTAAAGTTATAGCATATTTTATACATGTGCTTTGTATGGGATTGTGTTGCTTTGTGTTATGCTTTACCATTAGCTCATTATGCACAAGAATCAATAGTTTAGGAAATTTAAGACATTTCCACTGTTACGACCTGCAGCTTTATATTTTTAATACATCTTAGTAATTACGTATTTGTCTGTGAAATTGTATGAAAGTTATATTTGAATGATTTATCAATACAAAACACTGAAGACTTTATTTCAAGGAGTAATAACTACCTGCAAACTGCTTGTCACCGTTTCCTCGACTACCAAACTTGGTGATTAGCTTGCCAGTCAGCTGGAAGATGAACACAGTACACGCCTTGTTGTCAACCACAATCACATGACCGTTCTGGTCCACAGACACGCCCTTTGGCCCCATCAGTCGACCAGAGCCTAGCTTTGCCTGTTGGACAGCAAATACAACCAATAGTAAGACTGAGCCTTTCTACAAAGTGCAGTGAGAGTGATATTGTTTGATGTAAATGTTAGTATTCCTACGATGACACTGAAAATGTAAAGATATAAATGATCATTCGGGCTTTTGAAGGCACACTTCATCAGCCCACAAACCTTGAATTTGCCCTCACAGGAGAAGATGCTGACCCACTTGTTGTCATAGTCTGCAATGATGATGTCACCACAGGGGTGCACAGCCACACCTGTGGGGCGCTGCAGTTGACCCGGTGACCGACCTCGCACTCCAAAACGACTCTTGAATTCCCCATCATTTGAGAAAATCTGGAGTAGGGACAACACTGATCAACCTAATCCAGCCTTCAGCTTCAAACTTAAACATTTAGCCTTTAACCCATCGGTCTGAATGTAGGAACTATCTGTGTTTTACCTGGACACACTGGTTGTTACTGTCGGCAATCAGGATCCTGTCACTGGAGGATGCAGCGACTCCCTGAAGGTTGGTGAACTCACCTTTGTTCCTTCCCTTTGTTCCTGAGGAGAGTAAAGTAACTAATGTAATGTAATGAGAGTATATTTTTGAAACCTTTTGATATTTAAACTCAGCATCATTGTTCTGTATCACACATGTCTCACCGATCCTGAAGATGAGGTCATCTTCAATGGGGTTCTGAGTTTTACGTCGTGGGGTCCCGAGGGCACTGCTGGCCCTTTTGGAGCCCTTCTTCTTCTGCCCAGGGGACTTCCCTCGTCTCTTGGCCCCTTCAGACGAGCCTGTGGATGGGGTGGCGTTGGCGGCTGAGTTGGTTGCTGTGGTGGTGGAGGGGGACACCTGGACAGACAGCGACAGTGGAAGACAACATCACTTACAAAGGTAATTTCAGGGGTTGCTTCACTTTCCTGCAACATGCAGAAGGTCTGACGGTCTACATTTTGATTTAATCGTTAGTCATGAAGGCTAGGTATTCATTCACACACAAATCCTCCTCCCACCTCCACTTCCGCCTCCAAAGCCCTGGTGACGGTCAGTTTGAAAGGACTTCCTTTGATGTGCTGGTCGTACAGACGGAGAGCCAGTGAGAAGCTGCCCTCCTTTGGCACCGTATACACAAACTCATACGTTCCATTCTTGTGATCCACTATTTCACCGTCCACTATGCTGCCATCCGGCGTGAAAACCTTAGTCAACACAGGAGTCAGAGTGTGAGGGGTTTGTGAAAGTGTCCGTGGAACTTCTTGACATATTTACTGTGGGATGTAAGATGAACCTCAGCCGACAGGATCGCATTGCCACTCTTGCAAGCTCCCCCTGACTTATCTCTTGTTACTATGGTGACCGAGGCTGGTTGTCCCACAATGCAGTGCTCCAGGCCAGCACCCATGGCTTCGCTCTGACTTGCCACCGCACTGAGGAAGAGGAGCAGGAGGAGTGAGGATGAGTCCAATGGTTTTTAAGCAAAAGTGCTTGTTTAGCATTATTTTATGGTCACCTGTTTGTGACAATGGTCCCCAGGTTGTGTATGGACTTCCTCAGCCCGTCCGTCTCCAACACCAGATCCAGCTGGTCATTCTCCTCCGGGTGACACGGCAGGCTGAGTCTGGCCAGCCCCACCAACCTCTCCCCGAGCTCCTGCTCGGCCTGCAGGCCTGCCACACATGCCTCCCCAGCCAGAGCCTCCTCCACCTGGGTACAAATAGCAGTGATGTCCCCCTCTCCCCGACCAAGGCTGTCTACCTGGGCCTGGAGGACCTAGAGAGAGAGAGAGAGAGAGAGAGATGCTGACCTCTGCTGAGAGAAACACAGTTGTCTTTACCGAAATTGAAAAAAAAGATCTTGCTGGACATGTGCACCTTCTGTTTGAGTCCGTATGTGACCTCCAGCTCCATGAGCAGAACACTCTTCCGCACATCCAGCTGCTTGTGCAGATCCTCGAAGCTCGACTGGATGTCTTCTTCAATGGACGCCCTCTGATTGGTCAGCTGCTGCAGGATCTCCTTGATGAAGGACCGGGCGTCTGCGATCTGAGGGAGTCTGGAGGAAAATCCGGTGTCGGCAAAGTTAGCATGAAATCAGTCAGTGTCTCAGGCGTGTCTGTGTCCCTCACCTGTCTCGGACCACCGCGGACCCCTCCCGCAGGCTGCTGCGCTGCTGCTCCAGCACCTGGCTGAGCGGCAGGGTGGGGTGGTCACGGTCATGTTCTGACATGCAGTCGTCACACAGAGGACACCCACAGGCCGAACAGTACAAGTCAGCCACCTGAGGAGTTCAAGGGAACAATCCTATACACTCCCTTACTGATCCTTACAAACACAACATCACATCACTACAAAAACCGTCAGAATAAAAGGAACATGTCTGTTTGGTTCTTACGCTCCCCGTGTGCTGCGGGCAGCTGTTCTTGCCGGGCGGAGCCTCCAGGACGGTGCACTCCTCACTGCTGCTATCTGGGGAGTGTTGGTGGGCCTCCATCTGTGAGCGGCAGCCTGCTGGGGGTGAACCTCCACTCACACCCCGTAGTCCCTGCTGTGGCCAGCAGGAGGAGTTGCGCAGATTTGACGATTGCTACTGAGTGCTTGTGGGGTTTATGTTGTTAACTTCTTGTTTATTCCATTGTGTAACTGGGAATGAACATCTTGCAGCAGCTGTAGAGACTAGAAGACTGTTTTGGTCAAAGCCTTAATCTGGTGACGATGATCTCTCTGCTGCTGAGGAGAGCAGCTATGACCTCAGACATGACCCTTCATCAGAGCCGGCAGTCGCCATCAGTCTCATTGGGTTAAAGATGAAGAGCCGGACATGTGGAGATGAACCTCCATGGTTTGTCGTTCGCTCAGTGCGACGGACGCACATCTCTCAGAGGGGGAAAAAATAGTGAGGAGTTGGAGAGCCAGTCTTTGTGCATCAGACTGGATCTGGATCTGAGGAGAACCACCAGACCTTTGTGTTCATTTAGTTTGCAGAGCAGTGACCCTGAGGTGAGACGCCTCTGTGTCCTGGCAGAGAGACAGGGATGAAGATCAGATGTGGACAAAGAAGAAAAAATAACACAAGATGATCTGATTAAAGTGCTGGATTGGTCGACCCAGACCCAAACCCAGACCTCAGATCAGTTTGAGTTTTCAGATTTAAAAACATGGAGCTATGTGGGAAACTGTGGTTGATGCTGCTCTATCAGCTCATCAACCACCTCCATCTCCACCTGTGGACTCAACCATGAGTCCGCCAGTGACGGTCTCTGTGTCACTGTCACAGGGGGGAGGAGTTAAGGAGTGCAGGAGGCTTTCTGATTGGACACAGAATGAGTAGACAGAAGATGAGTCATCAAACAGAGGAAAACAGAGATTTAGATGTAATCATGAGGAATCGGGAGGAGAAGTCAAATCTCATCCTGATAGAGAGCGTCGAGGAGCAGTAATGTGGGTCACTGAAATGTCTTTTAAGTGATGGAGGAAGTGGGGCTGTGGTTTCCATGGTAATGTCTGTGTGTGTGTGGGAGGGGTGGGGGTGTGGGGGGGCAGAGTGAGGAAGAAGTGTGAAAAGTGGAGCAAACGTGGATCTTTAATCCTAAAAATTCCAAATTTAGACTTGAGTGCTAAATTTAATTATTCCAAAGTTAAAGTGTTTTTGTTCTGGTTTTGTTTCTCATTTCTGTGTCGCACAAACAAGAGACAGTCGTCTTTGAACCATCCATTATCCAGAGTGTCAAAGATGAGCTGATTATTCCCTGAATAATTTATAAAAGGGATTATGGATAGGAATTCTCTGTGATCTTCCATAATCCACACCTCCCCCTTCAACTCGTCTGTTCAACCTTCCTGCAACACACACGTCACGGCGGCAAAGACACAAGTTTTAACACACAAACGTGTCCAGTAATATTTTCATTTTTGTCTTCTGCTTTGCAACAACTGTCTCTTCACACAAAAACAAATAAACACATACAGCCCCAGGAATCTCTGCAGTACCATGCAGCAAAGGATTATGGGGCAATGATGAGACTCACTGTGAGGATCTGTGTGCGTGTGTGTGTGTGTGTGTGTGTGTGTGCGGTGACTGTCTGTAACTGTCACATATTGACAAAGGGACAAGAAAGAAAGAAAGGATTCTTTCTTTCTTTCTTCCTTTCTTTCTCTCTTTCTGTGTAATAATATATACATTCTACATATTTATCTGATCATTCTGTATTTTTACACACAGTTGTTATTATTATTTTGTGTATTGATGTGTGCATTCAGTGCACTCCAGTCTCACCATAGCTAATGCTAACACTGGCTACCTGACCTGTCTGACTGCTCCCCCGTCACAATAAGAGCCTTCACCTGCAGGTGGCTTTTATTGTGGTACAGTCACACTGGGTTTGTTGGCACACACACAGGCATCAGCAGTTGGTCCTGTGTCTGATTCCAGGTCAGTTTTGGATATTGATCCTTGGTGGTTTTGAATCAGTTGTGATTTCTGGTCATTTCTTGCTCCTGTCTGTTGTGTTGCGTATGTTCCTGTATGTTCACACTGAGGGTCTGAGATAAAAGTGGTTTTTCCGTGCATCATTTGTCCATCTCTTCTTTACTCTGTTTGTGTTTCTCTCAAGTTGTTAGGTGTTGTTTGTCTCTGAAAGCATCAATCTGTCTTCTAACCTCACTGCAAACGTCACACGAGTGAAGCCGTCAGTGATTTATCACAGACGTGACGTATCTGCTGTTAGCACTCAGGATGCTAAGGTGCAGAACAGACAGGCCTACTACTACTACACACACACACACACACACACAGACATTCGTATGTACTGGTGGGGATCAGTTTGTCTTCCTTCCCCCATGTTCATCCTGCATTCTGGTTATTCTCATTCCCTCCATCCTTCCTCATTTCCTCCATCCTACCTCAGTCTCTTCCCTCTTTGCTCCCTCCCACCATTCTACAGCTGCTGCTGTCATCTCCTGACATTCCTCTGTCCAGCCATTCATCCATCAGTCCATCAGTCCATCAGTCCGCTCACGCCTATCAACCACAGCCAGCACTCACCGTGTTCACCGGGCGACGAGTGTGAGTCTGTTTCTGCTCTGCAGCCTGAAGCCATCGTGTCATGATAGCGTCTTGTTTGCTTCCTCTCACTCTGTGTGTGTGTGTGTGTGTCTGCGTGGGAGGGGGGAGGATATCATCGTCACGGCAACACCAGCAGCTTGCAGCAGCAGCAGCACCAGGCTGAGGGAAGGGAGGGGGGCAATGGGGGTGGGGAGGGGGGTAACCACAACGCCTTGCTCCAGCATCCACCAATCACAAGGCAGAGAATTGAGAAAAGGAGAGAGGTGACTGGTTCATATGTGTGAAATGATGTGGGTGTTGAAGTCTCTCTCTCTATTTATCCCAATGTCTCTCTCCCCTCTGATGCCACTGTATCAGCTCAGTATGGACTAACTTTTGAATCACATAAGGTAAACATGATAATCTCTCTCTCTCTCTGTGTGTGTGTGTGTGTGTGTGTGTGTGTGAAGAAATCTAGAAATTACAAACCCTAAATTAAATTAAATTAAATTAAATTAAATTAAATTAAATTAAATTAAATTAAATTAAATTAAATTAAATTAAATACGGGATTTTTTTCTTTGTCAGAAGGAGACCGAAACTGCCGTAATTGTTTTGTGGAGAAAAAGTGACGCACGTGTGTGACGTACACGAGTAAGTGGTGACTGTTTCCCTCCCATCCAACAGGCGGAGCCATCAAGCTTCAGCTTCCGCCATGACGAAACAAAAGGAAGAAGAGACGTGTGGTTCATTCAGTTGCTGTTGCGGCAGAGGTGGAGGAAGTGAAGGAGTTCATCACATCTACGGTTTGTCGGTAATTATGTTTAAAATCTTCACTTTATTCCTGAAATAGAACGTTAAGGTGACGAGTGTCAGTGTGCGGAGCCGCTGTGTGTGGGTGTTTACACAGATGGAGGTTTTAGCGTGTGGATGGTCGTGGATTGTTGGAGCAGTTTCCCCACGTTGTACAGTTCACGTCATGAAACGGTGCAAGATGTTTTTAATGTTTACAGCGAAACTCCTTCATATTTAACTTCATGTGTAACGATGCTGATTTAACCTGCATATGTTAAATTGGTGAATTGTTTTAAATCAGAAGACGAAACCGAAATATATTAGACTTTTAAATTAACTAGACATAAAGATGATCATCCATAAATGAGACTGGTTTGATAAATGGATAACCTGTATATATGATCGTTATTGACATTTTTCCCCCTTTTTATCAGCTTGTTTCAGCACTAAATAAAAAATACATTTCACAGCCCTGTATGTCTCATCTAATGTTGTGCTTAGTACGCCGCAAACTTTAATGTTGTCATTGTTCTGAATATTGTTTGATAGACACACTTTTGCTGGTCGTTTGATACCCGTGACCACTGGATCGCAGCAATAAACCATCTGACATCAACATGAGCAAGGTTAGTCGACATTTTTATAGTTATGTAGTTGTACTGCGCTGTGATGATGATTTTTCCTGCCATTCGTAGTTTCCACCAGAGGTCGTCAGACCAGAGATGGTACAAAGCTTCCTTGGATGTCTGAGCGTATTATTACAGGTGAACATTATTAGGTTCTTTTTAACTTCACAACTAACCTGATATTTCTTGTCTCTGTCAGGATGTGGATCTGCTGGGAGTCGGTCATTTTCAGTTTCAGAGAGCTGTATCAGTCACTGATGAAACTGATCCAGGTATGTGTTGAAACAGATGTACATGTATTTTAGATTATATGTCCATAAGGACAACATGGTTCGCTGTGATGATGATTTTTCCTGCCATTCGTAGTTTCCACCAGAGGTCGTCAGACCAAAGACGGTTCAAATCTTCCTTGGATGTCTGAGCGAACATTTAAAATTTCAGTTTGTCCTGTAGCATCCCTCTGCTTTCAGAGCTGACCTCATCTCCATCTCACTTTCAGGGTGAACGTTTCATAGTCAGCGATGTCATGTCATCAATAAGTGGGCAGATTCCTTGATGGTGATGACAACTAACACTTCTAATACTGGTATGTATGTATGTATGTCTTACAGGAAACATTAGTTAAGTAGTGTTTGCTGTGATGATGATTTTTCCTGCCATTCATAGTTTCCACCAGAGGTCGTCAGACCAAAGACGGCTCCAATCTTCCTTGGATGTCTGAGCGAATTATTTCAAGTGAACATTATCAGGTTCCTTTTAACTTCATAACTAACCTGAAATTTCTTGTCTCTGTCAGGATGAAGTCTGCTGGGAGTCAGTCGTCGTCAGTTGAAGAAAGCTTCATGATTCACTGATCATTTGCAGGTATGTGTTGAAACGATATATTTTAGTTTATATGTCCATATGGACAACATGGTTCGCTGTGATGATGATTTTTCCTGCCATTCGTAGTTTCCACCAGAGGTCGTCAGACCAAAGACGGTTCAAATCTTCCTTGGATGTCTGAGCGAACATTTAAAATTCCAGCTTGTCCTGTAGCATCCCTCTGCTTTCAGAGCTGACCTCATCTCCATCTCACTTTCAGGGTGAACGTTTCACGGTCAGTGATGTCATGTCATCAATAAGTCAGCAGATTTCTCGATGGTGATGACAACTAACGCTTCTAATACTGGTATGTAAGATAAGATATAATATATTCCTTTATAAGTCCCATGGTGAGGACATTTCACTGTTAGAGCAACGACAGAGAAGCAGAAGAAATTAAAGATTAGAAAATTAATAAAAAACAAAGAGTAGTAAAAAGTAGAGATGTGTCTTCAAGTTGTGTTCGCTGTGATGATGATTCTTCCTGCCATTCGTAGTTTCCACCAGAGGTCGTCAGACCAAAGATGGCTCCAATCTTCCTTGGATGTCTGAGCGAACAGTAGTCCCGTTTGTCTTGTAGCATCTCTCTGCTTTCAGAGCTAACATTGTGTCATCCCACTGTCAGGGTGAACGTCATGGTGCTGTCGTGTCCATCGTTTCTGAGTGAATGGGACTAATGGCGGTGACACACTAAGCTTGTGGCCCTGGTATGTTAGTATTACATTTTTATACAGAAAACATAATTATGTCACGTTTGCTGTGATGATGATTTTTCCTGCCATTCGTAGTTTCCACCAGAGGTCGTCAGACCAAAGACGGCTCCAATCTTCCTTGGATGTCTGAGCGAATTATTTCAAGTGAACATTATCAGGTTCATTTTAACTTGATAACTAACCTGATAATTGTTGTCTGTCAGGATGAAGTCTGCTGGGAGTTTGTTGTCGTCAGTTGAAGAAAGTTACATCAGTCACTAATGAAACTGATCCAGGTATGTGTTGAAACAGATATATTTTAGTTTATATGTCCATATGGACAACATGGTTCGCTGTGATGATGATTTTTCCTGCCATTCGTAGTTTCCACCAGAGGTCGTCAGACCAGAGATGGTTCAAATCTTCCTTGGATGTCTGAGCGAGACCAGATCCATTTGTGTCTATTTGCTCAAAACTTTGTTGATGATTAATGTTGTTTTTTTTTCCTACAGGTGGAAGACACAAAGACACTGCTGATTCCAGAGGAGGGTTTTTCCAAAGGAGAATTTAATAAAGTACTTCTGATTCAGTTTCCATATTATCAGTGGTATCACCAATATTTTTATTCAGTGTGTGTGTGTGGGGGTTTTTTTTTAAAGGAATAAAGCTTAAACTGTTGCCAAACACACTGAAATTGTAAAGTTTTTGTTTTGGTGAGGTGAATGTGATTGATTCAAATGGTTTCATTGATATATCAAAGAAACAGTATGAAGAAAACAGTTAACTTTGTTTAAACTTACTCTCAAACAGTGATATTTCTTTCAAAATGCATTGTGTTAAATCTGCGCAGTTTGTGTCTGATGAAATCAGCAGGATATGAAAACTGATCGCAGTTCAATTTATGTTTAAATATTGCTGCAGCAGTAATGTATTTGAAAACGCTTGCCGCGTGCAGCGAACATTCCGTAAATGTTGACCCTTCCGGGTATCCGTCCACTGGTGACCCACTTCCTGTGGAGCTGTCAGAGCATTGCTAACAGCTAGCTGCTGGTCAACAGTCAGCTGCCGGTCGTCAGCTGACTCCAGGGGGATCAGACGTGCGAAGATGGCCGGTGTGCACCCTCAGGTATCAACCACAGAGTAAATATCCAGCTGTAGAATGTTTTTTATCCAAAGCAGCGGCTAACGGTACCGTAGCTAACTAGCTGCGCCGCTTCCGTACATACACGAGCTGCTGCCGTGTTGAGCGGTGACGTCAGGATGAGCTGGTTTTATTTCAGTTTATCACAGTGCGGTTTGTTGTCAATCCGTGTGTGTGTGTGTGTCCACTGAGACGTGCTGTTTGTGTCCCCGTGTCTCTCAGGACGACCTGCTGAAGATGACTCACAGAGAGAACTGGCAGTGAGCAGCGACTCTTTCTACCATCAAAACATCAATACGAGCACTCTGGTGTAGCTTCTTTCTCTGTTGACCTTTGACCCCGACTGTCCTCTGTGTGTGTGTGTGTGTGGCAGGGTGCAGCATGAGCGTCTGCACGTGAAGCACCGGGGACATGAGGCCATGCATGCAGAGATGGTGCTGATCCTCATCGCCACGCTGCTGGTGGCTCAGATCGTCCTGGTGCAGTGGAAGCAGCGACATCACCGCTCCTACAATGTGAGCTGTGACCTGCGACCTGCTCCGAGACACATTCACAGACATGAGGGGTTATTTGTATCAGATCCCTCCCTCAAACCATGTGTTACTGAACATCTGTGCATGAACTTCACAGAAACCTCACACACGCTCCAAATCGCCAGAGAGCTTTTGACACCAACGTAAACGTCCATATTCTGACTTTATTTCTCAGCTAAATGAACGAATATGTCAGTTTTTCATACCGTTTAAGATTTGCTGATGGAAAATGTGACAAAGGCCCGAGTTTCATTGCATTGTTACCTTGACGGGAGTTGACAGGTTAAATGGTTGACACAAATTATCATCAGATGGTAAACATAACATTACACCAGTCTACACTCTCAGTGTTCCTGATAAACTGAAACTGAGTGTGTAGCCTTAGTTAAACACAGCAATATTTACTTAATCTCAGCGTCTGTGTTACTGGTCCTCAGACAATACATCAAGGCCAACTCTGTATTTTTAAACCGGGCAGGTCGAGGTCTGTGTAGTAGTAGTAGTAGTAGTAGTAGAAGTAAGTGTAAAGTACCATGTAATTTGTGTAAAATCCTTCATCGTCATCCTCCTCAGCTTGTGACTCTGGTCCAGATGTGGGTGGTCCCTCTTTACTTCACCATCAAACTGTACTGGTGGAGGTTTCTGTCCATGTGGGGCATGTTCTCCGTCATCACCAGCTACATCACCTTCAGAGCCACTCGCAAGCCGCTGTCCTGCAGGACACCGAGGTAAGACGAGTAGTGTGTGTCCTCAGACGTCGCATGAGCTTCATCACCATTTGATTTCAGTTCTGTGGCATAAAACATTTTGTACTGTTTGGAAATTGATCACTTAAAAATACTACAACAGGGCATCAACTTTATTGTTATACTATTATGTAAAAAATGTGTTATGACTTTCATACAAAGTTGAGGGGCTAAAACAATGACGCACATCATGACTGTGTCATTTCTTAGGATGGTGTACAAGTGGTTCCTGTTGATCTACAAGCTGAGTTACGCAGTCGGTATCTTGGGATATCTGGCCATCATGTTCACCATGTTTGGCTTCAACGTCTTCTTCAGGTCAGCCTTTCCTCACAGTGACAACACAATGCTAAACTCAACCCAAGTCAGTCTGCACCTCCAGCAGGGAAACAGTGGCCACTAGAGTGCAGTAAAGAGTATTTGTGTAACTGGAGACGTGAACAAATGGTCCCATCAACAGTGATGGAGACGTTTATTTATTCATGTATATCTTGATCAAGAGGTTCTCGGTCACACAGAACAGAAACTGTAGTGAGGAGTCGCCCTCTCGCACACCCACAGTTATATAGGTGCAATGAACACTTTGTGTGTGAACAGGATAACAAAACACCTGGCAAATTGGAGTTATTGTCTCATGTTTGTCACGTCAGGTCTCTCATGTCTAAGAGACATCTCCTTCACCCGCAAGACAAAGGCTAAGAGGTTACATTCCAGTGTTAAGATACATTTTTATGTCACACACCTGGTCTAAGTGAAAGGGTAGACGGTTGTCCATGTGATGTTGGTTATACGCTTATAAGGTCATAGAATACAGGGGGTCCTCGGGTTACGACGAAGATCCGTTCCTGAGAATGTGTCGTAACTGAATTTCGACGTAAGTCGGAACATACATTCATATGTAAGGTGGATACTAAGTTGTGCCACTAAATGTCGCTATAACACCACCCTACAATAAGAGTTTACTATGGTGAATTGCCTTTTGTCCCTCTTGACACACCGTAGGGGTTGACATCGCGAGTGTAATGAGCATTTCCTTTAGATTTCTGATATCAACCATGTAGACCCTGTGTTGTGAATAAACCTACGGTATCGCCACGATCCCGAACCCATCTGTGTACGTGTGCATCTCCTTACCGGCTGCTGCTGCACCCCCCGCCAGCCGTCCATTTCACATAAGTAAACACAAGGCAGAGTAGCCTAGCTGTGGAGGTGTTGGAGAGCCGGCACCAACTAGTTCCCGTGCGAAGTCTGTACGTATTTACGGGGCAAACCGCTTAAGCCGAAACAAGGAAGTTCATGGGAGATGTCGTCATAACCACGAAAACATCGTATCTCGAGACCGTCGTAACCCGAGGACCCCCTATTAATGGTGGTTACAGGCTCTTTGGGAGATAAATCCTTTCACACACTCTCTTCAACAGCCCAAGATGAAAGGTTAAAGGTTCTCTGGCTTTACTGAAGTCAGTAATTAGTTTTCCTCACCAAGGGTCAATTTGTCTTTCTTTACATGTAGGATCAAGGCAGAGGACTCTATGGACGTGGGTGTAATCATGCTGTTCTATGGTCTTTACTATGGTGTCATGGGCAGAGACTTTGCTGAAATCTGTTCTGACTACATGGCTTCGACAATCGGGGTAAAAAAACAAACACAATGTTTAGCTACAGTCTTCAGCTGCTCCTTGTTTGTTTGGGTTGTGACTCAATAAAAAAAAAATCTAAAAACACAGCATTAGTGTTCATAATAAATATGGGTCCCAGTATCTGCACATGTATCAATGAAGAAATGTTGTTATGAATTGTAGAACTTCTCTGAAAGCCAACAGGTATTAGTTTTGTTTTATCTACACATTTTCTCCACTACCAGTGATCCAGTGATCGATGTCTTTATATTTATGGATACATTACAAACAGGAGCTAATGGTGCTCTAAGCTTGATGCTGCTTCTACTTTTTGCTCACAGCCCAAAATGACAACATCTCCTAGAAAAAGAAAATGAGTTGTTTTTAAAATCTGTTTTTGTCACAGCTGATTTCAGATGGTTTTCCTGTGCTGAACCTCTGTGGACACGTCTCTGTGACTGTGTTTCATAAAGGCATCGCTGTCCTTGTTTGTTTTCAGTACTACAACAAGGGAGGCATGCCCAGCAGGAGCCTGACCAACGACATCTGCGCAGTGTGTGGTCAGCGGATCCTGGTGGATGTGGAGGAGGAAGGATTTATAGAGGACACTTACCAGCTCTCCTGTGGACACATGTATCCTGAGGCTCAGCTCGAAATCTGAGTAATTCTCCTCTGTCTACCTGATAACATGTGTATGAGTGTACAGTCTCCAGCCGCAGCACAGGACACTGTTTTCCTTTGTTCTGCCTTGACCCGCCTTTCCAGATTCCACGAGTTCTGCATCCGTGGCTGGTGCATCGTGGGTAAGAAGCAGACGTGTCCATACTGTAATGAAAAGGTGGACCTGAAGAGAATGATGAATAACCCGTATCCTTCATACGTCGTCCCCGTTTGTTTGTTTGTTTGTTTGTTTGTTTGTTTGTTTGAAATTGTGAGTTCCTTCCACTCTACACATCATGTTTCCTGACCTCATTAAAATACGCAGCATCACACAACCACTAACTAAACACCTGGATTAAACTCAGGCAACCATAACCGCAACGATAAAACATAAAAAAATCCAAAGGTTTTTATTAAAAAAATGTTTTTGTCCATCTGGGTGCTTTCCTTAATTCTTTTGTCCCTTGCCAGCTGGGAGAAGACACATGTCCTCTATGGGCAGCTGCTTGACTGGCTCAGATACCTCGTTGCCTGGCAACCCATCATCATCGGTATTGTTCATGGGATTAACTTCACACTGGGCCTGGAATAGGAGCCACTGTTCATGAGGTTGTGTATGAGGTGGAGGAAAGTGCTGCAGACTTCAGGCATCGAACTGTCAAAGGACCTGACTCAGGCTTTTTTATTTGTGTTCTAATTCAATCAATCAGTCAGATTTTATTTGTATAGCCCATATTCACAATATATTCACACACTACAGTTTGGGGCTTTAACAAAGTGTCCAGGGTGTGACATCCTCTGACTTAGCCCCTCAGCAAAGGGGAGGAAAAACTGCCAAAAGGGAAAAAACACAGTGTTAACTAGTTTTAGACGGAACGCTTGCTAATCGTACCAGCATACTGCCCCCTGGTGTCATGGGTATCTGCGAGGGCATGCGCCTGCCAATCCAGAACTGCTGCCAACTTGCACAAATGTGTTTAGATCCAGTGTTTGACATTTTACAGAAAGACATGTGTACGTTGAAACGCCAAGAGTTTTCACTGTCCCGCATGTTTTGATTCTGTTCAGTTTTTAGACAAACTATTACTTTAACGGTGTGTCATAAAAATGCTTTTTGAATAGTTCATTTGCACAACAACATCCTGCTCAGTTTTCTATAAAGACTTGATCTGTGAGGCTGCAGCTTTTTGCACATTTATAAAACAAAGGACAGTTCTGTCTAAACAGTTGTGGTACAGAAAAACGTTTACATTTTATGTAACTTTATTATTTAATGAACTTTAATTTGAATATTTGTTTCATTATATCTTTATGTGCCTCAAGCTGAAGTTGAAGTTCAGAGTCAACTTATTGTAACAGTGACTTTGTCTGTGTTGGAGTTTTGTTGTGTCAGTGTCAGAGACGGATGATTGACAGCTCGTGGTTTTGTTATTTCAAGACGTGACTGTGCCCAACAACCAGAGTAAACACAAATGAAACATTTACTAACTGGCGTTTCACTGGATCCTTAAACGTTTCCATTAATTAGGAAGGTGTGGCAAATCTCCGAAAACTCCGAGTTTGGGTGAGTCAAAACAAAAACAGCTTTTACTCGGAACAGAGTACAGAACAGAATAAACATGGCGGTAGGCGCCAAAACTATATCTCAAAACTACGCCCATTTACCCATAAACCCCTGGGTGAGAGATACACCCCCAAGTGTCCACCACAAAGGTTAGTTTTCTTTATCCAAAGTATTTAATGTTTTCCGTCACTGCAGTCAGTGAATCTAAGTCATAAGTTAAATATTGAAATAAACAAGTGGTTAAATACAGTGATGTACATTATGTGGCTGATATGTTTTATACACAGGCTATGATAAGATAAGATAAGATATTCCTTTATTCGTCCCACATTGGGGAAATTT
>JAFBJQ010004222.1:0-29672 GCA_016785345.1 Trinectes maculatus | reverse complement strand
GGTGGCGCATTGCAACTTTATTTGCATGTATTCTAATGAATTGAATGGCGTTCATCACGTTGCTTAAAAAAATATACGACTAGACGACGACAACATTTCTTGTCGACGATATATAATAGTCGACGTCGTCGACGACGGCGACTAATCGTTGCAGCCCTAAAATTCATGCCCATGGTTGGCACACTTTTTATATTCTAAGTTTCAGAGATTTTCTTATATTTACAACAAAGAAATTAGCCCAAACCCTGTGACTGACTTGTTCAGCTTGGTCCCTGGCAGGGTGGCCCAGTCAGAAGCCATACACTTTTCAACAGTAAATTCAAGAAATTTAATTGATAACAATGATTTGCAAATGTTAGAACTGGGTTGAAATAAAAACAGATTATCCTGTAAACAATTTTAACCTGAAATATCAGGTTTTCAGTCTTGCAGTCAGTGACACTTTGGCCTGTTGAGTTTCACAACCATCTTGTGAGGGGATATAAACTTGTGATGTACAGACCAGACTGCACTACTGTAATTTTGTCAATTATTGTCTAAAAGTTCCCCCTAACTACTGAAAAGAAAATGTGTGAGATTGAAGGTCATGGTCTAGAGATAATGTCAAAATTATTTTTAAAAAGTAAAAATAATTATATCCCCAAATAATTCTTCAACTCAAAGTCCCTGTGCTGCATAAAGTGAGATAATGCAGTAAACAGAGAGCTGTGTCCTGCACAAACACTGCCAGTCTGTCTGTTTAAGGGAATTTGGTGAGGGGCCATGTTTTCAGAGCTGCACTGGTGACTTCAGACCCAATGTGTTTTTGCTTTGCTATTCACTGTGTGACTAGGATTTTACATAAGTATGCAACAAACCAGCTGTTTCCTCTGGTTAAATGGTGGCTGCAAACATGGTCTTTCCAGAAATCTCTGACCTGTAGTTTTTCAAACAATAAATCCATAGTTCCATGACCATAAATATGTGCAAAGAAACTTGATCTGGATTCTGCAGAGAAAATGCTGCTCTGATGTATATGTTTTTCTCTTATTTAATTGAAATAATAACTATTTAAGAAACAGAGAAATTAGAAATCTTTTGACATGTGATATTTCATCTTTATAATTTGCTCAGACCGGCAGTGTATCATCATTGTAGTGTCATCTCACCAATCCCTGGGTCTAGCCCCTGCTGCATGTCACAATCAGTGACAGGAAGTATAAAACATAAGTACACGAAGACGTGTAGATAAGAATGGGTTACTACGCACCATTTGATGAAATGGTGCCATCTTCGTATTGCTTAACTATTATAACATCTACAAAGTCTCGTGGAGCTATGATACCCATAGCTGCTGAAGGCGTCACTGTTCGGTAGATAGAGGTTTCCTGCACAAGAGTGGGAGACAAGGAAATGTACTCATAGTCAAACAAATCAAAAATGGATATCACTTCTCGTATCACATGTACTTGTTTAGAGCTGAATTTCGCAAGGTTAGAGTAGACCTACACACTAAAATACTGTCGAACTTGTCAAATATCAAATACTATCTAATTATGATTATACATTTCTGGGTATTGCAGTTTCCAAAAATGTTTTGCTTTTTGACGCTGCCAGTAGGCTAGGACATCAAGTAATGTTACTACTGTACTGAGTGACAGCTAGGTTAACTGATACAGAATGATACTGACAAAACATCATCACATTAGAGGAGGGAAAATTAACACACCTCACTGATTTGTTCCAAAACCTCAAACTTTTTTACATTGTTGTCCCATGTTACTCTGAGTCCGTTTGGCACTGGTTTCAGGCACTCCCACACTTTGTCCAGGCTGCCATTGACAATTCCCTCCCCTTTATATCTGCCGAGAGCAGACGACAGGACACGGTGGACAAAGTAGATAGTGGTCAAATTCACACATGCACACAGACAAAAAAAAGCTGTTAGATATTTAGACCATTATTTCCTAAAATAAAATAATACACAACTTACTGATTACAAAATAAAATATATTGAAGCAGAAAATAAAAGACTCACACATTCCCAAGGAACTCTAATGAGGGGCGCCAAGATACAACCACGTCATTCTGCCAAAGACAAAAGTACATTTTAATATGCAACACTTGCCCAGTGTAATTAATGTTCTGTGGCAGGTACAGGTGAACCAATATGCTGACAGGCTGCCATCAGAGTGACCCGCTGCTGACCAGCACTGTAGGCACTTGGCACACCGTAATGGCACTATTACATGTTCATGCACGGTCAGTGTTGACTAGATCATGTGTGGCTGAAGGAGTTTTCACATAAAATGATCATATTGACAACTGAATATTTAGTGTCATAGGCACTGCTCTCAGTAACCATTTCATTAGGAACGCCACATTTACAATGTGTAGTTCCTTTTGGGGAGGTGGTGGCGAATAGGCTTAAGAGGCGGGCTTTGGACCAAGAGGCTTTGGACCCAGAGGTCGCCCGGTTCGATTCCCAGCTCGGCCGAAAACTTGGGTGATGCGCCACCATCCCGGACCTGGTCTAACACGCCTGGGTACGTGAGGTTGCCGGTTTGCATCCCGGATTGGCCGGAAATCGGGAGAGGCGCCACCATCTTTCCACCACCTTGGGCCCTTGAGCAAGGCCCTTAACCCCCTGAACTTGCTCCCTGGGAGCTCCTCGTGGTGTAGCCTTCTGCTCTGCATGAGCATGTCAAATAGTTTGGTACTAACTGTATGTTGTGTACAATGCATATGTAGAAAATTAATTTCCCCATGTGTGGGACTATTAAAGGTGTTCTTTCTTTCCCTCAACACAAACCTGTTTTTCTTCATGTTGTGATTCCATAAGATGTTGAAAACCTTCCTTCCCTGATAACGGATTCCAAAACAGTATTTCCTGCCCTGTTCTACAAGATCGCTAAAGTATTCTACTACTGACCTGATATTAATCTGGTGACTGGAGCTGTGCAGGACTTCATTCACTCACTATACTGCTGTCACATAATCTGAATCAAGTTTGAACAGCCATGTGGCTCATACATTATCTGTGCAACACAAATACAGCTGATGGAATTAGCTGTGAGCAGCTCAGGTTATTAATATCTATTAAAGTTTGGAATGAAGTCCTTGTAACATAATGAATATCCTACCATCGTTTCTTATGGTTTTGGGGAGATCAATCACAAAATAATTTACTAAGAGGTCACAAATGGACCTTCACCCAACAACATCAATGAAGGTCCATTAATTAAAGGTCATCAACACACATAATAACTATGGATTTGACATACTTTGTATGTATGTAGGACAATGTATGTATCTGCCTATGACAAAAGTGTCTAATTTCAAGTCTAATTTTTAAAGTAGTTTTACTTTATACAAAAGTTAATAACCATTGACTGTTATACAATTTTAGATTCACGAGATTTTAGAATCACGACATAACGACACAGGTACATCGTCACAGGAGCCACACGGATCATCACGTGTCAGGGAAAACAACTGGCTTCAAATCTCACAGGATGATACCAGGAAATGAAGCAGGGAGTATTTACCGACTTCTTGCAGACTTTCCACCCGGACTCGTCCCTCCTGTAGCTCTGCAGCCACTCAGCCGCCGTCTGCGCCCTCTGCTCATAATCCATGTTATTCTGCTATCGGCGCGCACACCGGCCAACAGACAGGCAGGCAGATACAGTCAGACAGACAGATACAGTCAGACAGACAGGCAGATAGTCCGACAGACAGACACGGTCAGACAGGCAGAAACAGTCAGTCAGACAGATGCAGTCAGACAGATAGGCAGACACGGTCAGACAGGCAGATAGACGGAGAGGTAATTGTAACAAGTGAAGCCAGGTCGCCGGTACCAACTGAAATGAATGAATGAACCAACCACGTTATGCAAACGCGTCCCCCACAAACAGTCAGCTAGCTCGCTCGGCTACTAGCTAACTTACGTAAAAAAAATAAAAAGGAAAAAAACACATACACACGTCTGTGTCAGACTTTGAACTGTCCTGACGTTGCCCCCCGCCCGCACCTCTCCGAACCCCTCCCACTGCTTCAGTCAAAGCAATACAATCCACATGAATCTGAAGCAACTCCCCGACGAGTCAGTCCAGTCATCCACAAACAACGCATTACCGGTTACAGATTTCAAAACAAAGCAAATATTCACACCAGCGTGTTGTTGTGCACAGTGTGATGTCGTAACACCTTCGTATATAGTGCAGTACTGGCGATACAGCAAACCACAGTACCAACTGTTTCATTATACCCAAACTTTTAATAAAGCGACAACTTCCACGTATTTTATTTTGAAATAAATAGCGCCTTATTTACCTCCACTCCGGTTTGTTTGACGCATCTAGATGTGAATGCAGCAGTGCACACTGGGACTTGTAGTGATCACTTTGATCCAGAGTGACGTCAACTGACGGTGTGGTAAATTTAGTTTAGTTTATTCAGCTCCTAATAGTGATCTCCACCCTCTGATTTTTAGTTAGCCAGTTGCATATTGACTG
Source organism: Trinectes maculatus (assembly GCA_016785345.1). NCBI lineage: Eukaryota > Metazoa > Chordata > Actinopteri > Pleuronectiformes > Achiridae > Trinectes > Trinectes maculatus. Next base: position 25,173 of record JAFBJQ010004222.1, on the reverse strand, counting down.
CATTCACATTATGAGTACAGAGGGCAGAGTGAAGACCCATTGTGCACAGATCTCATTTCTTCAAAGCGAATACAGTACTGTATGCCTAACATCCTTTACCCTCATAAAGTTAATGGTGAGCAAATGCCATGATAAACAACAAACACTGTGGTATTAACCGATAGATAAGTATTTGTAATGGCAAATTGCTCTATTAAATGCATGGTTTGTTTGTCAACACAACGAGTATGAGCGACAATCTGAATCAGATAAACAAAATAATTCATAGAGACAAGTTATATATATTCCATAACAAACTAAGATGATTACGAGTGTGTCAGCCAAAATAATAGCAGTTCAAGTTGGGTAATTTGAACTGCTATTCAAATTACCCAACGAGGACAAAGGACCCTAACCCTAACCTTAACCCGCCACAAAACAAGAGCAGAGAGAGAGACAAATAATGTCAGCTCAGCAAAAACAAATCAAATTATGACTCTTTTGGCTTCCAAAATATCTCAAGATCTGAATCAGTCTGAATTTTTTCTTAGATTATTTTATTATGATTGCACTGGAAAGAAGTGTGGTTATGTTATGTGGTTATTAAGTTGTAATGGTCCAGTAACACTGATGGGTTTAATAGTGATACACATTGCTACAATAACTTATATAACCAGCTGACATAGCAGTTTCAAAATGATACTAGACCACACAAACAGGAAAAATATATCACATTCATAATACTATACTAATACTATCAATGCCAATTAATCAACAACTAGTAGTGAATACAGGTGCATATCTAGGATATTTGGAGAAACATATTATCAGAATACATCATATTAGGAAAGCTGTCATACATTGGAGCAAACCAAGTCATTTGACTCTTTGACAGTTAGATCAAAGCTGGTTTTGGACTTCTTCTTGGCCAGCTTTCCTTGCCTTGCATCAGACTTAAGATAACGTTCCTTGTTGTGGATGACCTGGATGTACTGGTCAGTGCTGCTGTTCTGCTGGTCACTGCTGGAGCCCAGGGAGGCTGAGTCTGACTCAGTTAGAGGGGTCTCCAGTTTTGGTCTTATCTTGGGCTTCACATAAGATTCCCCATGCCTAGTCATGGCTGGGGACTGACAGTGTCTTCCTGGAGAATGGATATGACGCCTGGTTCGCACAAGAGGGTCTGCTCCTTTCACACTGGCCTGGGATCTTGGATGTGGCTCTAAATCTCTCCAGTCTATTTCTCCCCCACAAACCTCATCTTCATCCTCTTCCTGTGCTTCATATCTTCCTTGGCCTGCACGGCTGTCTTTAGCAATAGGGAATTGGCTTTCTACACGGTCACCGATGTAGAAGTGTGCAGGGTGGTGGAGGTCAGAGAGGGAATGGGGCCGATGAGCCTTCCCCAGTAAGATCCTTCTCCTACCTCTTCCTTCTTCCACCTCTTCTTCCTCTTCACTCAGATGCTGCTGTAATGGGTGGGACCAGTGAGGGTGTGGTTGATGGTGAGTGGTGCGTGGTGCATAGCGTTTAATGTTGCGTGGGTACAACTCCAGGATCTCTGCAGGCTCCTCCATGAGATAATGGCGTGGGATTCGAGTTGTTGAGCGCAGCAGCTTCTTTCGGGGCTCGTGCTCATTGACGAGCACATAGCGGGTGGTGTGACCCCGGCGTCCTCCATAACTCTGTGCAGTAATGAACCCAGCAGCCTCGACCGGATGTATGGAGCGTACGGTCTTCCTGTACAGGGGGTCAGAGTGGATGTTGTCAGAATACCAAGTGGGGGATTTGTGCACCATGTGATGGTAGGACTTGGACCTACAGGATCCATTAGGGCCACTAACAAACAGTGGGGGCCTGTTAAGAGAAAGGAAAACACATGATATACAATAATTAGATTTTGTCCACATAATTATTGTATTAATATCGTTGGTATGTTATCATTGCATAATGCTGTTCATAAGCATGGACTGACTTGAAATGCTTGCACTGCATTGGCACACAATCATAATTTTGACAAAATTAAAGCAGACGTGATAAAGTTCCCTGTGATGATGTTGTCTGCAGTGATCTGCTGTTACTGGATATGCAATTTGAATAAAAGTGGTCTTAAACATGCAAAAAAAGATTGTCCAAAGCCAAACTACTGCAGGTTTAAATGTGAACTCATCATGCCAAAAAGCATTAACTTAACTTACAAGTACACTGCTTCCCACAGCACATTTTTGTTGTCAGGATGGAAAACAAACTGAGATAGCGTTTAGAAAATTCTCCACCGGCAAATACAAACAAGAGGATTTAATTACTCATTGTTTTTATATAAAAAACTATAAATTTGTAAGCTTAATATGGAAAAATACAGTATATACAGTACATTTTAAAAAAATACATGAATTTTTTGAAGCATTTACATGGTTTTTCTGATGTAACTTGGTAAAAAAAAATATGCATTTACATACTAACAGGATATAATTTAATATATATTCGCTAGAATTGTTTCAGTAGCAAACAAAAAGTATTTTTTTGTTGACCAGTGTTATTGTTGGTAAAAATTTCTCAGTGCGACAGCTGCCTGAGGTCTCTACTATCATTCACTGCAATGACATCCAACAATCACACAACCTCATGTGGGATGTAATACTTTCTTGTACAACGTGGCGGTGATTGTGATGTCTAACTGTCTTGCATGCTGGTCATTGGCAGTTCTGCGTTACAGCACAGCTGGGGCTCACAGAAACGTTCTTACTCTACAAGAAGGAAAATGTTCTCTTGTCCAAATATGCTGTTGAGTTCTAAAACATCCTGTGGCATTTTGGCAAGAGGATTCAGTATATAAATAGTTTTAGAAAAGAGCTACACGTATTTGTTAAGATGTCGAATTAATAACCGACAACATAAACTCAATGAGGTGCAAAGCAGCAAAAAATGAATGTCAATCCATAATCACAGCATAATCACATGGTTTCATAATTTTTTTCAGTCTCATTTTTGTCCCAGAACTGCTATGATGACACATCACGGACAGATGGATAATTAACTGATTCCACTCATTCACAGAGATTTTTTAATGACTTGGATCCTGCTCAAGGTTCCAAAAGCTAAGTTTTTTTTTGTTTATTCTTAAGTGCATTCTTTTATAAGTTGTTATAATTATATTTTATGGTACTTATATAATATTATTAGTAATAGCAATTACTAGTCATAAAAATTCAAAAGTCAAAAAAACACACATCAAAATTATAGTTGTAAATTGTAAAATTGTTGTAAGTTGTAAAATTACAGCTGGGGGAGTGGTGGCAAAGAGGCTAAAGAAGCGAGCTTAGGACTGAGAAGTCGCCGGGTCAAACTCCGGATCCGCTGAAGATTTGGGTCGAGCGCCACCATCTGTCCGCTACTGTCCATCACTTTGCGCCTTTGAGTAACGCCCTTAACCCCCAAAATTCCCTCCCCAGGTGCCCTGAATAGCTGGCCACTGCTCTGCATGTGTGTGCTGTGCGTGTTATGTACTAACATGTTTATGTACTCATGTGTGGAATGGGTAAAATTGCAGAGAATTAATTTGCCCTTTGTGTGGACTAATAGTGTGGACTAAAGTATGAATCTTCTGATTCTAAAGATTAAGTGTCTGAAGAGATATGTATGTTTGTACCAAAAATCTTTAATTCTTCTATCAAACTGTGCACTATTTACAATTCATCGGTTCTAGCAAGAGCTTCAAAGTCAATAAAATGCACTACATGTCCCACTTGAGTCAACATCCTCGGTTAAATCAAAATACTGATGAATGTAACCTGTTAGGTATGTTCTCCAGCCGGTGTTTGGGCAGTATGGTCACAGTTGGACTTCTGGCAGAGCATGATCCACCTCCTCTGTTCAGGTCTGCCCGAGATGCCGATTGGGTGATGGTGTGAATGCTGTTTCCACGGCAAACAGGAGAATGGAAGTTTGAGATGCTGCCGTTGCGTCGGGGAGATGGAGTGTGGATGGAGGCCTCCTGGCTCGTAATGTCAGTGTCCTGCTGATCCAGCTTCTTGTCAGCTACAGCCTCTGGGGCCTGGAGTCGTGCTAGAAGAAGTTTGAACATGACAGCGTGAGGGTCATGACATTTCAAAACATTAACAAGCCACACAGGAGACCTGGCCAAACTCCAGAAATACCTGCGGCCATCTGGAAGACTTTCTTCTTGTCTTCAGTCCGTTCCTGAAAAGTTTGAAGGAAATTGTACCTTTAGCAAAGGGTTAGAAGGCTGGTACCCTCACAAGGTGGCACTTGTGAGCCCACTTCCATGGAGTACTCTTATGCTCACGTGTGTGTGTGTGTGTGTGTGTGTGTGTGTGTGTGTGTGTGTGTGTGTGTGTGTGTGTGTGTGTGTGTGTGTGTGTGTGTGTGTGTGTGTGTGTGTACTGTATGGGAATGTACTTCATCAAGAACTCACTGTCTGGAGCTGCATCCTCAGCTGGTTGTTGGTAAATTTGAGAGATCTGGCAATGGCCTGGAGATAGTATATCAGCATGCTAAAACACAAAGAGTTTAACAGTGCAAAAGTCACTGGGATATGTTCAGTTGTAGTTGTTGTTCAGTCAACCTGCAGAGTCTAAGCAGTATCTGTTTTTCAGGGGAGAGACAGAGGCAAGTAACATCCAGTCAAACATAACAGATCTAACAGAGCTGCATTATTAAGATAGTAATAAAGATGGGTGTCAATATCTGGGCAGTTTACTATTTTCATACGCAAATTATCTGTTCATGTGCAAAGGAGAGGTACTGTATTTCCTCTGCAGACACATAGTATCAATGCACCAAGATGCAACTTGGCTTTTGGAGTGAGTAGGAGATGAGTACTTTGATTGCTTTATTAAATTACAAACTAACCACATCCACGACTGATTAGGTGAGTAAGTGAAGCCCTGTTGAATCATGTGTCTCACACAGCAACCTTTTTTATCTGCTGTTAAAGAAGCAAACTTGGGTTTGGGCACATCCAACACTGACCTTGTTTGATGAGCTTATAGAATTAAAATCTACTTTGTATATGTGTGTCTGTATGCACAGTCTTACAACAGCAGCAGCAGTGCTGGTAGCACCACGACAGGGCTGGTTATGTAACTCATCACTTTACTGAACCACAGGGGGAAGTCACTGGCCACTGTCTCCGAAATGATGTCATAAATCTTCTCTTGACCACTGTAACGAACATGGAAGCAATTTAATTCATATTAACATGAAAAAAGAACACTATTCAATATATCATACATATATTCAGTAATATAGTAATGTCAATATTACTATTAAACATAAAGTGTATTTGTATTTTCTATTTTTTATGTCTCAAGTTTATCTGTCACTGTGTCCTAAGATGCTGTAATAAGGTAATTTTCCCAATTTTGGACAAATAATTATCATATCTTAAAGTATGTACAGTATCTCATTTGTGTGTAGCAGTATGTATCATGTTGCCATGTAAAATGCAACAGCTAAGTAGACACTTTCATAATGAAGATCAATTCTACTTCATTCAACTTCAATTAATGTTTGGGATACATTAAGAACATCAAGGATAAAAAAAGACAATGATGCTTTTAGGCCAAGACAGGCACAGGATGTGATACCAACAAGAAATAAACAAACATAAAATATTTAAGAATTTATAAGAATTAATCTAAGATTTATTTCTTTAAGAATGATATATTTATGATGAAAATTTCTCATGATTTAAAATCTGATCCAGGACATTTGTGCTGAAGTAGAAACTGAACATCACCGTGTAAACCGAACATCACTCAATAATTTTTAATAAAGACGAGTAGCACAGTGAACCTGTATAGGAACACAGAGACATCAACACCAGACCTTTACTAAAATGAGCCGAACTGAGGGTTCACCTGAATGGTCCACAATGCTGCGATGGTCTGTATCGAGCTATGGCGAAGATTGTGGGCAGCATACAGAGGAACAGCATGAAAAGCAGCATGGCCAGGTAGAAATTATTTGACCTGGGGAAAAAAGGCAAAGCCCAAAGACGAGATGGAAGTGTTTCAATGAACAGGCTTAATGTTCCAATGTTTAGATGCCTTAGCTCTACTGGTTTTAAAGCACTCTCCTGCAAATCTTTTCTGCACTGCAATGTTCTGATCGAAGATCATTGTAAAATGTTTAACATCGTTCATCAGACAGGCTTTGTGGGTGTATGTAGGATTTCCTTCTCAGCAATGTTTATTTTCCTAGACTCCATCTGCCCACCAGATGGCCTCGTACTCTCCTTTCTGTCTCAGTTGTCCAACTCGTCCGTCCCACCTCCTCACCTGTCTCTCATCGCTTTATTACCTTCTCTCGACCCCCACATCCATTGGAAACAGGCAAGGTGTTTTACACACCTTTCATGCACAGGCACGCACACACACAACACATACATTTCACTAAATTCCATGGGGATATTACTCCTAAGGGTAGATGTTTATTATATTGTAATTATATTCCATGTAGTCTAGCTCTGATATAGTTTCTCAGAGATGGTGTAATGTAATGTAGAATGTGATATGTTGTCATGTAGTTTTTAATGTAATGTAATGCCACCTGGCAGTAATGCACTTAAAGAAGACAATCTTGTTGTCCTGCATGAACATAGAGAAGATTAGATACACAATCCGGGGATCAGAAAATAAATTCTACAGGATATGGCGCCCTTTTTTGATATTCTATGAAGAACTGTTTGTGGGGGGCCCCCCCCCCCCCCCCCCCCTTTTTTTTTTTTTTTTTTTACTTTTTTCTCCCTCTTCTTCCTCTCTCCTCTTTCCCCCCCTTTTTTAATTTATTTATTTTATTTATTTATTTATTATTATTATTATTATTATTACGGTAATCAATGCATATAGATTATTTTTCTAGGTTGTCAGTGATTCATATGACTTATCTTTCCTATTTGATGATTACTCTGTTTTTATTTTAATTCTACCGTACCTGTCTACCAGCGTAGTTGTATGTGTGTCCATGTGGTTGTATGTGTGTCCATGTTTGGATGTTTGGACAAAGGGTTGTGTTGTGTCATGGGTGGATGTTGTACAAAAATCAAAAAAAAAATTTTCTTTTCTACCTGTATGGTGACTGTTTCATTCATACTGTATCTTTAATAAAAAGACCACTGGGAAAAAAAAAAAAATTAAACATCACTCTGGATATTCCAGAGTTCCATAAGTAATAACCACAGTGACAGGTTTAATGTGTTATGTGCTGGACTGCTGCTACTACAGAACAGTAACCACTGATTCCTGTTACTTACCCGGAATTTCCGGGTTATGGCTATTTAAATAAAACTTTTATGGCTGTTAAAAAAAAAAAAAGAAGACAATCTTGTAAGACTTGATCTGTCCTGGAGTTTATGTAGACCAACTTAAGGAAGGAATTAGGAATTAAATCATCATGGTGCCACTATAAAAGAAAATAACATCATATAATGTTGACATGTGTTTATAATATGATTTGAAGAAGTAGCTACAGCTTTTATAAATTTAACAATGTATATAGTTTACATATAAATGTAACAATCCCCCTCCTTTAAGTGATGTAAATGACAAATAATAGCATCACCACAGTTGAAAAGAGACATTAGCTGATTGGTGTATAGAGTATATTGTGTATGCATCATTTTCTGATGCTTTTCATTTAACAATACTGCCATGCTAGGTGTGATAGCTGCCTCTGTAAGCACATTATTCAGGTTTGGAGAGGACATTACTTATTCCCCGTTTTCTCATTTTCCTCATTTTGGACCAGGAAAACGAGACTACTTCATTAATGCTGCAGGGATATCCAGAAAGACTGTCACATCCATACATCTCAGTTCTTTAGAATTCTGAGCATGATGTAAAAACAAATCAGCAATGCGTCAGTATCAATCTTCAGCAGAACTGTATTTAAAGTGAGCAATTAAATGCTGTGTGTTTGTGTGTGTGTGTGTGTGTGTGTGTGTGTGTGTGTGTGTGTGTGTCACATAGCTGGGAGTGACTGATAAGGGCTGAAAGAGCAAATGTGAGGCTTGTTATATAAATCAGAGAGGGCTAGGAGTGTCAGGAATGTGTATATGTGTGTGTATACATACAGGAAGATGCATCGGCTGCACAGTAGGACTACACACTGCTTTATCACTATCACAGCAGCGGAGGGAAATGAAAAGGGATAAAAATAACTACAGAAGCGTTGATTTGTATTGCTGCACTTGCTCATGCTGACTACTGTTGAAATGTGTCTGCACAATATGAGCAGTGTACAAGGACGCTATGTGTGATGGAAGAGAAAATGTGAACTTGAAATCACATATGTATATTTTTGCACTGAGTGCATTGTATGTGTGTGCCAGACCTGGATGCCCGGAACACCTGCTGATGGGGAACATTACAGGTAAGGACAGCCCAGCTCCTCAGATACATTAGACCAATCAGCTTCAACACATTGAAGGCAGGAAGACAGGGAGAGAAAAATGCCCCCATCCTGAAGGGAAGAATAAGACAAGTCAGCACCATCCTCACCCAGCACACACACACACACACAGAGAGAGAGAGAGAGAGAGAGAGACTTGGTTCAGAGCCCATATAAATGCATTATTTCCAGTGGTTTCTTTTCATTATGTTCATTGTTGCAAGGCGACGTTTTAGAAATGAGCTGAGGAAATACAATCGAACCAGCTACAAAGGTGTAATTGAGATATTATAGAGGGCCATGGTCCTTTAAACAGGGTCAGGGGCACTGGTCAGTGTGAGCCATGCTCTTAACTCCACATTAGATCCTCAATTTCACACACAGTGACAAGGCAGTACAGATATAATGGAACTGTCTGGAAAAATGTCCTCAGTTTTTCAGACCTACCAGATCATTCCTTGGTTGTAAATCAGATGCAGGACATTCTCAGCTATTTTGAATTCTCCATATTCAGGCTGAGGAATACAGAAAGAATTTGGTGATGTTCTCTCTTTTGCTTTCTAATCCATACACTTAATACACACAAATGATTACTTCCAACAATATTTTCACAGACATTAACAAAGACATTAATTTATCTGGTTAGATTTATCTGGTTAAGGAAAACAGAAACCTGAAGACACTGACATCTACTACAAGTTAAATGAAATGAAATGAAATGAACATGAAAAATAAAGAATTGTGCACATATATTTATTACAATAACAGCTAATAGCGTAGTGGTGTGTGTGAAATTTTGCTTATAGTTAGGTCTTACAGGGAATTTCATTTGACTAATCTGTGTAGGCACAAAATCACATTTTAGTCACATTATCTATCAGTAAATTTAATTTTATTTGTATAGCCTATATTGACAAATCACAATCTGCCTCATAGGGGTTAACTCAGTAAGGATGTTAAACATGACCAGGGAAAACACAGAAACCTCAGGAAGAGTCACAGTGAGGAATCCCTCTCCCAGGATGAACAGAAGTGCAGTAGCGATTCTCAAAGCCCAATGAGGCAAACTGTGATTTGTAACTATGAGATATTTAAATAACTTGTGATTAACTAACTGATAATATGAGTTTGGTAATTGCAATGTTAAAACACAAAACTTACAAACAACTTACAAATTTGCTCTCTAAATCCCAGCAGCAGCAGTCACTTAGGTAGCGAACCACCAAACCTCTAATGAAGTCAATGAGTAGAATGCTGGCCACAGTGAAGATCATGTCAATGATGGACAGCTTTAGCATTTCCTGCAAACAGCACAGACACACCCATGTCATGGAATACAACGGATCCTGCCTGACTGTGCTTTCTCCTACGAACGGTAAGCGTATTACGTCACTTCCTGTTGTTGGTTGTCTCTTCGTTGCTGGTGATTGTCTCTCAATTCTGTAATAGTTCTCCGATTAAATCTTACTGTTTGATCTGTTTTGAAAAACATTTCTGGGGTAAATCGTCGGAAGTACATCCACCAGGGGTCCCGCTTGCGCTTCCACATCAACCACTCATCTGCCATCAACTGCATCTGGTCAAAAACTCGCTGTTGTCGCAGAAAACCCAGTAGGAAAGCGAACCTCGGCACGTTAGCCAACCTAGCCAGGTCGGCTAACCATGTATCCACCTCTGCTCTCTGTGACGTCAGCTTTGGCCTGTTCAACGTCCGCTCACTCAGGGGCAAAGGACTCCTTCTCCAGGACCTCCTCCTTGATCGCAAACTGGACTTTCTATGCTTGACAGAGACATGGCAGCAACCGAACGAGTATTGTCATCTGAACGAATCCACACCACCTGGGTTTGTTTATCTCTGTCAGCCCCACCTCACCGGTCAAGGAGGAGGTCTCATGATAATTCACCACGAGAAATGACGTGTCTCGCCTCTCTCGTTACCAATCGACACATCATTTAAATCAGTAGCCCTGCAATTTACCGACCATACTGGCTGCTGTTTATTGCCCCCACAAACCCAACAAGGATTTTATTGATGAATTCTCCTCTCTTTTCACCCTCCTCTGCACTCGCTCTCCCAATGCCATTGTACTTGGTGATTTTAATATACACAGGTTCAATGACAATCATTTTCTTACTGATGATTTTAGATCATGTTTGGACAGTTTCAATCTACAGCAACACATTAATTTCCCCACCCATTCCAAGGGTCATATCCTTGATCTGGTGTGTTGCTCTGGTATCTCCCCTTTTAACTACTCTTCTACTCATATCCCCATCTCTGATCATATATTCATATCATTCAATCTGAATCTGTCCATTTCCAGAACAAAACAATCCCGTATAATCTGTTTTCGTAACATCAAAGACATTAATTTGGCAAGTCTCACTATAGCTATAGAATCACTTCCCAACATCACCTCCCCATCCTCCCATGATCTGGTTTTCCACTACAAGAACAGTCTCTGGTCCCTGTTGACCTCGCTTGCACCCACAAAAACCTGGACTGCATCATTCACTCACTCTGCTCCCTGGTTTACTCCTCAAGTCAAATCACAAGACTTTGCTGGTCTCATCAGTACTGGTTATGGGAACACTCAGACTCTCTTTTCTCTACTTAACAACTCCCTACACCCTCTGGACAATTTCCCCCCACACTTCTACTCTGTTGAATTCTGTAACTCCCCCTGAACTTTTTTAAAACCAAAATTGAAAATATCCATCATAATCTGGTCTCTAATATCACCTACAATCCATTTCCTCCTGTCTCCCTACCCCCAGCCTTTCAACCATTCTCCAGTTTCCACCTGCCCTCTGTTACTGATGTATATGAACTCATCAGAAAATCTAAGCCAGCCACCTGTCAACTCAACCCCCTTCCGACACTCCTGGTCAAAGCCTGTCTCCCCTTCCTGTCTTTTATGATCACCGCCATTATCCACTCCTCCCTCACCTCTGGTTCAGTCCCCCCACCTCTCAAATGTGCTGCAGTAACCCCAATCCTTTAGAAACCTGGTTCAGACCCCAACAATCTCAACAACCTTCATCCTGTTTCCAACCTGCCATTCCTCTCTAAAATTCTTGAAAAAACTGTTGCATCTCAACTCCAATCTCATCTTTCCGACAATAACCAGTTTCCGTCCCCATCACAGCACTGAAACAGCATTAATCAAAATATCCAACGACCTCCTGATTGCAGCATCCAAGCCTTCTCCCATTTCCTATGGTGTACCTCAAGATTCTGTCCTCGGTCCATTCCTCTTTATCATCTGCCTCCTCCCCCTTGGTCATATATTCAGTAAATACAATATTCACTTTCATTGTTATGCGGACGACACTCAGCTCTACCGTTCCTCCAAACCCACCTCCACCTTCCCTTCCTCCTCCCTCTGTGATTGTCTCCAGGAAATCAAAACTTGGTTCTCCTCTAACTTTCTCAAACTTAACAGTGACAAAACTGAGGTTCTCCTCATTGGTTCCAAATCCACTCTCTCAAAAGCCAACAACAACTCCTCTGTCTCCCCCTCCCCTCAAGTCAAGAGCGTGGGTGTTGTCCTCGCCAGCACTCTCCCTTTCTAGACTCACATCAATAACGTTACCCAGTCTGCATATTTACATCTGCTTAATATCAACTGTCTCCGGCCATCCCTCACCGTTGACAACACCGCCATCCTGGTCCATTCCCTCATTACCTCCCGTCTGGATTATTGTAACTCACTTCTCACTGGTCTCCCCCTCTAGTCCCTCCAGAAATTACAACTCGCTCAAAATGCTGCAGCCCGGATTATCACCAGGACCCCTTCATCCCAGCACATCACCCCTATTCTCCAGCAGCTTTACTGGCTCCCTGTCACACAGCGCATCATCTATAAAATCCTCCTCCTAACATTCAAAGCCCTCCACAACCTTGCACCGCCATACCTGACTAACTTCTCAATATCAACACACCCAGTCGGACTCTCAGATCATCCTCATCTATCAACCTCACTATCCCTCCTGCCCGCATGACCACCATGGGGTCCAGAGCCTTTAGCCGTTCCGCCCCCCGCCTCTGGATTTCCCTTGCACCCAACATTCGTGCAGTGACACGTTGACTATTTTAAAATCTTGCCTCAAAACTCATCTGTTCCGACAAGCATACCCAACCTAAATGTCACTTTCTCCATTTTTTATCCTTTTTATCTTTGATAGTCATATATTGCTTGTGGTTTTTATGTCTTTGATGTTTTTATGTATTTTAAACCGTGTTTTACTTGTACGGTGTCCTTGGGTGTTTTGAAAGGCGCCTATAAATAAAATGTATTATTATTACATTATTACATTACTATTGCTTCTGAAGAAATTATTATTATTATTAGAGCCCGAGCTGGAACAACGAAGGCCCTATTGTTTCTGAAGGAGTTATTATTATTATTATTATTATTATTATTATTATTATTATTATTATGATTATGATTATGATTATTATTATTATTATTATTATTATTATTGTTTACCAAACTTGCTCGAAAAGTCACGAAATTCGCTAGGGACGTCAGGCGTGGCATGAAACGGCACAATTGGCCATGGTTTTCATTGGTGTCGCAAAATGCGTCTGTAGCGCCCCCTAGACATTACAAAAAGGCCTCCGCATTGGGGTTATTTTGGCTTAGCCTGACGAAATTTGCTACACCTCTTCGTCATGCCCAGACGCACAAAAAAGCCTCTTGACACCATGGTGCCAGGTCCACAGGAAGTCGGGCATTTGGAGTGGAAGTTGCATTTTGGCGCCATTTTTGCCCATTTCCACACCACGCATATGATTTATCTCCTCCTACAGATTAATGCTAACGGCATGGAACTTGGCCAGTTTACTTTTCAGACACGGGGGATTAAAAGTTGGTGAAAGTTTTTCCAACTTCGGAGTGGTGTGCCCGTGGCGATGCCTCAAACTTGGGCGACTCGCCAATGTTCGCCACAAAACACAAAGTCACTTATAACTTGTGCAAACATTGTCCGATCCTGACCAAATGTTATAGGGTGGACACTTGACCCGGCCTGAACATGTACATATGCTCATAGTGACACTCACCCATAGCGCCACCTGCTGGTGGTTGGAAACGGCAGTTTGTTTCCACACCTTGCATATAATCGAACACCTCCGACAAATTTAATGCTAACGGCCTCACTCATGGCCAGGTTACTCCACAGCCATGTGGGAATAAAACTTGGTGAAATCTTTTCCAACTTTTGAAGAGTGTGGCCATGGCGTTTCCTCAAACTTGGTGTTCGCAGCAAAACACAAAGTCACCTATAACTTGTGCAAACATTGTCCGATCCTGAACAAACGTCATAGGGTGGACACTTGACCGGCCTGAGCACGTGCATATGCTCGTAGTGACACTCCCCCATAGCGCCACCTGCTGGTGATTGGAAATAGCACTTTTTTTCCACACCTCCCATCTAATCAAACTCCTCCTACACATTTAATGGTGATGGCATCAAACTTTGTCAACTTACTCTTCAGCCATGGGGGAATAGAAGCTGGTGAAATCTTTTAAACTTCTAAACGGTGTGGCCGTGGTGACCCCTCAAATTTCAAGCACTCTCTGTGACTTTGGCAATGACAAATCTCCATAAGTTTGGCTGTCTGTTTGTCTTTTTCTGCTGGAAGGAAGATTAATGGTGGTGGTTGGAAACGTCACTTTTAACATGTCAAGGTCCAGCGCATACCCTGACAAGCACACGTGCTCGGGCCCAGTCATCGCTGCTTGCAGCTTTAATTATTATTATTATTGTTTGTCTGGGGCCAGAGCGGGCGCCATAGAATCTAAATTGAAACTGCTGGTGTGATAGTAACCAAAAAAAGTTTGCTAAAATGTTTTAAAACTTATGTTAAAATGCTTTAAAAAGCAAGCAAAAGCATGATTTAATTCAGGAAAGTACATGGTTAAAAACAAAGCATCACAAGTAATTATAAAGGTTAAAAAGAAAAAAAGCTGATTAAGGTGAAAAATCATTGTGATCCACTGATTGTTATCTGTTATCCGGTCTTCTTGACAGGCAAGCATGGAGTGAGCTCCAAGAGATAATCTGTGTTTAAAACATAACTAATTCCTTATGTTATTTTGAAAAAAGCTCTCTGATTAATGGTTTATATTGTTTTCTAAAGTGCCATTTCTTCTAAGTTATTTCTTGGAAGTTAATCCTCAAATCACCTCTGGTGTTCAGTTTTCGATTACTGTTTTGAGCTAAGACGGTGGAAGGGCAAACAATGATTTTGCTCGTCCACTACAACACTGGACGTGACTGAAGCAACATCATGTCTGTGTTTCTCATTTATTATTCCCCTTTACAGGTAAGAAAAATGAACATGATCAGTTTTGTGACGTGTTTCTATGTTTACTGTGTCTTAAGGGATAAGCAGGAAGTAAAGTGCTGAACTTTGTGGTGACTTTGGGGGTGTTGGGTTATATATTATAGGGTGTTTTATTTTTATTTTTCCACATTTTTCACTGTGAGATGTGGTGATTGGTGTATGGTGCTTGGAGTGTATCAGGGGGCAGTAGAGGGCCAAGTGTTCACTAGGTATTGAGAAAGAAAGAGCAAGAAGAACCAGGTGATTAACCTTGGGAGGAGCACCTGCGTGGCCTTTTGTTTGTCTGCCATGGAATGCAGTTTGAGCACAGAGACGCTGTTGGTATGTATTGGCTTAATTTACCCACTTTCCCCACTTTTGTTCTTTTAAAATATTATTTTATGAGATTGATGTGGACTTATTTAATTTACAAATACTAAATTTAAGACAAATCTTGACACAAATGTCATGACTGCATGTGTGATTCAGAGAAACTAATTTGTGTTTGTTTGTTTTCAACCTAATTTTTGACTCATCGATAAAGAAACCAATTTTTTTTGATTGAAGAAGAAATGACAAAAGTCAAATAAAAGGAAATACGTTGAACTGAGTTGACTCCTGCGTCCTCTGTGCAAAGCCTGTTCGAGTTCAGGCAATTAAAGCTTCAAATAACTCGACAGTTGATAACCACTCGGACAGCCTGGACACACAGGTTAACAGGTCCAGTGAGAAGCTGTCGACGCAAGAGTGGAAGCTGTGAGTGTCAACAAAGTTAAGTATGGCAAAAGAAGATCTGGAGAAGACGGTCAAACAGCTCAAAAGGGAGAGGACCACTGCAAAAAGCAGCTTTACCAGGCAAGCCAACAGACAGCATGGTAGAAGAAAAGCTACGGGAGGAATTCAATAGACTCTCAGTCTGTCTAAGGAATGTATTTGAAGCAAATGATGAATACAGGGATGGATTGCTGACTGAGGCAACAAAAGAAGAAGAAGAATTGGGCCTTGGAGAGCAGTTGGAAAGTGACATAGAAAAGACTGTAGGTGAAGCTGAAACAAGGTTTAAAGAGGTGAGCAGCACTGTCCAGAGGAACCTGTGGTCAAGGTATGGTCAAGAGGAAATCACAGCTGCAATCCTGGTGGCAGAGAAAAGTGCTGATGTAGCAGGGAGCCTACCAGAGTACTAACCTGGAAGGGTATGATGTGCATCTAAGTCTCCTGGAAAAGAGGATGAAGGTCATCAAGGTCATGTCAAAGTGGGAGCGATGGATCCCTGGGATGGAGAAAAGAGACCTTGACGGCAGGATCAAAAATCTCAAAGAAGTCAACAGCAGACTTGAGCTGAGGACAGCTGAATTTGCCACTGCTCGGAAAGTTGCAGAGGAAGCAAGTGCTGCACGACCTACAAGTGTGGTGGCTGGAGGACCAATGCATGCGGCCCCTACAGTGAGAATCAAGCCAACAGCTCTTCCTACCTTCAGTGGAAATCAGAGAGATTACAGATGGAGGAAGGATTGGGAAAACCTTCAAAGACAAGGGGAGACATCTGGGTCGGCAGAGGTCAAGAAGATTCAGCTCCTCAACAGCATTGAAGACAAAAATAATGAAGGATCTCAGACTGTCAACTTAGAACACTGCTGATGAGTCATGGAGAACAGGTATGGAAATAAGGCAGCAATTGTCATAGAAATCCTAGAAAAATTTGAGAAAATGGCTCCTGTGAAGGGAAATCAACCAAGAAAAGTCACTGATGTAATTCAGACTGTGGAAAAAGCCCTTGCAGACCCGACAGAGCTGGGTGACTCTGGTGCAATAAGAAACCCATTGGTCATCAAGGCAATAGAAGCTAAACTACCTGATTTTGTGAAAAGAAATTGGTGAATCTTCATGCTAGAGCCAAGCAATGATGTTACCCCAGACAACCACTGATATGCTGCTGAAGGTCCTAAAAAGGCAAGAAGGGGTCCTGGAGAGACTTGAGCAGCTCAAAACTGTGGAGAAAATATAGAGACCAGACTACTCCCCAGGAAAGAAATCTGAGAAAAGATATGCTTATACCAAGGTGGCAAAGAGAGAAATGGGGGACGTGTGTGGTGTCTGTGATGACTGGAGGCATCATGACAGGATTTTCTTCTGTAAAAAGTTTAGAGGATTGAAACTCCATGAAAAGAAAGCTACCATGAAGAAGCTAGGAGCATGTAAGAAATGCCTTGGATTACATGATGACAGTTGTTCCTGCAAAGACACCTACCTGTGCAGAAATAAAGACTGCAACAAAGATGGAATTTCTGATCACCATTTTCTTCTTTGCCCAGTCGGGAACAGCAAGAAATTCAGCATTGAATACAGCAAGAAAAGCAGTGGGGGAAAAGGCAAACTGACTGAAGAACAGGAGTATTTTCTGTCTGAACTTACCCGTGAGATGGCAGAGAGATGCAGAAAAGCATTCACCAACAGTGTTGCCCGGACAGCTAACACAATCAAAAAACAGTCAGAGCGTTTGATGAGTAATGGGCTCTGTGAACTTCCTGTCATTCTGATGCTGTTGGAGGTCACGGCCAATGCAGGACAGAAGGTGGGAACACTAGTGAATCTTCCGACACAAACTACATTACCCATAAGGCTGCTGACAGGCTGAGGTTATAAAGTAAGGACGTGACCTTGGTTTTGCATGGTGCTGGTGGGATGACTATGAGAGTGAACACAAGAAGGTACCTTCTCAGAGTCAGGATCAGGACCCCCCAAAGGCAAGGAAAAAGCCCATGAAATGATCTGTTACGGACTGAATAATATCGCCAAGGTGCATGAGGTAATAGAGCCTGAGAAGTTAAAAAAATTCTTACTGGAGGTTGAGCTGGAAGAGCTAAGAAGACCAAGAGATGTCGAGCTTCTTATCAGCCACAGAGACGGAAGGCTTGCTCCTCAAAGGGTGAGAGTGGTTGCAGACCTCGTCCTATGGGAGAGTCTGCTCGGAAAGACAGTGGGTGGAGCACATCCTGATCTTTTTGAGGATGTGGAAGTGGCAGTGCATGAGTCAAGAATCCATTTTGGTCCAGGTAGCTGGACTTTATGACCCAATTGGGTTGGTTACACCAGTCAAGCAGAAGGGAGCAATTCTTGTTAGGAAGGCCTTCCAAGAGGCTGGAGGAGGAAAAATGATTCGGGAGTCCTGGGACAAACCACTTTCAGAAGGTTTAAGAGAAGAAGCCATTAAGCTGTTCGAAGAACAGCTGGTGTGATGCTTTTGTGGAGTATTACATCCCACAAAAGCATCACACCAGCTGGCTGGAGAGGGAAACTGTTGGGAATCACCTTCTCTGATGGCAGTGACAAAACCTATGGAGCAGTGATGTAGCTAAGGTGGGATACAGAGAGAGGAGTTGATGCCCGCTTTGTGGAAGCAAAAGCCAAGCTGACTCCAGCTGATCCCACCACAAACCAAACCAAAACAAACCCAACAGTTGACTCAGAAAAACTCCTGCTGTTTCTCGGCTGAAGAGTCTTGTGGAAGTGAAGAGATTCAGTAAGCTGCACAAGCCAGTCATCGTCATTGCCTGGGTTCAGCGAGCTGCTAAAAAGTGGCTGAAAATTAAGGCGGAAAGCAGAGGTCAAGCGGAAAACACATTACCAATGCTGACAGTGAGAGAACGGGCAGATGCACTCAGACATCTCTTCCTTGAAGCTCAGGAAGGAGAAACTTTTTCAGTTACAGCTCTTAACAGACTGGTGGTGTACAAGGATGAAGAATCTGGATTATTTGTCTGTGGAGGCAGAGTTCAGATATTCACTGAAGATAAATGTGCAGTCCCAATTATACCATATGAAGCATGGATATCTGTAGTGATTGCAAGAGAGGCCCACAATGCAAACCATGAAGGTGTAGCAGGAACACTTCTCAGGATGAGGAAGAAGGCCTGGGTGGTTAAAGGTCGAAGACTTGCAAAGAAAGTGGTTGACAGCTGTGTTATCTGTAGGAAGAGCCAAAGCCAAGCAATTTCAGCAAATTATGAGTGAGCTGCCACCAGAAAGAGTGAGTCCTTCAAATCCATTTGATTTCACGAGTGTTGATTTGTTTGGTCCATACGAGGTGAGAGATGAGATAAAGAAGAGGACTAAACTGAAAGTCTGGAGCGTTGTATTCTGCTGCATGGCTTCAAGAGCTGTTCACACCGATGTTGGCAGTGATCAGTCATCAGAAGGGTTTCTTTTGGCTTATCAGAGATTCACATCCCTCAGAGGACACCCAAAGAAACTATGGTCTGATACTGGGACGAATTTTGTAGGAGCCAAACCTGCACTGAAGGAGCTGGAAAGTTTCTTAAGTAAACTGAACAAGGCTGAGCTTGAAGTTGAAGCTGCAAAAAATGGAACAGAGTGGTCTTGGAAGATCCATCCAGCAGATTCCCCCCACAGGAATGGAGCAGCAGAAGCAGCATTTCAATTGGTGAAAAGAGCCTTGAATAACCTTGGTGATGATGGAGTTTTTACATGGGGGAGCTCCAGACATTTCTCTTCATGGCAGCAAACTTGGTAAATGAACGACCCATAGATGCAAGAGTTTAAAGTCGTGAAGATCAAGTGGAGTATGTCAGCCCAAACTCTCTCCTACTTGGTCGGGCCAGCGCAACAGGAGATCCAGGAGATTTTCAGTTTGAAGGTTACTCTTATAAAAGACTTCAAAGTATCCAGCAAGAAGTCAACAGGTTCTGTAGGAAGTGGTGTGAGCTGGCTGGTCCCAACCTTATCAGGAGCAAATGGCACACAAAGCAGCAGAATGTCATGGTGGGAGATGTAGTGTGGCTGGCAGACCAAAATGCTTTAAGAGGCCGATACAAGCTGGCCAAAGTGGTCAGTGTAAATCCTGACCTAAGAGGGATTGTGAGGGATGTAAATGTGAGGACTTTCCCAAGCTACCCTGTTCCAATTAGAAAAAGAGGGGCACTGCACACGCAGAGAAAAACCAAAGAAAGGCTATATTATGAGATTGATGTGGAATTATTTAATTTACAAATACTTAATTTAAGACAAATCTAGACATAAATGTCATGACTGAATGTGTGATTCACAGAAATTAATTTGTGTTTGTTTGTTTTCTCTTTGAGGTTATCAACCTAATTTTTGACTCATCGATAAAGAAACCTATTTTTTTTTGATTGAAGAAGAAATGACAAAAGTCAAATAAAAGGAAAGACGTTGAACTGAGTTGCCCCCTGCGTCCTCTGTGCAAAGCCAGGTCGAGTTCAGGTAATTAAAGCTTCAAATAACTCAACAGGGTGCTTGTGGGTTTTGTTTTGCTTGAATGTTGCACTCGCTGTAGCTTCCTTGCTAGCTGCGTTGTGTGTCGCGAACGACGTTGTTTCAGAGGTGAAGTTGTGCCGTTTGTGTGCAATGTTCGACATTTAATGAGAATGTTTGATGATTAATGTGTAGCACTGTTATTCTTTTTATCTGTACGGGTAAAAGAGAGATGATAATAGCTTCCCTTTTGCAGGATATGGGTTTGGCTATGACTAATATACCTGACAGATGTGATGTATTATTATTTATATTTAAACCGAAGCAGATGAAAAACGTGGGTTTATGTTGCCATGCAGTTTGCTGTCCATTTGAATGTACAGTTTGACAATTCTGAGTTAAACCATTGTAAGGATGTTTTGTGTTTCCAGTGCAATGCTTTATTATTTTTTTTATTGAGCAATCTTTTGAAATAATAGTAAATTGTAAATAAAGATTCTGCTGAGCGAAGCTGCGTGCAAACAGAAGCAACGGTCGCCATCCTCTCTTTTCTTCTCCTGTAATACAGGAACCTTATCTGTACACGGGTACTCTACCTGGGACCTGTTACAATAGGACGTGACTAAAGCAACATCCTGTCTGTGTTTCTCATTTATTATTCCCCTTTACAGTCCCCTAACAGGGGTGTAACATTTTCTGGAGGCACCGCTGGGACTGGGTGAGACGAGGTTCGACTTCTGCTAGCAACGGACGTCCCCAGCTCTCATTCAGTCCCCTTCAACCTACCCAGGCAGGAAGCATCCAGTGGCTTATGTGGTGGTTTGAATGTCTACAACAAAGGGCACAAGCAATCTGAGGTGAGCTCAAAGTACCAGGAGTGCTATTGCTATTGAATTATATAAACAGCTGTCATCTGAAGTTCAGGGCATAAAGGAGACGGCTCAAAACTTCCTCATCTGTGCTCTAGATCTTAGGCAGAAGATTCTGTTTGCCTCACAAGAATCACAGTCAGGCCTAAGATACAATCCAGTGCTAGTACAGAATATGTTTCTTCACTCAGTGATGACTGGCCTGCAGAATGATAACATCAAACGAGATCTCCAGCCATATCTAGAACAAGCCGGTGTTTCTGATGAACTCCTGTTTAAAAAATTGAATACAGCAAGTGCTTATGAAAGTGAGAGGCAAAACAAGAGGAAAATGACAACACCACAGCGATCGGTAACTGTTCACTCTGCTCAGTCTGACCACACCCCTGCTGAAAAGAAGGCGAAAACGAACCAGCCGGGTCACAGTAAGAATCAAATTGATATTCTCTCAGAACTGCAGGAGATGAAAGCTAACATGTCTCTCTTAAAGGACCTTAAAGCTGAAGTGGCTTTCATCAAAGAGTCTATTACCCACCCAGACAGCACCCAGATCCAGCGTTACCACGAGACTGCACTCCTCACCAACTAGCACCAGTCCACCACAGCCCACCACAGAGACACTGTGTGCTCCAGCTCATGCAGCACAACACGGCTATCTCCAATTCAATCAAATGCCCTCCCCCCACACGTGCACCACGCTGTAGGAGGAGATGTTATACTTGCTAGCAGGAAAATGTAGAAGACTGCGTTCACTGCTTTAGATGCGGCAGTAATGAACACTTTGCAGCCAGTTGCAGAATGGTCAGGTCAGGTCAATCCAGAGGGAATGCTTTAAATGGGCAAGGGTTACACCAGCGGGGCGGGGAGTTACCGCTTCATCAACAGTGCCCCAACTTTGTGTACACTGTGGTGCACGTGGAAGTAATGTGGGGCTGAGACAATGTGCATCATGTAAAGATGTGTTATACTGTTCCAAAGCATGTCAACATGAACACTTTTCGAGATACGAACCGGAGATTCAAGATTTTTTTGCTTCCTCTTACGAACCAAATTCGACTTGCGAACCAGAGCAGGGAAAAATTAAAAACATTTCCCCAGCCGCAACCATTACGTATCACCCGTGCGAGTCTCACAGAGAGTGTCAGGTGACTGAGGCTGTGACGAAAATCGCTCCCTAACCCCTATATAGTCCACTACATTCATTTCCGTATGTAGGGAGTAGGGAATAGGGATAGAAAAAATTCGCTTTGATTTACGAACGTTTCAACCTACGAATCCGATTACAGAACGAATTAAGTTCGTAAGTCAAGGTTTCACTGTAATACAGTCCGAGCCACAACATGGAAGAGAAAACAAATCAAAGTTGCTCCTCTAGTTGGAAAGAAATATCTTATTGACTGCCATATCCAAGACCATCAGGTTAGAGGTTTATGGGACTCCAGCTCACAAGTGACTGTAGTGAGTGAACACTGGAAAACAGAGCACTTACCACATGTAACATTGAGGGACATTTCTGAAATCATTGACGCTAATGACACTTTAAACCTCATTGCTGCTAATGGGGAAGACATGCCATACGTCGGATGGATAGAGGTGACATTTAAATTTGCGACGGATGGAGTCCCCACTCTGGTGATTAAAGGTGCCAGTCTTGCACAACCTATTATTGGCCTGATTGTTGATACTAAGCTACAGCAGAACAACACCACTGATATATAAAAACAATGTTTCCTGGCACAACGTACGGTAAGCGTATTCCTTCACTTCCTTTTGTTGGCTGCCCTTGCTGGTGTTGACTCTCGTTTCTGTTCTCCGATCTAAATTTTACTGTTTCATCTGTTTTGAAAAACATTCTGGTGTAAATCGTCGCTCCACTAACGTTACATAAACAGTACACACTCTTTAGTAATTGTCTCTGGTTACGATCGTAAAGGCTAACCGTTTAGCAATGGCTTCTCTCCCACCCTCCTCCTCTCCTCTCTCCTGCTCTCAATGCCTCATGTTTAGTTACTCCTCTGCCTCCTTTAGTACTAATCGTAAATATAATAACTGTAGCTTAGTGGCAGCAATGGAGGTGAGGCTTAGTGAGTTAGAAGCCCGTCTCCGTACCTTAGAACCTAAATTAGCGCTAGCTAGCCAGGGCCCGGTAGTCAGTGCGGAGCCACCTAGCTTCGCCCCTGCTAGCGGTCTCCCGACAGCCCCCGTGCAGCCGGGAACTCAGGGTGGCTGGGTGACTGTCCGAAGGAGGCATAGTGCTAAAGCTAAGCCTGCTGATCGGGACACTCCAACTCATGTTTCCAACAAGTTTTCTCCACTCAGCAACACACCCGCTGAGGAACACACTCTGATCATTGGCAATTCTGTTTTAAGAAACATGAAATTAGCGACACCAGCGACCTAGTCGATTGTTTGCCTGGGGCCAGAGCGGGCGACATTGAATCCAAATTGAAGCTGCTGGCTAATCTCAAATTTGATCGGAAGTCACCAAGGTTAATGTGGAGTCGGTGTGTAAATACGCAAAGACAATGTCGGACTCCGTAGTGTTCTCTGGACCTCTGCCTAATTTATCTAGCGATGACATGTATAGCCGCATGTTGTGAACATCCGATGGTCACTAACCGGAGCAAGATATCCCATCATGCATTGCCAGAAATTCTCTGGGCTGGGCGGAAGGGAAAATGGCAGACGGACGGGAGGAAAATATACATAAATATTAAAAAATGTAACAAAATACAGGCAAGTAATCAAAAGCCTCTAATTTAATAAAAATGCAGTGGTAAACAAACAAGTATTTTGTGAGATGACAATAATACAGTACGTTTTAATTGTGCGACAGCGATGATGCAATTAACGGCGTCGAGAGTAGTGTCCGAAAGTGTCCGAAAGATTTTTCTGTTGAGCTCACTATATAGCACACTACATTTATTTCCCTATGTAGGGAGTAGGGAACGAGTGAGTGATTTTGGACACAGCATGTGTCTGCCTCCACCCCAATAGATTATTCAAACAGAAAATAAACAGAGGAAACACACAGGAAATGATGGAAGTAAACATAACCCATGAAAATACACAACAGAACAAAAGAATTAGATGTGCACTATTAAATATAAGATCACTGTCATCTAATGCTGCTTTAGTGAATGAATTAATCTCAGATTAACGTGGTTGCATCCTGATGAATATGTCAGCCTAAATGAATCCACTCCTCCTCGTCATATAAATACTCATATCCCCTGCGGCTCTGGTCGTGGAGGTGGTGTTGCAGCCATTTATAACTCTAATTTATCAATTAATCCCAAACCCAAACTTCAACTCATTTGAAAGCCTTGTTCTCAGTCTATCCCAGCCAACATAGAAAACATCCAGCCAGTTCTATTTGTTGTAGTTTACCTTGCTCCTGGGACTTATTATGAGTTCTTAACAGAATTCTCTAATTTAGTCCTTAAAACAGACCAAGTCAATGTAGTAGGTGACTTTAATAGTGGCCACTGAAAGTGACAGCCTCACCGCTCCAGCCATTACTGGTTTTAGTTCCTCCCAAATCGATCATCTTGTCAATAGCACAACAGAATCATTACGATCAGCTCTTGACTCTCTACCCAACCCCCCCCCCCCAAGAAGAAACTCATTAAACAAAACAAACAATATCCCTGGTAAAATTCCTTGGCGAAGAGGCTAGAGAGTCAGGCTTGGGACCAAGAGGCTTTGGACCCAGAGGTCGCCGAATCACAGCTCGGCCAAAAAAAAATTTGGGTGATGGGCCACCATTTAGACCATCCTGGACCAGGTCTAGCAAGCTTGGCTTTGCTCTGCATGTGCCTGTCAATAGTTTGTACTAACTGTATGTTGTGTACTATGCATGTATAGAAAATTAATTTTCCCTTGTGGGACGATTAAAGGTGTTTCTTCTTCTTCTTTATAAATTTCTTTAATGATAAAATTATAACTATTAGGGAGAAAATACACCACTCCCAAACCATACAAAGTAGTGACTTATTTGTACAAACAGAAATAGCAGGCTCAGCACACAGATTGCTTTACCCAAATTGACCATAGTCAGCTAAAAACGATCATTTCTTCATCTAAAGCAGGCCTGTCCAAAGTCCGGCCCGGGGGCCAATCACGGCCCGCGGTCAGATTTCATACGGCCCGCAGCTTCGGTCTTATAATGTATTATTTATGGCCCCGCCTGCACTGTCAAACAGAATAAATACCGGTAAATCATAAAACTTGAAACTGTAATTCCTCCTTTCACCAAATGGTGGCAGCACCACTTCAATACTATCATTCTCTACATCCATGTCGCGACCCCTCTACGCTCATTTCTGCCATGGCCACTGCAAAGAAAAC
>JAFBJQ010004214.1:22537-122650 GCA_016785345.1 Trinectes maculatus | reverse complement strand
TTAATTACATCAGTTACCTGGTTAACAACTGGTGATCTGTTTGTCTTACTATCTACTGCTGAAGGGGCCATGATGAATTCAGTCTCTTCCGTGAGCTCCTGTTGCTCCTCTGTAGCCACTGGAGATGATTGCAGTTCAGTGATGAGATCTTTGAAGATTAACAGGCTGGACATTCCTTGGTCCTCTCGACTTGCCAACTCGTCACTTTTCAAGAAGTCCATGATGAAGTCATAGAGTTCCACATCTGAAGCGTCCTTTCCTGGCACATCTTCCTCTATCTCATCCTGGATGGACTCGGCCAGCTTGTAGAGCATCTCTGAATTGGAGGCAATGATAAGCTGGTGGAGCTGCCGCTGGATCCCCTTTCGCAGTTCTCTTAGAGCCGACATCTTTTCACCTTTGGAGCCGTCAGTCCTTGTAGCACGTCAATTCAGGAATTTGAAGTCAGTTTCTTTAATGGATTAGCTGTCATCAAGCTGTGGAGCTGATCCCGGACGAGCCCCCAAAATTATTACCCTCCTGACCTAGGGGTGTCAGGGAGGGTCCTGATGGCCTCTGCCGACACGGTCTGCAGGCTGTATGTAAGGACAAAAAGGCAGAGCGACATCGGCCTCTTTTCAGCAGAACGGCAGGATTTATTCTCAAAAACAACATATACATTACACACAATACATACACAATAACGTGACGCTTCTGCTCGTCACCATAAGAAAACAACACAAAACCAACCCCCTTTTCATTGTTTACATTTTACATCGTACCATGTTAGCTACATTAGCAGTTAGCAACCGTCACCCCAATACTGACATTAAAACCGTTAAACTAAAAAATTACTCGGTTGTAACTCTCTATCTTTCCACACATAACGTCGATACTGTTAAAACTTGTTTTGAAACATAGCCATGTACTTTCAGAGAAGTTAACCCCACCTGTATGTAAGGACAAAAAGGCAGAGCGACATCGGCCTCTTTACAGCAGAACTGCAGGATTTATTCTGTAGGATCTGCCTAGAGGTTTTTTTGCTTCTCTCAGGCGTAAGGCGCCCCCTAATGACATGAACAAGTATCGCGCTATTACCAAAACAACAACAGTACAATGAAATGAACACTGGAATCCCATCCAGATACAATAAAATTAAATAAAAACATATTTATAGGGGTGTCTTTTTTTGTTTGTTCGTTTTTTTACACATAATGTAAATGACCACATATTTATGTAATTTTTACATCTACATTAAATTAACTTCTTTAACGTTTTTAACCCTTTATATAGGCACTCGTGTTGCAGAAATACAAGAGCTGACAGATGCAGCCACCTGGAGGTATGTGCCCTCACAGGACAACCTGGCAGACGACATCACTCGTGGCCTCACACTTAGAGACATCAGCCAAGGTCACAAATGGACAAATGGGCCTTCAACTAGCCCCAAATGACTGGCCCGAAACACCCCTTTCCCTCCAGAGTGAAACGGAAGGTGAGCTAAAACGACATGTTGTTCTACTAACTATGTCTGCCTCAGGTGTTCCAGACCCGCTCCAGTACCAGACCCTGAAGAGCTACCTGGAGGCCACTGCACATCAGCTCCACAGAGTGGCTGAACCCAGTGACCCCTTAAGTGCTGACTCCTATGCTGCTGCTGAACTCGAAGCCCTGAGACAAGCCCAGAGACAGTCATTCCCGGAGGAGGTAGCCCAGTTAAAGGCCAGCAAACCAGTATCCAAGTCCTGTTGCATTCTTCTACTTGCACCTGAGTTTGATGAGGCTATGGGGCTCATCAGAGTAGGAGGCCTTCTTCGCCGTTATCCTGATCTGGCTGTAGAAGAAGTTCACCCGATCGTCCTGGACTCCCGTCACATACTAACCGTCTTGGGACCGTCACGAGCCCACCACCGCGAGACCAGTGAGGGAACGCGGGCACACAGCCCCTGCCCCAGAACGGGGCCACGGAGGACCATGGCCGGAGGCCCCCCAGCCAAGGCACCCGGCCACCCACACCAGCAATGACCAAGCCCGCGGGCCCAGTGCCCAGACAGCCAGAGACCCGCCCAGACCCCACAGCAGGGGGACCACCACGCAGCGGCGAGACCGCACCCACCCCCGACGGAGCAGACCAGCCCCGCGGCAGCCCCAGCGCAGCTCACACCCCCGGCCCCCGCGGCGGGGATAGCGGCAGGCAGGCCCCCCACCCCCACGACACGCGACGGGGCCCCAGAGGACCCAGGGGGAAGTCACCCCGGTATCTAGCCGGGGCTTCTTTCCTGAGACCCCCGGGACGGGCGGCCACAGCCCGGCGGGCCACTGACAGAGGGCCCGCCCCGCCCATGCAGGACCCGGAGCCACCCCGACCCAGCCCCAAGCGGGCCAGCCGACCCCCCCCCCACCCCCGAACCCGCCCCAAGACCCCCCACAGCAGCGACGGCGCCCCCCCCAGACCGCAAACCCCCCCACCCGCCCCGCCGGGATCGGAGAGGAGCCAGCCAGGGCGGTCACGACCACCACCCCCCCCATCCAGTGTGTGTGCATGTGGTAGTGTGGATGTGTTTTTTTTGTGTGTGTGTGTGTGTGTGTGTGATGTGTATGTCTATGGTGTGCTTTAAAATTGGGGGGAATAGTCTGGGTGCGGGCACCCCACCGCTTGCGGACGGTGGTCTACCCGCTCCCCTGCCCCCCCAAGCCCTCAGTGTCTTAATGTGATTAAAATTGAGGGGCTGAGACCGTAGCGGGGTGAAGGGCCAGGCCACAAGCGTGTAGCCCCACCCCCCACCCCTAGTCTCGCCCCTCAAGGCCCTAGTGTCGTATGAGGTGGTGTATGATGAGATGAGGGGGTAGTGAAAAGGTGCGCGGTACGTCCCCCCCAGAGGCAGGCGGGGGACAGCTTCCAGACTGACCCCCAGCCCCCTTTTTTCTGGCCCTCCCAGACCCCGCCGAGCCAGACAGGGACCCCACGGCCCAGGGAAAGGACACCGCCCCAGCAACAGGGGACCCACCGGCGGCCCCGGGGAGGGGGGGGCGGCCCGCCAGCCCACCAGAGGCCGAGCCAGGCCGGACCCCAGGCCCCGCAAGGACGGAGCGGAACCCCCGCCCGCAGCCCAGGAGACGGGCCGCCCAACCGAGCAACAGCATGAGCCCCCCCAAGCCACCCCAGGGCCCCACTCTCCACAGGGGCGAGAGAGGGGAGCGTGCCAGCCACCACCCCCCCACAGTCCGGGAGCGCAGACCCGCCGGGAGACCGACGTGAGCGCCGACCCGCCCCCCCAGGGGCAGGCACAGCCCCCCTACCGACAGGCAGCCCCCCCACAGGAGGCAAGGACGGACCCCCAGCCACCCGGACACCCAGCCCCACGCCCGGCCCCACCAGCGGGGAGGCCCAGGCACGATCCAGGGGACCCACAGCCCTCCCCCCACCAGGCCCCCCACCGAGGCGGGACCGCAGCCCACCCCCCCAGAGCCCCCACCAGGCAGGGTCCGCGGCTGCCAGGGCCCCCGCCCACTGAGCCCGTGGCCCAGCAGGCCGCCAGAGACCCGCAGCAACCCAAGCCCCCCCTGCCGCCAGCAGCGGGGCCCGGCGGCGGGGCCCCCCACCTCAGCATCTCTATGTGATGAAATTAATTATTGGGGACCAGGTCTGTTCAAAATCAGATAGCCGATCTTTTGCACAGGCAGACATTCTCTCCATGGAGATGTGATCTAGTAGAAGATTTTTGTATAGAGTTATGTTCAAGTTCTTTTTTGATTTCCAGTTCATGAATATTGCTTTCTTAGCGATGCTTAAGGCCACAAGAAGCGTGTATGATCTATTTGTCTCCATGTTGATGTTAGTGAGATCACCCAGAAGACATAATGCGGGGGAGACTGGTAGGGGGTTCCCTAGACATGCTGACAGGTCTTCACATATACTCTTCCAAGAATTTCTGACTGGTGCACATAGCCAAACAGCATGCAGGTAATTATCTGGTGTATCATCTGTGCAGTTCATGCAGATATCTGTTTGCGTCAGGCCCATCTTGAACATCCTTTGTCCAGTGTAGTGTGTTCTATGCAGGGTTTTGTACTGGATAATTTGTAAGTTGGCGTTTTGTGTCATTCTAAAGGTGTGAAAGCAAATGTTTACCCAAAAGTTAGAGTGTAGTTTGATGGATAGGTCTTCTTCCCATTTGGAGGTTGGCAGCGAGACTGTTTGATCTATTTTAGATAGTAGCCGGTTAATTTTGGAGAGCAGTTTAATGGGTGAGAGCTTCAGAAATTCTGTAATTACTGATGGTGGCTCTAAGTTCAACATGTTAAGGTTGAACCTTGCCTGAATTATGGATTTCAGTTGGTGATATTCCAAAAATTTGTTTTTGCTGATGTTGTGTGATGCCACTAGTTTGTCAAATGAAATAAAGTTATTACCTTGGAGGATATGTTCCAGATACCTTATACCTTTATTGCACCAGGATGTATAGTTAATTGGTCTTTTATTTTGCAGAATGTGTTGAGGCAGTTGCTCTCAGCGTGTTCTTTAGTTTGCAGAAAACCTCTTGAAAAGCAAATTATTCCTCAGTGCAGGTTTATTGAAGTCTAAAAAGCTTGTACAAGGACCTTTTCTGTTTGGACAATCACCCAGCGAACTCAGTAATCAACCGCCCAGAAAAGGATCCAGAAAAATCACTGTATAAATGTTTTATACTCATCTAGACAAAGGGCTCTAATCTGATTGGTCTAAAGTTGGAGAGGAGCCGTGGTTTAAACTTAGCTCTCTCATCGTTGGTCAAGCAGCTGGTCCCAGCCCCTTCGGCGCGTTTCTTCTTCAACCAAATTAGAGTATGTCTTCAATGAGGGCGTTGTCCTTTGGCCTTTTTTACATATTAATATATGGCTATCATTTTTAATATCTTTTACTACTTATATAGTTTCGATTATACTATAAAGTTTATATTTTAATATTTTAAACAAACTGAATTTAAAACTACAATTAAACCAGCTACACCAATGGTAATTTTATAATTGGTAAATGCCATCTACTTCTACAACTATGGTGATCCTATATAAGTATATGTATTCACTTAATAAAAATATAGTTCATTGTATAACATTGTATAACCACGTCTGCAACTTCACCTATAACTCTGATTATGTACACATTTATTTAAGTATGTTTTGTAAATGTATGTGTATAGTTATCTGAATTTTCAATTTAAATTCCTTCTTGTTGTTAACATCCTGAAGCACAAACAGCAGCATCTACTCAACCATTTGTCTCACAGCAGGACTTCATTTCATCCTGTGATGAAGACAAACATCCTCTGCTAAACCTGTTGCTTTCACATAAGGACTGTCTTTCATCATGTGGCTAACACATATCTGCTATTTTGCTTCAAAGAAGGAATTTGTCACCTGTGTCGGCTTAGTTTATTTTTCATTGAACCCAATTTAACCACATCAGTGATTTCAGTGCTTAATGCAGACCATGGTTTTACAATGCAACATGACTAACAACAATGTTTAATATTTGAATACTACAAAAAATACTACATATTTGAACTACATATTAAACCTACTCTACTACCCACTTTCAAACCCAAAATACAAAATCTTTAAAAAATAAAATCCTAACAAATGTCAGGGTTGTTCCAGATGGGCGTGAGCTTGCATGGGATATGTGAGGGAGACCCGTTTACTTTAAGGAATTCCCACCAAGCTGTCAGAGAGGTGCTGATGTTAATGCTTTTGTAGCAGCAGTGTCGACAGATAGTGGGACTAATAAATAATAGATCAGTAAGTTGGATGTCTTTACAGAATGTTTGTTCAATGCCTAACCATATTTGATCTAATGGACTTTGTTTAGTCCATTTTACAACATATTGCAGTCTATTAGCAAGGTAGTAGTGGTGGAAGTTTGGTAGTTCAAGGCCACCACGATCTTTAGCTTTCTGTAATGTTTTTAAACTAATACGTGGTGGTTTGGTTTTCCATAGAAATTTAGAAATATGGGAGTTTAACGATTTGAACCAGGACAGAGGGGGCTGGGTTGGAATCATTGAGAAGATGTAGTTAATTTTGGGCAAGATCATCATTTTAACTGTTGCCACTCTTCCCATTAGTGATATTGGGAGGGTCCTCCATCGACTGAGATCATCCTCTATTGCTCTGATGAGTGGGTTACGTACAGTCTTGATTGAAGTCGAAGGGATACTCAACTCAAAGCCACTCGGCTACACCTCATCTGAAGTAGCAGACCCGGACCCTGTTAACCCCCAACTGCCTCCTCATGGGGCGGCGGGACGCCTCGCTGCCACAAGTCATCTATGAAGACCCAGAGATTCTAGGGCGAAGAAGATGGAGGCACAGTCAAATCCTGGCTGACCACTTCTGGAAACACTTCCTGAAATACTACCTCCCAGGACTCCAAGCTTGCCAGAAGTGGCGGACCGAATCAGCGAATCTGCAGACAGGGGACGTAGTGATGATTGTAGACGACCAACTACCCCGTGCGCCGTGGCCTCTGGGTACAGTCACTCAAGTTTTTCCTGGGCAAGACGGTCGCATCAGGTCAGCAGACGGCACCGTGAAAGGAAGAACCTGCCTCCGGCCTGTGGCAAAGCTTGTCAGCCTCGCTGCCTAACCTAAAGATGACTAACAATATAACCCCGCCTTTTTTCAGTTATTCGTATTCACAGGTGAATCCGGGGGCGGCTGTTGAAAAGGCTGTGGTCGGTGCTCCTGACGGAGACGCTGGCCCTTTTAAAGGGCGCAGCTTAGACCCGACCGTCGAGGCCTGCAAGCAGAGGAGTCAGGAAGGAGAGGATAGAGAAAGTTTGTTTGTAGTGATACGAATTTAATAAATCGGCATCCTAAAGTAGCTGAGTCTTTTTTTGTGGGTTCTAACCGGACTCACCACAGTGATTCATCTTTCCACCGGCACCATCATACATTCGCTATCTTTTACATAGACTCTTGTGATGTGCAATGTTATTTTCAGTGAGACTGATTCAGTTATCAGTATGTCTTCAACATATTTTTTCGAGGACTTTGAGCCACATCATTCATGCCAAATGTCGAATTACAGCTGTACCTTACGTGTGTTCAAGCTGCCAAATAAATCACAGCACAGCTCTGATCACAACTCCCTGTTTCTAACACCAACATACAGGCCACTTATTGACAGGGTCAAACCAACTTTTATTTAGAAAGTCACCTAAAATGGCAAAATCATTTTTGACACTTGTGACTGAGTGTAGATTACACAAATAAGAAGCGGGTACATTGATTTAGTTGAGACTCCTCAAACTTACTTCAGTAAGTTAAGCGGTAGAAACGGAGGAACATGACATGATGTATCCATATAGTCCCTTTAGGGTATATTACTTGAATGCACTGTGACTGTACTGGGTGTACTGTGATAGTACTCTGACTGTACTCAGTGCTGTGGCTGTACTGAGTGTGATGTGACAATACAGTGACTCTGTAGAAGTTATTCATTATTGTAATATATATTAAATATCAATCAATTGTCATCCAGGTGATAGTGCTTTATTTGTATCTGTCTTGTATTTCACAGGGAGGTGTTCAAAGCAAAACATAGGCAGACTGGGAACTGTGTTTGCACTGAAGAAGGTCCTGATGGAAAATGAGGAGTAAGAGATCTTTCAATTATTGTCAAACGTATGCTAACTCAGCACAAGGGTTGTTTATAGTGCATTTCATGGTTATCTTTATTTCAGTTTCCTTTCACAGCACTGAGAGAAATCAAGAGCCTGCAGCTGCTCAAACACGAGAATGTAGTCAATCTGATTGAGATCTTCCGAACATGCATGCAATAGAGGTGAAGGCCTCACCTCTATTGCATGCAAGTAGGCACTGGGGTACCTCTTTAGTGCATGTTTTGTTGTTTTTGTTTTTGTGCTGTTGTATCCCAGGCTAGGAGAGGGGGGAGACCACTTTTCATGTAGTCTGTCTTCCACTGAGGCCCCAGCCCACTGACCTTAGTTTACTTTTAATACTCATTAGAGTTTAATATGGTTTCAGCCGGCCTTTTAGATTCGTTTGGTTAAATAAAATTATTCTTTCCTATAATCACATTGTGTTTATAACTTATTTTTTTCTTTGTTTCTCAGCAGCTCCTGATGTGTTTAGTAGTTTGAATAAAAGTATATGGTTTACCTACATTCTCTGCCTCCTCAGTTACGAGCCTGTGTCCTTTTTAAATAGGTGTATTTGTTCATCCTGTATTGGCTTATTCTCGCTTGGTTTTCTTTAATATTTCCTGGGGTGCAAGTCCCCAGGTGGCGTTGTTGGTCCCATCTTTTTAAAAAATACCCTTCTCGCCCCCTTACTTAATAGGGAACGAGTTCGCCCCTCGCCACACATAGTAATAGTTTGTTGGTAAATATGGCTGAAATCATTTGATTCCTTCTTTCCTTCTTCTTGAAGCTAGTCAGTTCAACAGATACAAAGGCAGTATCTACCTGGTGTTTGACTTCTGTGAGCATGACTTGGCTGGACTGCTCAGTAACGCTAACGTAAAGTTCACCCTGGCAGAGATCAAGAAGGTCATGCAGATGCTGCTTAATGGACTTTATTACATTCACAGAAATAAGGTGAGACCTAGACAAAAAAAACATCTGCTGGTTCTTTTGGCTGATTTAGCATCAAAACAGGACTTTGTAAAGTTCAGCCTGGCTAAAAACAGGCTGTTGTTGTTGTTAAATCAATTCAGTTCATACACTTTTTTGTATAGCACCAAATCCCAACATACCTAACTGTTTCAAAGAAACCCAAAATTTGCCACAATGAACTAGCGCTCTATTTATAACTTTTAACTTTTAACAAAGAGGGAAAATCTTATGTCTTGTTAGCCATTAAGTGGATGCAGTGCATACAATACACTGATATCAACATGTGTACAGCAGTTACACAGAGCTGCAGCAATTAACAGTGTGAAGCACTGTGTGAAACAGCTGGCAAAAATGTGTCTCTTATTGTCCATGTGTATAAGAACAAGCAAAATAGGGACACACTTGGCAAATGCTGATTGTGTTACAGGGTTTCAAGAGTTATAGAACATATTGACAGTATTTTTTTAATTTACTTGGCAGTTGAGCGAGACTACGGCCCTCCCATTGATCTGTGGGGAGCAGGCTGCATCATGGCAGAGATGTGGACCAGGAGTCCGATCATGCAGGGCAACACGGAACAGCTTTGTGGCTCCATAACTGCTGAGGTAAGATAGTCTCAAGTAGACTCACAGAATCAAGTAAAATCAAATTATGGTTTACGTTTTCCATATGTACCACTTTCTTTCATCAGGTGTGGCCTGATGACCCATACACTTTGGATTTGATTGACAAGCGCCTAGTCCTTGACCCGCAGACAGTGATGAATGCACTCAACCATCACTGTATACACACACACACACACACACGCACACACACACGCACACACACACACACACACACACACACACACACACACACACACACATATACGTACATACATACATACATACATACATATAATTGTGTTCATGCGAATGGTGACTTCCATAGGTCAGGTAATTCAACTTGATTGGGCTGGCCCCCAGAGTGTGTGGCCAGTCTGATCACCAGCAACACTAATTTGAAGGACAGTATAAAAGAAAATCATCACAATATTTTACATTTTTGAATTTTGATAATTACTGCCCTGCAACTACGTGTGTGTGTTGAAACCCATTGTAAATTGTGTGAATAATGAAATGCCTGCAGTGGGTGGCAGGATCATCACAGCATAGCTTGATAGGACCTGCACATATTCTGTATGCATTCCATCAGACATACATGACTTACAGTGTTTGCCTGAATGACCCACTTGAGGCACCTCAGTGCCTCTTCAGACTCCTTATGGGAACACAGGGTTCTGTTTAAACCAGAATCAATTATTTTTGTGAACAAGTTAGGATTAGTGGAGCAGTGAGAATGAAAATGAACTTTCAACACAATCTCACTAACAGTGTTTTCTCTTTTTTTTTGACCTTTATTTTTATTGAAGAAAAAAAAACATTGGGGCCCAGAAAGTTGAATAATACTGATTAGTGAAAATAAATAAATAAATAAATGGACAATTGAGACATTCCATTGTACTGCAGGATTTCCCTCAGTTAGAGAGGTGTCCTGCAATAGGTAGCCACCTCCTCACAAAAACATCAAAACCATTTTCCTAGCAGTCATCAAGAGTATATGTAACAAGTGCTTTTGGTCTCTTGTGTACATGTCTTCAGGAGTTAGATCGAAAAGAAACTGACTTGGGGTGAATAGAATATCAATTCCCAGAACTTTATCTATCTCGCTCTTTACCCCCTTCCAAAAAGGAAGCATCAGTGGGCAATCCCAAAATATGTGTGAATGGTCGCCAACCCCTCCACATAGTCTCCAATAGTAGATTGCCGCTGGATTATCTGCAAATTTAGAGACCACGGAAGGCGTCTTAAAGAACCTAGTCTTCATCTTCCAATCAAACTCCTTCCACAAGTTACTATTGATACCTTTATGACATCCAATGCATATTGTTTCCCACTCCCCATCCTCAATTACAATATTTAACTCGAGCTTCCATTTGTTTTTAATATAAAAAGTGTTGTCTGGTGTATCTAGTAACAGATGTCTGTATATATGGGAAACATGCTTTTTAGTGGGTAATTTTAGGTACCACACGATTCGATTGAGCTTTCCGTAACTGGAAAGCCAATAACCTACTTGCTTTATTCCCCATTTCATAATATTTTCTTTTCACAAATCTAAGCATTCCCTCTGCTTTATATGTGAGTACATCATCTAATTTTTGTTTCTCCTGTTTTTTTTTTTTTTTTGAAATATTTTATTTTCAGTTTTATACATGTACAGTGTACAAATATGAACATGGAGTACTAACAGTATAGAGACATAACAACATATATAACAAAGCCCCCCCACCCTCCCACAAAAAAAAACAAAACAAAAACAAAAGAAAAACACGGTGTGCAGGGTCAATGCAAAGGACTACATTAAGTACTTGGTGTAAGACATGTACCGATATGGTTTAAATATGGCTGCCAAATCTTCAAAAAAGTGTTGTGTTGTTTTCTGAGGCAATAGGTGATTTTTTCCAGGGGGATGCAACTATTTAGCTCTACAGACCACCTGTCAATAAGGAGAGTGGAGTCAGATTTCCATGATGCTGCAATGCACTTCTTAGCCACACAAAGAGCAACTTCAATAAATTTGAGTTGTGCATTATTCAAAAAGTGGCAAATACTCGTAAAGTTCCCCAATAAACAAAGTTCAGGGTCCACTGGAACATTTACTCCTGTGATCCTAGTTAAAGTGGAACAGAGGTCATGCCAGAAAGGCTTAACCTTCATACACAGCCAGGTGCAATGCAAAAAGGAACCTACTTCAGCATCACATCTGAAGCACATTTCTGATAGGCTAGATTTGAATGAATGTAATTTTTCCGGGGTAAGGTATAATTGATGCAAAATATTATAATTAATCAATCTATACCGGGCATTGATAATCGTTGACAAGCTGTTTTGACACAATTCTGTCCACAACTGTTCATCAATTGTAACATTGAGATCTGACTCCCATTTCAATCTAGACTTATGCACATTTGGTTTTGGGCCCTCATTCAACAACAAACGATACATTTTAGAAATAAATTTATGCGTGTTCCCATCAAAAAGAAATCTTTCAACATCGTTCATGATAGGCAGAGTCATTCCAGGGCTCAAATTAGCTCTCAGAAAAGATCTTAATTGAAGATAACAGAAAAAAGTTTGATTGGACAAGTTATATTTCCTCTTTAGGTGTTCAAACGACATGAAAAGAGGGTGGCGGGAACCCTCTGGAATAATGTCACATTGTGCGGCAGACCCACTCCGTTGGGTTAACTGCGGCGGCCCTACAGTGGCTGGGTGTGAATCACCCATGAGTCAATTGCAGCTGATGCCACAAACCAAAACGACCAAATAGTATGCTATTGTTACATTCTGGACTCAGCAAAGTGAAAATAAATATTAGGAAGAGAAATAAAAACTTGAAACAAAGTTCCAAAAAAGGAATAGACAAAAAAATATGTATATAAAATATATATAGTCCAACAACATCACTGTAATTGGAGGGTAATAAGACCATTTAACTTTAGCTCATCTAACAGTAAATTATTCACGGCTTCTCATGGCTGTGTAAATAATAGGGAAAAATAATACTTTTGCACAATATTCCCAGTTACTTCAAGGGAAGAAAAACCTGCAGTCTTCTTCTGTAAACATATTGACATTACGCCCTCCTCGGTTGGCGACCCGTGTCTCCCACCAGTGCCTGACCAGATTTTGCACTACTTTATCCCACTCTTCAACTCGGACCTGGATGTTGAAATCCTTAAGCACCAGCGTTGCGTCCATCACCGTCAGGAAATGTTTTTTCCTCCACCACCATCCTCAGCCGGGCTGGGTACATGCACTTCGCTTTAACGTTTTTCTCCTTCAGCTGTTTCACAATAAATCTGACCGAGGCGCGTTTCCTCTGCAGCGCCGGCAAGTAGTCATTATCAAAGTAAATCTGCTTCTCACCCATCTTCACTGTGCGTTGTCTCCAGGCGTGCTGCAGGATCTGTTCCTTCACTGTGTAGTCCGCGAATTTAATTACGATGGAGAGAGGAGGGTCATTTTCTTTCGGTTTTGGCATAAGTACTCTATGCCGCTAACCAATGCCGACATCAATCCTGATGTCGGCATTGGTTAGCGGCAGACAAGTCAGCACCGTTGGCAGTAGCTTTTTATTGAAGGCGGCCATGTCTTTCCCCTCGCTTGCTTCAGGAACCTGATACAGCCTTAGAGTTTGCCTTCTGTGTCTGTTTTCAAGATCCTCACACCGTTCAAATAATTTCGCCTCACGTTGCAGTAGGAAGCCAATGGCTTTTCCGTGGGTTGCGGTGGTCTCCTGCGTAGTTGTTATACGCTCCTCAGCGTCAACGATCCTCTTTTCCAACTTTGTTAACTTAAACCCCCAACTGATGTTTCATGCCTTGTGAATGACTCCTTGGTTTGGCCTTTAAATTCCTTTACATCCATACTCATCTGCAGAATGTCCCCCCGTATTTCTCGGTTCGACTGGGCGATAGCTTGAAACATCCCCTCCAAGTTACGCACAGCAGCATCAGTAGTTTTGCTAGCGCCGGCTTCGTCGGGATCAACAGGCTTGTTAGCATCCGCTGGTTCTGACGATTTTTCTTCTCCTTTGTGTCTAAACTGATATCTGGCGAATTTGTCGCGAGCGCTCGTCTTTGTGGCTGAGTTTTGTTCAAATATCGGTTTGGTAAGTTGGTCAATCAGCAGAACTCAAACTTATGCGTCCTACATAAACATGGCGCCGTCGGAAGTCAGTGCTTTCTCTTTAAAGAGAAACATTAACTCGATAGATAGACAGACAGATAGAATGTTTTGCTTGTAAGACTTTTATTGGGGTTAGGGTTTGATTCGGGTTTGTGAGGAATGGTCTTGAATGAATTTGTCAGATTCCCCACATATTTTCCACAAAGTAAGTAATTAATGACTTAATCGCTTACTTTGTGGACAATATGTGGGGAATCTTCAGATCCTTGGCTGGTGGGGTTCCATATTAATATTTTTCGCCTGACACCCTCCCCCTCTGACTCACCTCATATGTAGACATCATCATCTGCACGCATGAACCACCCGTACTCCTGCAGGTAGTGGTCGTGGATGTACTTGAGCATCATGAAGGACTTCTTCTGTTGCGGGTAGGCATCGTCCACTCCAGCCAGAGACACCAGGGGGACGGGGGCGGCTTTGTGGACGGCTGCTGTGCTGGCGCCGGAGAAGAACTCCACCTTGCCAGGGATGGAGCTCGCCCAGGTCCTGTGCGCGGCCACGCGCGAGAGCTCAGGTATTTCTTCGCCGTCATCACGCCGACATAGAGGAAACGCCTAGCGCCTTAATGACTTCATTTCTTGCTAATCAAAGTATCAAACTGATTCTGACAGCAGTGCAGATTCGATTTTTTTGGCTTTAGTTTTCAGGCTTAATTGCATCCACACAGGGTTTCTGGGACTGACAACAGTTAAACAACATTCAGACACTTCACCCGGTCTGTACTTATTTGGTTGGAAGCCTCCACTGGAAACATACACACCAACACACAAACTCACTTTCTTGTACAGTCATTAACATAATACAGTTCCTATCTCCTTGACAACTGTCACGTCAACTAACTATCATGTATTAAGTCTTGCACAATATCCATGCTAGCTAGCACAGATTTTGCTGCAGATCCATATACTTGCAGATGAATAATTTTTTATTTTATCAAGGCAACATAAACATTTTAGAAAACACCATGCAAAATGTATACTTCTTTACGCCCAACTTTATTCCCAAAGTTTAATTTTGGGATTAATACAGTATTTCTTCTTGTTGTTCTTTCTTCTTGAGCACAAACATGCATTTCTTTTATTTGATACATTTAATTTATATTATTAATAATTAATTAATATTCAGATATGTGCCAAAAAGACTGTGCTTCCTGTGTTAACGTTTAGTTGAATATACACTGAAAACGCGTAAAGATCAATTTTTGGTTGTTTTTTTAAAGGAGAATCATCAGTGGTTCTTTAATCTGAGCAGCCGGAAGAGGGAGAGGAGAACGCAGGGGGAGATGAATGGGTGTTACGCACACTGGACACCAGTGCAACCTGCCAAAATGAAAAACATCAATTTCAACATCAATTTCGTTTAAATGTAGGGTGGGTTCTCATATTTTGGTGGCTAATACTATTTCAGTTTTGTTAGAAATAGTTAGGCTATACTGCCTAATGCGGCCACGTTGTAGCAATGTTCT
Organism: Trinectes maculatus; assembly: GCA_016785345.1. Taxonomy (NCBI): domain Eukaryota; kingdom Metazoa; phylum Chordata; class Actinopteri; order Pleuronectiformes; family Achiridae; genus Trinectes; species Trinectes maculatus. The sequence goes on along the minus strand of JAFBJQ010004214.1, from coordinate 107,795 downwards.
GCTGGAGTGGAGTACAGGCGTCACGAGGGAGGGGTGTAGAGGGTATGCACTGTCACCTTAAAGTAAACTGGAAACAACACTGATGATGTGTCCAAGTTATTGCATCAGGAGATGTTTCTAAAACTGAAATACTCTGGAGCACCAGTGACAACCAGGAACAGACTGGGTGACGACCACGTAGAGAGTGGTGACATCTGGAGAGACAGAGGACGGCTGAGAGACGACAACCCGGGGTGGGGAGGGTTGGCAACCCAAACCACTTCTTCTGAGAGGAAGAGCCCAAAACTTGCTGCAAAACCCACAAAGGAAAGATACCCCCAGGGTGAAGATGAAATGCTTGACAGAGGCAAGGATGACACAATGCACAGAAGTTACTTCTGGTCAGACGCAGGAGGAGCCAGGCACGCAGGCATTTGTGACCGCACCACCAGAGCCTACATCAGACTTCAACCTGAAGGAGCCCAGCCTAGGTGAAGTGGAGGAAGTGGTGAGTAATAATAAGTACAGTAAGTACATCGACAAGTCTGTCCAGAAGGAAGGAATACCCGAGATCCCCAGTTGCCTGGAACACCCAGGAGTGGTAACCCAGCTCATCACAGAGGCAAAAGAGGGCAGAGATGACCTGGCTGTACTGTGGCTGGATCTTACCAATGTTTATGGCTCTACATCCCACAAGCTGGTGAAGGTCGCACTGGAGAAACACCATGTACCCCAGAAGGTGAAATACCTCATCCTGGACTATTACAGCAAGTTCAGCCTGAGAGTCTCATCTGGCCAGCTGACTGGCACCAGTTGGAAGTGGGCATAATCACTGGTTGTACTATATCAGTGACCCTCTTCGTGCTGGCAATAAATATGCTGGTCAAGGGAGCTGAAACAGAATGCAGAGGTCCACTCAGCAAATCTGGAATAAGGCAACCACCCGTCAGAGCCTTCATGGACGACCTCACTGTGACAACAATAGCTGTACCCGGAGCTAGGTGGATTCTCCAAGGGTTGGAGAGGATCATGGTGTAGGAGATTGAAAGCTAGGTCATCATGACCTGAACGCGTTATCATGACCTGTACTAAAGCCAAATGTGTCATTACACCAAGTTACAGGAAACTTCTGGAATAAGCGGGAAATGGAGAAGAACACCACATACACACACAGACATTGTGAACCCCCCCCCCCCCCCCCCTTGTGATATGGGAAAGCAAAAATATCTGGTAAACAGGATGAAACCCAATCGGCTCACATGCATGTGAGCCCACCCAACACACACACACACAATCGTTGCTATAAAAAGGCATGTTGACTTCTGTAATGTTGGGAAATATCTCTGACTACATTGTTAGTAGGGCCGATGAATAAAGAGACCCCCCATCTGACACCCGCGTCTGACTCCTGATTTCATGCACCTCTGCCAGCAGAGACAGAGACTGGTGCAGGAGGTGGTGCGAGCTACAGTTGAGGAAGAGCCAACCAGCAGAGCAGTGGCAATGAGGCAGCAAGGTGCCTGGATGAAGTGGGAGCAGGCGATGGAGCTACGTGTCACCTGGAAGGACATTTGGAAGTGGAACCCACAGAGGATCCGGTTCTTAATCCAGGGGGTCTATGATGTCCTCCCAAACCCATCTAACCTGTGCACCTGGGGCAAAATAGTGGAACGCTGGAACATATGCTGACCAGCTGCTCCAAGGCACTAAGCGAGGGCCGTTATCGATGGAGAGACGACCAAGTCCTAGAATCCATTGCTGAGGCAATCAGCAAGGGGATTAAGGACAGTCGAGGCACCCGAGCAACAGCCAAGACCATCCAGTTCCTTCAGGAAGGACAAAGGCCAGAGAGAACACCAAAGGACTGTTCTGCAGGATTGCTCTCCACCGCCCGAGACTGGGCGATGACAGTTGATTTGGAGAGGCAGCTGAGAATCCCCCCCACACATCACCCTGTCCAAATTGAGACCAAACATCATCTTGGTCTCAGAGGCCACAAAACAACTTATCTTGCTGGAGCTGACAGTTCCCTGGGAGGATAGGATGGAGGAGGCACAGGAGAGGAAGAGAGAGAAGTACCAGGAGCTGGTGGAGGATTGTCGGAGGAACGGTTGGAGGACCAGATGCATGGGGCGGGCAGTCGCGAATTTGCCAGCTACTCCCCGAGTAAGGCTTATGCCACACTGGCCATAACAGGCACCAACTGCAAAAGAGCCATCAACAACAATGCGGAGGCTGCTGAGAAAGCATCCAGGTGGCTCTGGCTGAAGAGGGGGGAGAGGTGGGGACAGTAGAATGCCACTTGGACACAGGCCTGGGTCTGATCAGCCTCGGTCGGGTCACCTGGATGAGGGTGTCTGTTGTGAGACCCGAAAAACACCCAGTGACTCCAGGAAACAACACTGATGAAGTGTCCAAGGTAGTACATCATGAGATGTTTCTAAAACAACTATCACATATTTGTCATTAATGAATGAAGGAAGGAATTGCACACAAGTTGCACAGTTAAAGAGTGAGTGCGTTTGCGGTTTATATAAATGTGCTCTCTGTCTGATGGGGGTGGAGGTGAGCGGGGTATGTGTGCAGTCTATCGGTCCAATAATTTTGGGGAGGCCAGCATCCACATCGAATCCCTGTTGTGTTGTATGTAATGTGTCCCAAGTGCATGGGAATCTGATGTATCTTTCCATTCCGTGTGTCATGGCATTTCACATGTGTGACAGCGCACCAGAAAACCAACTTGGGGGACACAGGCAATGTTGACAGAAGTGTTGTCACACAGGACACTGCGGGACTCCTCCCTGTCAGCCAGTACGGCTGGCCATCAGGCATACAGAGCATTTTCCCGGTCGGCCGACGTGCTATGTGGGCCGACACTTTTATTTTTATATCGGCATGACCGGACCATAAAACCAGTAGATCAGTGGCCGGATTGACACTGGGCTGGTCCAATCACACCGTTAAACACCAGCCCCCAATATTATGCGTGTTCTGCGGAGATGACCACAGTTGCATATTCATGAAGGCAAACGCGCAAAAGGGATTGCGCATGATATTTTGGCTGTGTGAGGGAAAAATAGCACGTCATATCCAGTTAGTTTGTGCGCGCAAACCGGATCAGGCCCTATGTTTTTATTAACTTGGTCTTTCCTAGTGTGTTTCTCTGGGCATGATTACTTTCCTGAATCTTTGGGATATAGATACATTAACATCTCATTTATCCTGTGTTCCATAAATTAAAGTGTGATGTCAAGGCAGATGGTCTTTAGTTTCCAGGCTTCTTGTCAATTTTTTATCTGAATCCGTCTCCCGTCCTCCAAGCATTCTGCCATCTTTCCACATGTTCCCCTAAGCAACCCTTTCCTTCACGATACACATGTTTAAATTGTTTGTTTGTAAAGGATCAGTAACTGGATTTTAAAATCCATATACTCTCAGCATGCATTTTGGGAACACCTCTACACATGTTTATTAAGGCAAATATTTAATCAATCTAATATGTGGCAGCATTGCAGTGTTGAAAATCCTACTGATAAGCCTTTTACTGAGACGTAGTCCATGACACCTCTGTAAAGACACATTGTTTTGTTTAATAAACTGTTGATGCACATTCATCATCTGCACCTATGACAAACAATAAAAGCTTGAATACGGCAGCACTTAATGCAATCATGTGACTAGTGTCGTTCAGGAAGAGATGCAGCCCGCAAGACTGTACATCAAAAATGTAATCATTGTTTTTATAATGCCCCAAAAATTTGGGGGGCGGGGGGGGATAGTCCAAAACCCACATATATTCACTTTAATGACAGATACGAAGCAAAACAGTAAATGTAGATGTTAATCAATACAATCAATTACCTAACTGTATAAGCAAACACAAAAGACCTGTTCTTAGCTTTCCCAGTTCTTTGAAGAATCCAAGACTTACCAAAGCATTGTGCCTTCATATGAGTTTTGCTGTCAGATAGACACTATGTCTCAGGGGGCATTCACCTCATTGGCGATCACTTCTTTTACAGTAATCCAAAACTGACTCTCACTATGTGTAATTTCCAATGCGTCAACGAAACTCGAAGTGATTGGCACACGAAAAGATATGCATCAAATATTCTGTCACAACAGAATAGACAGATCAAGTAGCGGTTGGTAATTTAGGTAAACTGTGCAAAGAACCTTTGTCTCAAGTAAAAAGATGTTTACTTGTATGCAGGTTTATTTTTTTTATTTAACATTTATCAATATTAGAAACCTGTTTTCCTAAAAAGGGAGCAACCACAGTGGTTCATATTCAATACCAGAGCAGATTTAAGATGCCATATTGCATTGGACATTAAAAAATATTTTGTAAGTCAAGAGCTACTGTATATTCATAGTACCAGTGTGATATTGATATCTAAAGGCATTATCCATATTATTTTAGTATACTATCTATTTATCTATTAATTTCAATCTTTGTAATATACTATTGTGCAGTGTGAATGATGATAATGTGGTGGCTGTAATGCACCACAAGGGTTTTTAAGTTAACTGTAGACTGTACAGTGACAGGAGTTTCTTTGCAAAACAACTGTTAAGTCTGTTTCCATAATTATAGTTTTCTATATTTAATTCAATATACTGACGCTATGAGTTGAGCTTTCATACTTATTACAAAGACAGGTCCTGCCTGAGGGATGTGCTGGTTGACCCACAATAAAAAGTGTGTGTAGTTTGCTGCTGAAACTGAATTTAAACCTAACATTAGGTTACAAGTTACAAGACCTCTGTTAGGTTTGCATCACTCGATGCATCAGCGTGACAAGAATTAAGATGATGTTACAGTAACTATTGTTTACTGTATGTAGGAGTAAGCAGCACTTACTGTATATAACTTATAGATTTACTGTAAAGCAGATGCCACGACATTTGATTGGCTGTGACATGAATCTACCAGATGTCAACATCAATGTCAGAATATTTATAAATTCCCAACAAAGAAGATCAGGCTTTGCATATGAGGCAAACTATACAGATACAGACAAAAACATTTTCATTGGTTAAAAAAAAGCGTCAACGATCTATGTCGAGTTTTTTAACATCGATTTGTGTTGCGAAAATTCATTTAGCACTTTTCAGAGAATATTAATCTAAAGTGTATGTACAAACAGGATAAAGCATCAAATTGCTCAACTCTATGAGGCATCAAAGATCACTGAATCACACACACAGCTCCAGATTAGGCAACGTTGCTGTGTAGATGACTGTACGCTCAACAATTAAACATATTTGAGCTGATGTAAGACTGAATACATAAGCTGCACATGGTGGTGCACTCACTTGTAAGGCTCTGTGAGAAGGTAGGGGACCAAAAACTGGAGCTGCCTTGGTTCACACCAGCTGACTCTCGGTGACAGCTAATGTAGAGAAGCTACTGAGTAAAGAACAATGGCTTCTTTCAAGAAAACACCTGAAGTCAATGTCCCACCACCATATATAACCAGACAGATGTTTCCTCCACCCTTATATTATTTCAACTATGTGAATACCCATACCCATACCTATCTCACAATTCCTGTTAGTTGGACAAAGCAGGTTCAAGGTGTCTTAGTGCTCCTCCCACCAGGTGGAGGCTCCCAGTGATGAGGACGTGGATCTCTGCTGCATCGCGTAGTGGTGCAGTTTTGGCCATGATGTTGGGTTTCACTGTTAGGATGCTCTCAGTGGCATCTACCAGTACTGAATCCCTGCCCTGGGTTATCCACTGGAGGGCTGTGAGGATGCAGGAGAAGACTATGGTGTCTGTTTTCTTTTCAGTGATCAGGGAGTGCAAACCGTCATCACTGTCCTTGCTGTGATGAAGATGCCAACTCCTCTCATTTTCCAGACAGCGAGTCAACATGTTATCCACTGAGACATTAAAGTTCTGCTGGTCTGAAAGTTTAAGTAATGAAAGAACAATTTATGTCAGATCTTTTTAACACAAACCAAAATTAATGAAATGATTGTCGTGAGTTGTATTGACAGTTGAATGATGTTACAGAATCACAGATAGGGCTGACAAAATACTGTGTTTATGTACTAGAACTGTTTCCTGGCAGACAGTCAGGGGAAGTGACTGTGCTTCCTCTACTAACACATGTAGAACTCCCACAAAAGATTAAAAATCAAGTTAATATTTTCAGCCATCTGCTGAGACACAGTGCTTTCATGAACACAGTGCTTTCATGAACTCCTCACTCCATGTCCAATACTGACAAAAGCTTTCAATTTCCTCTGACTGATCACCTTCCATGTCAGTCCAAGAAATGAAAGTGCTACAGCCTTGAACAGTGTAATAGAGAGTGGTTTCATTTGCTTTGAGCAGCGCAGCCCTACAAGTCACATACACACCAAATTGCAACCTGTGCGCTGAAGAGACAGGGACAGGAAAGGTTTGCTAAATTTATGCATCAAAACAGTTGCAGAATATAGTCTGCTGATATTATTCCTGATGAATAATATGTCTCTCTGATCTTACCTGCATTACAAGTGGTGATGTTTGGGCTGAACACAGCAAAGTCAAAATGGCATGGCTGAACAGAAACAAATGACAACATTAAGACATTTTTCAATCAGCATCTTATCTAATCAGCAACTTGATATGCCGCATCTGTCAGGTGGATGGATTATTTCAGCAAGGAAGTGCTCACAAACACAGATTTAAACAAGTTTGTGAACAGAATTTGGGAAATAAGCCTTTTGTGTAAGAAGAAAAGGTCTTAGATCTTTGACTTTAGCACATGGAAAAATGCAGCAACAACAAAAGTGTTGCATTTTGTATTTCCATGTATTATCTGTGCTGGAGAAGCCATCAAAGGTTCATGGGGGAAGCTGGAGCCAATCCCAGCTGACTTTGGGTGAGTGACAGGTTTCCGACTGGAAACCTTTTTGCTGTAAGACATGAGTGCTCACCAGTGTAGCACCATGCCATCCCTCAACAGAATTTTTTTTTTTTGTATAATCCATAGTCACAAATCACAATTTGCCTCATATGAGTTAACAATCTGTACAAGGTATTTGTCCAACATCTGACCTATCAAAAATATACTTACATTTTACTCACTCTGCAAAACAAGTCATTTATTTCATGGTTAGATTTATAATATTTTATAATATCCTAATATCTCCCGTGGAAGTTGACATGAGACATAAACAACAATCTAATGTGAAAAAATTGGAAACAAAAAAAGAACTTTATGGGTATTTTCCCTACAAGGACATATGTACATACTAGAAAACACATAAAAACATTCTGATGTACAGCAGTGAAGACACTGTGGCGCTGAATGCAGTTGTACTCACCAGCAGTAGTTTGAGCATGGCTGCTGAATCTCTGTCTCCTGTGGTATTGAACAATAAAACTCTGACCACAGGTCCACTGCAACACAAACAGAATAATGTTGCTTAATGTCTCTAAAGTTATCTTGATGTTGTGCTCTGACCTATGTAATACTGTAGAGATACAAGTTAGATATCCATATCTATCTTGTTCACTTATTCCTGATGACTAGGCTACCTATGCAAAATGCAAAACAAAATGCATTAAGCTAAAATGCAGCAACTTCTAAACTGTTTAATTGTTAAATTGCATTCACTCCTCAGTCTAATGTGGACACCCATACCAAATTAAGACAGTACTGAAGCGTAACAACTTGTAATTATATAAATGTAGTTATTGGATGAAACCCAATGTTACTGCACCTTAAAATCTAGGCTCTGCACTATGACCATTTGTCACTAACAACTGTGTGTGAAGTGGTTCTTGTCCTATTAGCAGAGAATAACTGACTGGCATTGTATTAAGTTGCTTGATTGGTGCAAGTGTAAGAGCCCACACTAATTACTGAGTGCCATGTCATTTACCTTGCCTTCCTCTCGTATTGGGCTGCAGCATCTCTGAACCACTGGACACAGGCCTGCATACTGCGCATGGTGTGAGCTCCATCCAGGAAGTAGGTGACAGCTCCATGTTTCAGAGTCTGATTCCGACCAGGCCACTCTGTGTCCGCCAGCCCTGAGACCAAACAGACCAATCATACCGGATCAAGTCACATTTAACCTGAAATCAGTTCATCTTTATCTATGAGTGTCGAATTATTCTGGGGAAACACAAAAATAATATATTTCTCCAGCGGGAAAAAAAAATCATTGTAACAATTTACATTTGTACATATACTTATTCTCACATATCTGTATCACAAGGACTGATAAACATCCAATGCCTCTTGTAAAAACAGAGAAACAAACATTTAACCAGTTTATCATTTAACTACTAAATTCAACAAAGAAATAAACAGTAAATGTATCAGACAGGCCCATAGGAGCAGTAACCCCAGTCAAGTTAAATGATAATAATTGAAATAATAAACTTTTGTAAGATAGACTGTATATATTTTTGAAACTGGATGAAACTCTGACTATGTTCTGTCTTTATAGTTTTAATTCATATCAACCTGATTTTGCATGTTCACTGTCTAAATTTGAAACATCTGTACAAACCAGTGTTTTGAATGAGCTCAGTCAGATAGCAGGGAAGAAAAGATCTTTTTGCTTTTGTTTTTATGACGCACCTTTCACCATTATGGGGCTGGGCTTGAAGGGAGTGGCCTGCAGGGAGACACCTGTGTCCTCAACAGCAGAAGAAAAGCTTTTATCTGTTGCGAGAGGTTAGGTTAAAATCAGATGGCTTCTTGTCATGTGCCAGAACTTCACATTAGGACAAATAAATCTGCATGAAAGGAAACATCTACATCTATAGATTTATAGATATTAATATTTGACATTGACAAACAGTTTGTTTTTTTAGCTAAAGTTAATGACAACTAGCGACCACGACATACGTTCTGAGCGTTCATTGATGTATTAACTAGCATTAGCATTAGCATTAACTTTAATAGAATTTGTGTCGGCTCTGCTCTCCGCAGTAATGCAGACCTGATGTTTCCGCTACAAACGCTGCATCACTGAAGTCATGCTCCTGTGATAAACGAGCTTCGTACCACAATGGATGCATTGTACTATATTTTTTTTCTTCTCATTTTAAAGTGTCAACACACCTTTTAGATAGTTTCTGGCTTTATCTTCATCTCTTCTGAGCTCCACTACATGTTGTTTGTGACGATCCTGACATATGCGTCACAATAAGTGTCCGTGTAAAAGACAACAGCGAAACCAATGTTTAGCTGCAGCAAAATTAAAGCAACACTATGAGGGATTTGCTCACGGAGTCCGTCTACAGTCGAGAAATGGCTTTGTCTCTATCAACTTTCATAAAATCTGTATCACGTGCATTTTTTGATAAACGTTGATAAACGCCTACCCTTCAGCCGTGGGACAGGAAAGCGGTGTATACATGCGGGTATATCGGATAAAGGTGGAGGAAAGTACTTTCCATCATGACCACGATACACCAGGTTTTTCATAAGACACGTGGATGCTGAGGAGTGACTGTCAATCATGGATCCGCAGACAGTTAACTTTGTTGGTAACAAGTGACAGAACCAGGACAAACACAGAGACAGCAGGTGACAGCAGCGGACTGCTGGCCACACACACCGTCACCATCACGTCAAGTCACGAATCTTGCAAGTACACCCAGAGATTATGCCGTAAATCAATTTTGTACTTTTTTGAGTGGTGACATGGTTCCTACCTGAACCACAAGGTTATATAGTGCCAGTATGGGTGATCCGCTCTCAAGCGATGACAAAGGTGTAATTGAACCTATCGTGAGTTGTACCATCAGAATTAGAGATCGACTGATATGGGTTTTTCTATAGCCGATGCCGATGTTTGGAACTCAGGATCAGCTGATGGCCGATGTGTGCTACAGATTTTTCTGGCCCATATCTAGACATTTTCTGATTTATTTGCATGCTACAATGTGACACTAATAATAACAAGTGGATGCACAACATTTCTGAACTTATCATCATTTACTGAACACTGACTTGAACCATCTCTCGAATCTTAATTTTGTGCACTGCATGGTATTAAAATAAAAAAATTAAGTTAGTTAAGTTAACCAAACAAATCAATAGACTGACCAAGTATTAAATACATGTATATAAAACAGGCACTATATAAAAACTGAAAATCAGTGTCTTCCTCAGTCTACCCATCTATCAACGAAAGTTCTCAGTACACCCAGTTGAAGAACCTCAGGTTGTCATATAGAAAACACAACTGTTCTGCATGTTCTTCTGTGAGGCGGCTCCTACACGTTTTGCCGCATAACACGGGGCTGCCAGTGGACGTGTCTTACTTTGGCTACGCAATAAAGAAGATGAGGCAAGGAGGTTGAAAAACTACTAAGTTTTTTTTTTTATAGGAAACAAAGTTTCGTTCTACACACAGGGCAAGCATGTGTGACGTCACCAGTTGGTTTGCCGAGAGCACAAATGAAGCCAAGGAAGTAGCGTTTTCAAAATCTCCATCTTGGAATTTTGCAGCCAGAAGCTGACCATACTTGGAAAGGGGAGGCCGTGACGTTGGAACAAGAAGCCTCCCTGCCAACTTTACCGGCAGCCTCATACAGAGAGTGGGTGGTGTCAACCTTAGGAAAACCACACATCTAATGAGGAACTTAAATGCTAGCGTTTTAAATAAAAATAAAATTTCAGAAGCAGCACCAGCTCATAAAAGTTGGATGGGGAAAAAGGTGCTTTTGCAGCCAACCCAGTGGATCCTCGAGGGTACTACAGTCGATGTTCCCTCTAATTTTTCATGTTTCTGGGCATACACAAGAACTCCCTGAGTACACTGTAGACCACTATGAGAAACATCAGACATGCACACTGTGGCCACACACCAGTATCGCACCTGTCTAAAGCCTGCGATCTTAGCATGTTACATGGCTTATTAAAAGAATCAAATTACAGCAGTAATTTCCATTCTCTTCATACATTTTATAATTCATTATTTTCTTCTTGACAAACCCACCTGATAAACATCTTTTCTGCAGCCAAGCGTTACTCAACTGGAGGGCTAGAGAAGCATTAGAGTGCTGGTGCAACCCTACCAAGCCGAGACACAGTGGTCCACAATGTGTCTGATAGCCCTCCAGGTCTGGACACACCCACAGAGGACACTGCAACAAAAACAAAAAAAAAACAAAGACAACCACAGGTTAGACTGTTAGACAAAGAAGCTGATTGGGTAAATGAGAAATGTCAACAGAGTCACTGAAAGCTCTATATTGTAATTAGTTCTCTTATTGTCACTTACTCTTATCTCCTTGGCTCTGTCCTGGAGCACAGCCAGTGCATTTTCTGGTTGTTTGACTGTGAAGGCAGGAACCCCAGGCTGAAGACACATGGTAACCAGTAAGTGTGATGACAGAACAAAGCTACAAGTACAAGATAACTGTCCATAACAAGGATTGTAGTGTGCAATAATGTGTGTGCGAGTGCATGCAAATGCGCGCACACACAAAATACAAAAAGAAAGACAAAACTAGTCTTTGAGAAAGAAGACACTATAATTACAGAGTGAAACATGCAGCCTGGATGGAAAAACAAAAGGATAAATGCTCTTGTATAAAGTCAACATTTTTCATTAGTGTCCAACAAGCAGCTTCAACAAGACATCTTCTGACCAAGACAATGACAGAATACAGAATAGACAGAATACAACAGAATAGACAGAATACACAGTCTTTATCAGTAGATGGCATTTGCGAATTTTTAGGGCAATTTTTAGCATCCCACCTTTATTTTGGTAAAGGTGGGATGAAATCCTGTTTATATCACAATCAGTTATAAAGCCCAAGCTGCAGATTTTAGATTAAAAAACAACATAGCAACCTCTATCTGTGGTGAACACTGAAAGGATGATGAAAGCACAAAAAGCTGGTAGGTGGCCCAATTTTTTATACTTTAAATTTAGTCCAATTGCACCTGTCTGATGTGCCAACACACCTTGAAGATACCTCCTTTTTGCCAGGCAATCTTTTCAATGGTGTCTCCAAGGATCTGGGTGTGGTCGATACCCAGAGAGGCGATACCACACACCCACGGCCTCCTGTAAAGACAAAAGCGCAGAAGGATAAAAAAACTGGTAATGTTTTACTTAACACAAAACAAATATTGTAATAAAATCCTAAGCTTAATGGTACAACTACTGTACTGGAATCAGCCTTATTGACCTTACTGACATCACTCTGAAATTCACAGCACACAAGGATATCAGCACAAATAAGTTAGATAAAAGAATAAGATTAAATAAAATAGATAATATCGAAAACTATAGAGATGCATTATAAACAATTCAGATAATGCAGGGCAATAAATAATATAGGAGTTGAGGTTGATTTTCACTATACACTATCCATGTCTGTGCACATGTTGTTGTCACTGATGCTCTTTTTGTGGAAAAACAGAAAAAGCATGAACAACTAACAAACTGTTATTGTTCTGTGTTTTTGTAAGTTTGTTTATATTATGCCTACAGTTTTTGGTTTGACTTTGTTTTGTTTCTTCCCCTTCCTTGTATCTGCCTAGAGGGCGTGTGTGTGGCTGGATGCGGTGCTGGTCTCTCCTGGGAGCAGCTGATGAGACGCACCTGTTTACAATTTGGTGATAAAGCTCCCTCTTAAGGAGCGTGTAGACACCACTTTGCCCCTGGATTATTCCGCTCCTGACCGTACTCCTTGCTTTGCTTAGCGTTAGCCTTCTCTTGATTCATGGTTGGTACTGATTGCTTTTTGTCCTCTTCTTCAGTCTCCTGTCTCAAAGCAGCAACTAGGACCAGACCTGCCTGCTTTGATTTTGCCACAGCGCCAGTTGTTTTTTTCTCACTCTACCGTCCCGAGACGTAGAGTCGGTTTGAGTTTAAAGACCTTAACTAAGTATTTTTGTTTTTTCCAAAAATTCTGACTGCGATCATTTTGGGATACAGCCACACACAACACTTGACAGAATAATCCAGCCAAGAAATGGATCCCGCAGACTTGGACTGGGTAAAGACGACATTTAACCATCATGGCTACAGAATGGGTCAGCACGAGGAAGCCTTGCAGGATGTCATCGCTCAGCTTGGCCAGTTGACCACCTGTGTGCCCCAACTTGAGAAGCATCTCATCAGCAGCACCTCTCCTGCACCTGACACGTGCAGTAGCCATTCAGGAAAATCATCCCACATCTACCAAGATTTTTTAGCATTCACAAGTGAGCTGCGGAAGGATTTTGACCACCCCCTTAGAGGGAAGGAAGTTGATAGCAAGTTGCTGCAGTTAAAACTGGGCGCACTTCTCCCACTCCAGCCCCGGCCCCCACTCTGTCTCTCTCTCTCTGTCTGTCTCTCACCATCTCACCCTCTCTCTGTCCTTCCAAAATGTCAGTTCGGTAGCCGATGCCAAAAAAAGCCAATAAAATGCAACAGGAAGGGTGAACCACTCCCTTCCTTTGCAGAACAAATCTGTTGAGGCACAACAAGGCACCCAGAAACTGTCATACTGCGTGCCTAAGCTGCCAAACAAAACATGTTTAAAAAAATTAAAAATTAATAAATAAACTGGGCGCAGCAACTGTAGCATTCCTGAGTAACTGAGTATTCCGTGGACATCCGCATTTTCACAGCTGAGAGGAATGAAAGACTGCTACAGGGAGTTTTTACCCATGGTCTAAATGAAAATATTAAAGATGAGTTAGCCGCCAGGGATGAGACTAGGACCCTAAATGAGCTAATTTCACTGGCTATTAGCTTAGATAACCGCCTAAGAGAAAGACGTAGGGAAAGAGCTAATGTCAGCCCACGTAGCGGTGAGGTTTTGCAGACCCGAAGCCCAGCCAAAGCCTCTTCACCTCCACCTCATCCGGTTACTGCCACTGGTCCCGAGGAGCACTGCCATTCAGCTGATCTTGAGCCCATGCAGCTGGGAAGAGCTCATTTTACGCCGGTGGAGCGTGTTCGGAGAAGAAGAAGCCACCTCTGCCTCTACTGCGGCCAGGCAGATCATCTCCTTGTTTCCTGCTCTTTAAAGCCAAAAGAGGAGGCTCACCAGAGTTGAGGGGGAAGCTGGTGGGCCAGGTCCTCTCCAACTCTCTGCCCCCCTCGCCAAATACTTGTAAGTACATTGACTAGGCGTTTGTTTCCAAAAACAACATTTCTATCTCCCCGTTCTATCTCCCCATCTCGAAGAGAGGTGTTTTCTTAAGATGGTCGACTTTTGCATTCCGTAACACATCAGACTCAACCTCTGTCTGTACGAGTAACTGGAAATCACACAGAAAAGATAAGTCTGTTTGTGATTTCCTCACCTGCTTCACCTGTTGTGTTTGGTCACCCCACCCACTTTCGCAGCCCGAGCACGCGGCTATGGAAAAATACATCACTGACTCGCTTGCTGCTGGACTTATCCGCCCTTCCACCTCTCCCCTCAGCTCAGGATTCTTTTTCGTCGAAAAGGACAAAACCCTACAGCCATGCATTGATTTTTGTGGCATAAATGACACAACTATAAAAAATAAGTACCCATTGCCTCTATTAGATTCTGCATTCGCCCCACTACACCAAGCTCAGATTTTCACCAAACTAGATCTCTGAAATGCTTACCACCTAGTGAGCATCAAGGAGGGAGGTGAATGGAAAACTGCATTCAAAACCCCTATAGGACACTTTGAATATTTAGTTATGCCATTCCGTCTCACAAATGCTCCTGCTGTTCTTCAACATCTCATTAACGATGTTCTTAGAGATATGCTAGGGCGATTCGTATTCGTATACCTAGATGACATTTTGATTTTTTCCGGCTCCTTGGAGGAGCACATTCAACAGGTTCGTTTAGTTCTCCAGAGACTGTGAACCGGCTGTTTGTAAAAGCAGAGAAATGCGAATTCCACAAACCCTCTGTTAATTTTCTTGGTTTTGTGGTGGAGAAGGGCCAGCTTAAGTCCCATCCAGCTAAAATCCAGGCTGTGGTCGACTGGCTGGCTCCGACAGTCCATCAAGGAAGGACCTGCAACAATTTCTTGGATTTGCGAATTTCTATCGCAGATTCATCTTCGTTTGGTCTGTGGAAATCCCAGTTTGTGAATGCTCCAGTGCTTGTTCATCCTGACCCTTCTCTGCAGTTTGTGGTTGAGGTCGATGCTTCTGGTTCAGGGGTAGGGGCCGCCCTGTCCCAAAGAACACCCGTTGATAACAAACTTCACCACTGTGTCTTTTTCTCCCGTCGCCTGACCCCGGCAGAGTAGAACTATGACGTCGGAAACTGTGAGTTTCTGGCTGTGGTTATGACACTTCAGGAGTGGAGGCACTGGTTGGTGGGGGCCAATCACCTGTTTGTGGTATGGACAGATCACAAAAACCTCGCTTATCTTCATTCTGCTAAGTGTCTTAATTCCCGTCAGGCTAGATGGGCTTTATTTCTGGACCGGTTTCAATTCACCATCACCTACAGACCAGGTTCATACAATAATAAACCAGACTCTCTTTCTCGTCAGTTTGCTTCCCAAGGTGAGGAGTCGAGAGAAGAGCCCATCCTGCCAGCATCCAGCGTGGTAGGAGCAGCCAGGTGGGAGGTGGAGCGAGTGGTCCAGGAAGCTTTGGATTGCCAGACACCCTTGGATGGCTGCTCAATCTGCGCTAGGAGTAAAGCTTCTCACCGTGCCCCCGCTGGTTGCCTTCATCCTCTGCCAATCCCTCACCGGCCATTGTCTCACATTTCAGTCGATTTTGTTACAGGTTTACCCCCTTCCCGTGGTAATACTACTATTCTCACCGTTGATGATAGATTTTCAAAAGCTGCTCATTTCATTCCTCTGCCCAAATTACCCACTGCTCTGGAGACCGCTAATCTATTATTTACCCATGTCTTACGGTCTCCCTAATGACACTGTCTCAGATAGAGGACCCCAATTTATCTCTACAGTATGAAGAACCTTCTGCAAGGCAGTGGGGGTGACGGTGAGTTTATCTTCCGGCTACCATCCTCAGTCCAACGCCCAGACTGAGCAGGCCAATCAAGACCTGGAGGCGACCCTGCGATGTGCATCCCATCAACACCCTGCTTCCTGGGCTGACCACCTCCCCTGGGTGGAATACTCGAATAACTCTCTGGTCAGCTCCGCCTCAGGTGTTTCTCCTTTTATGGCCTCCTTGGGTTATCAGCCTCCACTTTTTCCCACCCTCGAGAGAGAAGTCTCGGTACCCTGTGTTCAGCACCATCTGCCTGCAGGCCGTGTGTGAGGCTGGAGGCAGAGCTGGTCTCTCCTGGGAGCAGCTGATGAGACACACCTGTTTACAATTTGCTGATCAAGCTCCCTCTTAAGCGTGTAGACACCACTTCGCCGCTGGATTATTCCGCTCCTGACGGTACTCCTTGCCTTGCTTAGCGTTAGCCTTCTCTTGATTCATGGTTGGTACTGATTGCTTTTTGTCCTCTTCTTCAGTCTCCTGTCTCAAAGCAGCAACCAGGACCAGACCTGCCTGCTTTGTTTTTGCCACAGCGCCAATTGTTTTTTTCTCGCTCTACCGTCCGGAGACGTAGAGTCGGTTTGAGTTTAAAGACATTTGTAACTAGGTATTTTTGTTTTTTCCGTAAGTTCTGTCTGCGATCAATTTGGGATCTAGCCACACACGACACCTGACACAAGCAATCTAAAAAAGAAAAAACACTGGTTGTTTTTGTACCCATAACCACAACCCTTATACAAAAATTACATCTTAAGTAAGGCATCAGAATTGTTTTATGTTGGGGAAAATGTGAAAACAATATTGCCACATTACATTGAGCAACACTAATGGAACAAAATTTGTTTTCTTTTTAGTGGGGAAACGCGGTAATATGTGGCAGAACAGACACAATAATTAGGTCATAGTGTTTCATTTCACAAAATTATTCAGAATAACAACTGTTGTGCTTTGCATTTGGCTGTATCAAGATTTACAATATGTGATTAAAAGTCAGAAAGGGCATGGTCCTTTTGGTTAAGTGGCAAATGGCAAATTCACATCTTCAGCATTTCTCATGGAGATAAGATGTAATTTCCACCTTGCATCACCTCACTACGGGGGTCCCCCAGGGCCCAGTGCTGGGGCCCCTACTATTTGCTATCTACACCACCTCCCTGGGTCCGATCATCCGCTCACATGGCTTTTCCTATCACTGCTATGCAGACGACACTCAGCTATATCTGTCGTTTCCTCCTGATGACCCCTCGATCTCTGCACGGGTCTCTGATTGCCTCTCAGACATTGCCACATGGATGAAGGCACATCACCTCCAGCTGAACCTTTCAAAAACTGAACTGCTGGTTCTCCCAGCCAAACCTACAATACACCATGACATCAGCATCAAGACTGACTCCCTATGTCTCGCCCCCACCAGGGTGGTGAGGAACTTAGGGGTCATGATTGATGACCAGCTAACTTTCTCCAATCATGTTGCCTCGGTTGCCCGGTCATGCCGCTTTGCACTCTACAACATCAGAAAAATCAGACCTTACCTAACTCAACATGCTACTCAACTCCTGACACAGGCTGTGGTCATCTCTAAACTAGACTACTGTAACGCCCTCCTGACAGGCCTCCCAGCCTGCACAGTGAAACCACTTCAGATGATCCAGAACGCGGCGGCGCGCCTGGTCTACAACCAACCCAAAAGGTCACATGTCACCCCGCTGCTCATCGAGCTCCACTGGCTACCTGTTGCAGCCCGCATTAAGTTCAAATCTCTAATGCTTGCCTACAAAGTTGTCTCCGGTACTGCACCTACCTACTTGAACGCCCTGGCACAGGCATATGCTACCTCACGACCGTTGCGCTCCTCTAACGAACGACGCCTGGCTCTGCCACCCGTTAGTTCGAGGCAATCCAAACTCTTCTCCTACGTTGTCCCCCGTTGGTGGAACGCACTACCAGTTCCTACCAGAGCAGGGGCGTCCCTCTCTACCTTTAAAAGACTCCTGAAGACCCAGCTCTTCAGAGAGCACCTTCTCTCCTAGCACTACATGACAATTCCACACCTTAAAGAATTGTCACTAGCACTATTGCTGCACTAACGCTTCTTATCGCACTCTACCTTGATTGTTTCCCTTTCTGTAAGTCGCTTTGGATAAAAGCGTCTGCTAAATGACTAAATGTAAATGTAAATGTAAATTTATCTCCATCAGAAATGCCATTGGTTGGAAAACACAAACATCTTTGTACTGCATGCCAAAAGACAGGATGAGCACATGATTTGTATAATTGCAACCAGTTCTGCTGTTTTGCTGTTAAATTTTGGCTGTTTCAACAAATGGTACAGTAAAAAACACACTGATCCTTCATCTCTCTCTCTACCATACAACATAAAATAAATCAATTTTGATATGACCGTCAAAATTGTTGTCTCAAAATAAAACTCTCCTTTAATATTTTTCTCATACTCTGAACTGTAAGGGTTTTTTAGACATGAGTATCTCTGAGCAGAGAGGGAAAAGGTTATATTTGATTATTAGTTACACTGATTATGAACTGCTAATCTTCTGTTATGATAATATTGACTGTGATTTCGTAAGTGCCATTAGACAGTAGAAAAAGTAAAGAAAGAAAAGTCAGGAAGCGTGTGATGGGGCGCTGGCTACTCCACTACAGGGTGCTCTTGTGCTCAGTGATCATCTGTGCTGAGGATGTATTTTACAAGTGTTCTCATCAACACGGGGTTAATATTTAAGTTTTTTCATGAGGATGACTTTTAATACATCGTACATGACTGGCAAGAGGTGGCAAGCTCAACCTGAGGGGGTTGAAGTTGCCAGCAGCAATTGTCTGCTCCCTTTTGTCTGCTCCCTTTTTTATTGCTCCTTTTAAGCCAGAGTGTCTTGCTGTCAGGTATTTTATCAGTGTAAGGCTCAACTGAACTACAATTATATTTAATCATAGTATTTATCAGTGATTGACAAACTTTATAAATAACACAAACAAGTAATTAGTAATTAACTAGCATTCCTCATGGAGATAAGATGTAATTTATCTCTGTGAGAAATGTCAACAGTCGAAAAACACAAACGTCTTTGTACTACATGCCAAAAGACAGGATGAGCATATAATTTGTATTATTGCAACCAGTTCTGCTGTTGCCGTTAAATTTTGGCACTGTTTAAACAACAAGGAAATGGTACAGTAAAAAACACACAGATGCCTCATCTCTCCCTCTCTTACTTTATAAAATAAATCAATTTTGATATGACGGTTAAAATTGTTGTCTCAAAATAAAATATTGAACTCTCCTTTAACATTTTTCTCATCCTTTGAACTGTAAGGGTTTTTTTTAAGTATGAGTAGCTCTGAACAGTGAGTGGGAGATATTTATATTTAACTATTAGTTACACTGATTATAAACTGCTAATCTTCTGTTATGATAATGTTGACTGTGATTTGCCAAGTGCCATTAAACAACAAAAAAATTAAAGAAAGAAAAGTCAGGAAGTGTTGGAAAACACAAATCTTTGTACTGCATGCCAAGACAAGCACATGATTTGCATAACTGCAACCAGTTGCTGTTTTGCCGTTAAATTTTGGCTCTGTTTCAATGAGAATGTTGACTGTGATACAGTTAAATATAGCCCTTTAGTGGGTGCAAAGTGTCCCCATAAAAAAAAAGATATTAAAGCTGTTGCCACAGACACGCAGCTATCTGTCCTCTCCAACGCTTCATTTGAGATATGCTACATATCAAGTCATTTCAACATATCTTGTGGGTCAACAATCAGAGAATCTTACCTTATAATATTGGTGCAGTCATATGCTCCGCCAATTCCAACTTCAATTACAGCTAGATCCACCTAAACAGACAAGTGATGATTTTAAAGGTTTAATTATAAGTAAAATTCATAATACCTTCCACCCAAAGTATAGTATCATTCGTCAATCACTTAACAGAACGAGTGATGATATTCATAAAGACAGCATAATTTGCCAGTGTACCTTTTCTTGAAGGAACACATGGAAGGCCAAGATGGTGAGGAAACGGAAATATGTTGGCATTGTCCCTCCATGTGTATCCTGATGTGGCCAGAGACAAGGATAAGAACTGTATCTCAAACTGATTTTAAAATATACAATATAAACCAGTAAATGAAAAGCCTTGTGGTTTTTAAAGCACAATGGCAGCACATTTATGTACTACAGGTGCCTTAAGTTGCTTTTCCACAAGGGTCACCTCAGTACGGTACGGCATGATTTGACCACTTTTCCTCTAGGTCCCAGTGCCTGAAATCGGTTCCACCTTTGGGACCACTTGGATGTGGTTCCGAGCGTGCTGAGTTGAGCCGAAAACTGGATTGGTTCTGCGGAGCAGCTGGTGGCCAGGGTGTGGCGTCCCCTACCACTGTGAGGAGCGGCTGAACATCCATGCGACCACAGCGAATATTCCAAAACACACAAAGCGTGTATATTTTAGGAATCAATAGTGATAACTGTTGCTATAATAATGGTTTTGTTCAGTTGTGCTGTTGTTTTTAGTTGTTGTGACGCAAGCATATACGCTTGGCGTCTACTCTAAAGGTTTCGAGCTGACGACTCCACCCACATAGCGACACCCCACTGTAATGGATAACTACGTAAGCATACCGTATTGAGTAGTGCCATACCGTAACACGCTGAGGTGACCCTACTGGAAAAGTGCCTTTAGTGTCATATTATGCATCCAGGACATTAAAAGCCATGTGTTTAAGATATTGCTGACTACAGCATCTTTCATGTTATTTCAGTGGCATATATATATCTTTAGGTTTGGGTACACAATTATTACTTAACACTTGTAACATGACCAGCATACACTGTCACATGATGGCCATCCTGACATGACGGGTCTCATTTTGCAGTAACTCAATTACACTGATAATATACAGTCAAGGCTAATGTTCTACTCAGGCTAAGAAAGCAGAATGCATAACCAGCTACTTGAAAGGTCCAGAGTTACTTTTGTATGATTAAAGGTCAGGCCACTGAATCAATTTACTGAATGAAGCAAAAATGTAGTTAACTTACGTTTATTTCCAGTTTCAGGCTAATGACAACCCTTCCAGCTAAACAGAGAAGTTGCCTACCTTTGTTTCATCCAACCGCCCATAAACTTGCCAGAAGTATTTAGTAAAGAGCTCTTTTCCAATGGGCTGACCATTGATCCGAATCCTCTCTCTGACTTGTACCAGGTGTGGGGAACTGCAGTCAAGAAGTAAACTTAGATTAAAGAATAATGATGCTATTGAAGTACACGTAGTATAAATGGAGGTTAACCAAGGCATCGTCTCCATCTAACATGTCATTTATTCATCTGCTTGTAGCTGATCTGCATCAAAGCTGTAGCGTCTATTTCTACTGAAGGCCGCGGTGCAGGTGTCTTTGTCGGGGCAGAACGTTTCATCAACATTGAGGGTTTTAGCGTGGAGACAATATGCAAACATGTAAATTTGCCAAGCCGAACGCATTTTGTACTGGACAGAGACGAGGCACGGAGGAGACTGATTGACATTGGCCTACAGTCCCTTAGTCAATCAGGACACAGAGCACAATGCACGTGCATACACTGTAAAAAAAAAAGCATAACAAACTACACTAAAAAAAATCCGTGAAACAGCTAAGCCGCAAAAGGTGAACCGCGTTATAACGAGGGTTCACTGTATATTATTTTCCCATGGTAATGATTGATTAATACACACAGTTAAACAGTTATAAAAATGGCAGGCCGCAAGGGTGGCAGAATCCATTCATTTTCTGCATCAGGTCTCACAGTTAACAGTCACTACTCTAACCCTAAAGCATTAGGACCTGTTGCTGTTTGAGAAAAGTGGACAGTTGTCAGTATGATTACAAGTTGTCCAGTACGCTGAGGACTGGAGTCAGCCTGGCATGTGCATGAGGGTTGGTTGTTGTGATTGCCCATGGGAAATGATGCTTGTGACTGTGGCTGAAGCCTATAGAGACAGACTGTGAGTGATTAGGTAACCATGTTTCTGGTTTTCCGTTTCCTTGGCTCGCTGTCAAATGGTTGGAATACTCAATCACTTTAGTTTAACCTGTTAAATCCAGTGCGGAACCCATAACTTCTCAAAATCCGCTCAGTGAAAGCACATGTTGATCCCTGAAAGACAAACAAGAAAGGTCAGAGGTCAACCTCTGACCTTTGATTGAAAACATGTTTACATATCAAACATTACATAATGACGGATTACCTATTTACTTGTAAACAAAGGGTTAGTGAATAATTTAACTAGAAATAAAAGAACAATACCTGTTAACTCTCAATCTCTATTCTTTATAAATCAAACTATTTACTTGCCAATTTGCTACCTGAGTAAAAAAACAAACAAAAAAACACACACACACAGAGCTTGTATGTGATCTCTGCTCACCTTGCCCTTTGTTCCTGTCACATGAATAATATTGAGATGGTCTAGTTCCTCCACCTTCAAAACACAACACACATACATCAGAGAAGGCTAAAGAATTCACACAAGATAACATTTAAGATTTAAGGTACGTGACAGATGTGACCTGTGTGTGCTATGTGGCTCACCGTGATACCAGCTCGCTGCAAAAATACTTGCATGTCTTGGAGCTGCATCTCAGGATGACTCCGCTCTTGGCGTAGCTGTTCTAGAGCATGGGCATTGGTCTGAAGGGTGTTCAGAGTGCAAATGGCATCCTGTGGGAAACAAATCGAAAACATATAATAGCCATAATAGTTACCCATCATGCCAGCCCAGTCCTCCTTGCATGAGCGGCTTGCTAACTGCTGTTAGTAAACAACAGAAAGCTGATCCAAATGCAGTGTTCATGATAGCAGGGACTTCAACAAAGTCAGCCTAAAGACTGTGCTCCCCAAATTCTACCAACATATCCAGTGTACCACAAGAAGTAATAACACACTAGACCATGTATACAGTAATATAAAGAGAAGAAGGAGAAGAAAGCTGTATTTTTCATTTTAGAGTACGCCATACAATAAAACTGGTCTCTGCTTTTAACCCACCACACACACAGTGGCAGTGGACAGCCATGCCTGGGGGCCTTATTCGAGGGCCCCCAATAGTCACCGTTGCCACCACTCCCAGGGTTTCCCGCACGTAGACGGTTGTGTGGTGCAGCGCCAGACCATCAACTCCATGCGCTACAGATTCACTCACATACACACTCACATCCACACTCACACGCACACACGCACACGCACACACACACACACACACACACACACAGAGAGAAACAGAGACAGACAGACAGAGAGAGGGAGAGAAGCGCGCAGACATGTCAATAGTGTGCAGGTGCACTTGGACCAATGTTCCCTCTAAGCTGCGTCTAAGCTGCTGCGATTGTACGCGAGGAATGTTCCCTTTGGGCTGGTCATCCTGAAATTTATTAGTTAGAAAATCATGTGATCAGATCCCCACACTTACATTCACCAGACACAAAGCTAGGCACATTGTCAGATACTTCAGATCAAGCACTACCGCCAAGGAGAAGCTTGCTCAAGTGCAGCAAAAGATGGGACGACTAACCCTGAAACTTATCAATGAGGTGCCGAAACACTGTGAAAATACCATATGAAATGCTGTCAAGGCTACGTGATGAGAGAACTAGTGTGGGTACCTCTAGCCTCTCTAAAAACAGATTTGACTACATGAGTCTACCATCATAGGAGAAACACTTCTTGTGCTTGCTCCTTTCCATCAAGCTACAGTGGAGTTGTCTGAAGAGAGGCGAGTGTCAGGGTCAAGGTCACCCCGATGATGAAAATGCTCTATCTTGCACTAGAGTGTAATGCTTCAACCTTGCGCACACACAGGCAGCCATACACCTACATGAATACCTGAAGCGTAGAGTCACAGACACTGCTTCCAATCTGGAGTCATTAAGTGTGTTGACCCTAGCAACACTTCTCGACCCCAGATATAAATCACTTGGGTTCTGCAGTTCCTCCAAGTGCAATGAGGCCATCAGTAGACTGCGGTCAGAATGTCAGAATCCACAAGCATCCTCATTCACAACACGTTCACTTATATTTTCACGTGATGATACATGTTCACATTATTTATTGACTTACTGTATATCTAAAAATATCAAAGATATTTTGAATTTAAATAAACATATGAAATAATACAATGACTTTATTGTATTATATTATTATTAATTATATTATTGTATATACTGTATATAGGCCTACTAGGTCATCAAATCAGTGTCAGTTGAGTCTGTCAATTAGGTTGCCTGTAGGGATTTTTAAAGTCCAGCAGGTGTCAGTATTCAGTGACACAGTATCGACACAGTATCAATACAGTTTGGCAGTGTGTCGAAACGCTTCATGACGCCTCATCTACCCATCACTACATGCGAGTGTGTGAGTTAAGCTTGTGTATGCTTTGGGTGTGCAATGACAATAAAGGAATCTTTAAACTTTTATCTTTACCTTTAATCTGTTTTATAAGGTTTTGGCCTGACAGGAGCACGTGCACATAAAAGGAACATCGGGTCTCTGTAACTGATATTGCGGGAGAATTTACAATGGTAAGGGCTATATAACATGCCATTTTCTGACAGCTCTGCTTATGACAACATCCATGCTTAGATCAAAATTCGGATACATCTGTATGTCCTATTTAAGACATAAGATATGAATGCAACAGGCATATGTTGTGTACTGAAGTCACAGCAATGTGAAGGCTCAACATACACAGACAGCGTTTATTTAGAAAGTCACTCAACAGTAAAAATGGCGAAATCACTTTTGACACTTGAGATTGGGTGTACATAAGCAAAATACGAAGCTGGTACGTTGATTTAGTTGAGACTTGGTTCCTCAAACTTACTTCATCACGAGTATAAGCAATAAGGAACATGACAATATTTGTCTGTATGTATAGTCCCTTGAGTGTACTGTGACTGTACTCTGTACTGTGGCTGTGCTGAGTGTGCTGTGACAGTACTGTGACTGTACTATGTCACTCAGCGACCGGCAGCATGTTAACTGCGTTAAGCTAACAACAACAGTAGCTGTACTTACTGTGGTCTCATTAGCTCCTGACAGCAAATTTTCTATCCCTTCAAAACTCGACATTTAATCAAAGTAGTGATGAAAGTAGAGTTGAAAACTTCTCTACCGCTAGCGGCTCGCTAGCTGGTTAGCAGTCGGCCAGAGGAGCCTGAGCGGCAGGTTACCTGGTACTCCATGCCCGGTACTTGATGTGCCGTCTTGGTGCTGTAGTGGCAGACTGAGAGGACCGCCGACCCACACGTCCACTCCCGCGTTCTAAGGCGCGCGGCAAACAAGGAGCCTCTTAGCACCACGCGCCACACACATACCATCATGCGGCGTCAAGCTGTCACAGGAAGCGACAGACAAATTGGGAGGAGCATCTCACTGACGTAATGACGTCACGAGAAGCGCCCACTTTTTAAACGCTTCAGATAATAAAGTCCTGAAATTGGACATTTTACTCTGGGAGTCATGTTTTGTGAATGTAATCAAAAGTACTTTAAAAGCAAGTAGTACAAATTCTTAAACAGAGCAAATACAGACTTTGTATAAACAAAATTAAGATACGTTTGTCAGGTTCACATTAATGATTTAGAAGATTGAGAATTTAAATGCTTTCAAATTCTGAAAGGCTAAATTTAGAAATGTGTCTGCTTTAAAGATAAGTCTGTCAATCAATCCATAAAAAATTTATTTGTATAGTCCATATTCACAAACGACATGTATCCCCCAATAATCTAAACCTAGGACACTATAACTAAAAAAAAAGTGTCTCCACTGGCTGAATTCAGTATGATATGGAATTGTGTCTGATATAGACATAGACTCTTGTGATGTGCAATGTTATTATTGTTAATGCATATCATATCTGACATAAACTATACAATAATTGTTCCGATTGTACACATACAATCAGATATCACAAGGGCTGTGCAATTGTCCTTGCATCCAGTGTGTATGAGGATAATTCATCTTTGGCAATGGAAGTTCCTTAGTTTGATGAGGCATCTGAGTGATGTGTATCTAGGTTGTGCTGCTATCAGGGACGGACTGGGCATCGGGCATATAGGGCATTTGCGCTGGGCCGACGTGCTAATTTCGGCCAACAGTCTCGACACTTTTTTGTTTATATATTGGTTTGACCGGCCCATAAAGCCTGTAGTTCAGCGGCCTGACTGACGCTGGACTGGCCCAATTACATTGTTAAACATCAACCCCTTTCGTTTAGCTTCTTCCTGCGTAATGCATTCGGCAAAAAAGAAAGGTCAGCGCAGGACTTTGTTTCCCAACCACCGGCCCGGTGGGCTGGTCTGGTCCAAAATTCTAGGACCAGTTTTTTGTCTCAGTCCGCCCCGGGTTGCTCGAGATTACCCACCAAATGTTTCGGGAGCCTCACATTTTCCAGAATAAACACAATGCCAAATGTCGAATTACAACTGTACCTCAAATGTGCTGAAACCGCCCAATTAATCACAGCACATGATTTTCCAGCTATAAATCCCAATAAAAAAGATATGTGATTGGTTTATCTCCTCCATATCGACAGGTGTCGCTCTCACTTAATTTTAACATTTTTGCCCGTTATCGATGCCTTCGCGTACTCCCGTACTTTTTAGATTTACAAAACATGTCGGTTGTAGATAAAAGTACATGCCGGTACTCCTGTGTGTGTAACACAGTGCGAGCCAGCAAGGTCTTAAATGTAGAAGAGAGACATTAAAACCCGGGGATATTCACATCGAAAGGACACAATCAACTTATAACCCAAATGATAACAATACAATTCAAGATTATAAATAAATAAATAAATACATTTTATGTTATGCGACATTCCTCTGCATTTAGGGTACATGGTATGTATTTTCACTGTTTTTAGCATAATCTTTTTTACTGCAACCAAAGTCGCATTTATTCCTGACTAAATCTAGGAGACTGAGCTGTACGTGAATGCAACATTCGTCGTTGCTGATATTCAGGACGACACAAAGATGCAGAGAGAAAGAACAAACAACGCCAGCGCGGCTGAAAAGTAAGATTATAGTTGTTTTTTCAATTACTTATTAGACATTTGGCTTTTCACAAATCAAACAGTCTTAACAGTTGAATATCTTTGTCCTCATACTGGTCTGAATGTGTGTGCTTTTAGGCCCGACCGCGAGGCCGCCATTATGTCGAAATACTACGACGGAGTTGAATTTCCTTTCTGCGACGAGTTTTCCAAATATGAAAAAATGGCCAAAATTGGACAGGGCACCTTTGGGTGAGTAGTACAAAACATTGTAGTGTTTGTGAGTGGATAGGCTAACGTTAGCCGTGCTAATAGCTAACATCCGGTAAACATCTCCATGTGCCGTCTCATCATAGTGTTTTGAAATGAGTGATACGTACAGGACTTTACATTGGTAAACGAAGGGCAAAGTGTATCGTTAAATTTCCCCACAAGGCATACAAATAACTATAAGAGAGGCATTGCTCGTGATTACTTGTCTGAGAGGGGGAAGTGATAAGTATAAACATCAAACCTGTTGGTAGAAATTGCTCATTAGTGTAATATACATTAAATAACTTAGTGTCACCCAGGTGATAGTGCTGTATTTGTATCTGTCTTGTATTTCACAGGGAGGTGTTCAAAGCAAAACATAGGCAGACTGGGAAAAAGGTTGCGCTGAAGAAGGTTCTGATGGAAAATGAGAAAGAAGGAGTAAGAGATCTTTCAATTAATGTCAAACGTATGCTAACTCAGCACAAGGGTTGTTTATAGTGCATTTCATGGTTATCTTTATTTCAGTTTCCTATCACAGCACTGAGAGAAATCAAGATCCTGCAGCTGCTCAAACACGAGAACGTAGTCAATCTGATTGAGATCTGCCGAACGAAAGGTTGGTGTAGTCACTCTTCAGTCTCTATATGTGCCATAATGGCGAATTAGTACTTTCGTCTTGGTTTATTAAATTCTAGTTTTAATTTATTTGTTTGACATTTCCTTTGTTTATAGCAAACTATGTCTTAATCTCATGTTAGAGGCACATTTTGCATAGTAATAGTTTGTTGGTAAATATGGCTGAAATCATTTGATTCCTTCTTTCCTTCTTCTTGAAGCTAGTCAGTTCAACAGATACAAAGGCAGTATCTACCTGGTGTTTGACTTCTGTGAGCATGACCTGGCTGGACTCCTCAGTAACGCTAACGTAAAGTTCACCCTGGCAGAGATCAAAAAGGTCATGCAGATGCTGCTTAATGGACTTTATTACATTCACAGAAATAAGGTGAGACCTAGACAAAAAAAACATCTGCTGGTTCTTTTGCCAGATTTAGTATCAAAACAGAACTGTGTAAAGTTCTTTTTATTTAGGGCTCCTATCAGCTGATCCCACTGAACATAATCAGTTTTAATGACAAGTGCATTATTGTACCACATTGTTTGATTAACTTATTTGCATCCACAATAAATAAAACAAGATTTCCTTGTAGTTAAAGCATATAGAGGGAGACTGTATAGAAGTCTTTGCTTTCCTTATACTTAGTTTTTTTTAGATTTTCTCTTGAATTGATACAATTTTTTCCATTCATGGCCGTGAAAATATGTTCTAAGAAAACTTAGCAGATATAAAAAGAACGCTTGTGCACCTTAACTAGAACAACACTATACTTGTATTTAAAGAAATAAATATTAATATCGCCCGTGATATTATTTGTGTTTTAATAACCTCACTCCTTACAAAGTTTGAATAATGACACCGCCCTCTGTTGGTTCAGATCCTTCACAGAGATATGAAGGCTGCCAATGTGCTCATTACCAGAGACGGTGTCCTGAAGCTGGCTGACTTTGGTTTGGCACGAGCTTTCAGCCTGGCTAAAAACAGCCAGGGGAACCGCTACACCAACCGCGTTGTGACACTCTGGTACCGCCCTCCAGAGCTGCTGCTAGGTAAGAGATAACCTAATGTAAATTTCACGTTGTTGTTGTTGTTAAATCAATTCAGTTCATACACTTTTTTGTATAGTACCAAATCCCAACATACAAAACTGTTTCAAAGAAACCCAACATTTGTCACAATGAACTAGCACTCTATTTATAACCTTGAACAAAGAGGGAAAATCTTATTTCTTGTTAGCCATTAAGTGGATGCAGTGCATACAATACACTGATATCAACATGTGTACAGCAGTTACACAGAGCTGCAGCAATTAACAGTGTGAAGCACTGAACTGTGTGAAACAGCTGGCAAAAATGTGTCTCTTATTGTCCATGTGTATAAGAACAAGCAAAATAGGGACACACTTGGCAAATGCTGATTGTTTTACAGGGTTTCAAGAGTTATAGAACATATTGACAGTATTTTTTTAATTTACTTGGCAGGTGAGCGAGACTACGGCCCTCCCATTGATCTGTGGGGAGCAGGCTGCATCATGGCAGAGATGTGGACCAGGAGTCCGATCATGCAGGGCAACACAGAACAGCACCAGCTCACTCTTATTAGCCAGCTTTGTGGCTCCATAACTGCTGAGGTAAGATAGTCTCAAGTAGGAACATCACAGACTTGAGTAAAATCAAATGATGGTTTATGTTTTCCATATGTACCACTTTCTTTCATCAGGTGTGGCCTGGTGTGGATAAGAAATATGAATTGTACCAGAAGATGGAGCTACCAAAAGGCCAGAAGAGGAAAGTGAAGGATCGACTCAAAGCCTACGTCAAAGACCCATATGCCTTGGATTTGATTGACAAGCTCCTGGTCCTTGACCCAGCACAGCGCACAGACAGTGATGATGCACTCAACCACGATTTCTTCTGGTCCGACCCCATGCCATCAGACCTGAAGAACATGCTTTCCACACACAACACCTCCATGTTTGAATATCTGGCACCACCTAGACGGAGGGGCCACATGCCCCAGCAGCAACCCAATCAGAACAGAAACCCAGCTACTACCAGTCAGACTGAATTTGATCGAGTGTTTTAGGGGATTTGTGGTAGGGCTGTCACTTTATAAGACCTGCCCCCTTACCTCACACTCTTGTATAGTATATACAGTACTTTTTTTTTTAGTATACTTTTTTTACTGTCGTGCAGAATAAAAGTGTGACAAAGTTGGCAAGCCTTATATTTGTTGGTAATTTTACCATCTATGATGAGGGTAAAATTCTTCACAAGGTTTCTCAGATGCTTCAGTATTTTCTCTGCTGATAAGGTGAACAATATCACAATGGCAAACTTTGCATTTAGTCTGTAAATTTTGAACAGGTCATATCAATTTAAATATTTAATTTGAGACATGTTTTTAAATGTGGTTGAATTTCGAAGAAAAGGTGACTGGGCCATAGTTGATGAAATAGGCTCTTGCTCAGTTGTTGCTAAAATAATAACTACTGCTT
Source organism: Trinectes maculatus (assembly GCA_016785345.1). Classification (NCBI taxonomy): domain Eukaryota; kingdom Metazoa; phylum Chordata; class Actinopteri; order Pleuronectiformes; family Achiridae; genus Trinectes; species Trinectes maculatus. Next base: position 77,464 of record JAFBJQ010004214.1, on the reverse strand, counting down.
TAGCGAGTGCTGTTAGTCACCTCTTGCATTTTCACTCTTGTTTTATATGACAAATCCAACTGTCTGCAGTGAATGACAAGGTATTTACACCTGCCCACTTTATCATGTTAGATATTGCAGCCATATGCTGATTGTGCTGAAGTTTATTTATTTATTTATTTATTTATTTATTTATTTATTTTAATATTTTTATTACTTTTTCTGACATGAACATAGACAACAAACAACAAAACAACAAGGCCACAAAACAAAAACAATCCTTCAACACTTCGTTATTTCAAATACACAGCATATACTCTGAGAAAAAAAAAAAAAAATCATTTCCCTGTATTAATAAGCTGTGAAAGTATCACCAGGGGGATGTGGAAATCAAGTACCTGTGCATACACGTATACACATTCAGACATATACATAAGGAAACACTCAGTCACGTTACAAATGACAGCGCTGCAGCAAATACATATCTACAAGCTTCTGCCTCCCTTCTTTTTATTTTTTATTTTATTTTATTTATATATTTATTTATTTATTTTTTTAAAAAAGGTGAACAAGTAGAAAACAAAAAAATAGCAACAATAAGTAAGTTACTGTCCAGCCTCATGACCCAAAAACATCTGTTAGCCAGGTTTCCGCATTGCCGTCTATCATCCCCTTTAATATAATGGTTGTGAGTCTTTTACCCGCATATTTAAGGAAAGGGGTCCAAATCCTACAAAAATCATCCATCTTACATTTGAATCTGTATGTTAGGTATTCCATTGGTAGCAAGTCAAATATAACTTTATGCCAGCCCCTAAGTGTAGGTGGAGCATTATCAATCCACCTAAGCAAGATATTTTTCCGAGCAGCAAATGTGAGAATACTGAGCAGCCTCTTTTGATGAGACCCTTTAATGTGTAGGCTGGGCAAGCCAAGAAGCAGAATCCGAGGATCAGCATCAAGCTGGACATTAAAAATCAAATTGAGTTTGTCTACAATTTTACTCCAATACTCCTCAATATGGATACATGTCCACATACAGTGCCTATAACTCCCCACCTCTACTAGGCATTTGGTACACTTTTCAGACAAGCTTGAGTTCATCTTGTGTCTAAGCTGTGGTGTGATCTGCAGGCGATGTAATATTCTGAACTGGGTCTCTCTGGCTCTGTTACATATGGAGATCTCCCTACCTAACCGCCATATTTCCAACCATGTTGATTCATCTAGTGTAAGATTAAAATCAGCATTCCATTTGCATCGAAGAGGTTCTAAGTTTATATTGCCAGTGATGACAATGTTTTAGAGCGACCCTACAACTTTCTTATTGCTTGCCAGGCTTGCAGATTTGTTTTAATTAAGATATTACTGTCCCCAGCATCCTTAGTTTTCTTTGAGTCCAAGGCAAATAAGAGACTGGAGAGGCCATTACCTGCATTCACCGATTCTAGATCTAGCCACACCGATTCTGGGTCATTATTAATCCACTCAGCTATATATCGAAGCTGTGCAGCCAGCTGATAATGCCTAATATTTGGGACAGCTAAGCCTCCCTGCTCTACAGACATCTGCAACTTAGCCATTTTTAATCGTGGTTTCTTCCTGTTCCAAATAAACGAACTGATCCAGCCATTTACCCTCCTACATGTGTTATTATTGAATAAAATAGGGACCATTTGAAATTGATAAAGAAGTCTTGGTAGAATATTCATTTTGAGTAAAGCAATTCTACCCATCATTGACAGAGGAAGAGATATCCATCTGTCCAAGTCGTCACATATTTGCTTTAACAGAGGTTCAAAGTTGGCCTTATACATTGCTTCGACTGAAGGGGTAATAGAAATCCCAAGATAAGTAAAGCCAGCAGGTGACCATTTAAAAGGGCACGAGATAGGTCGAGAAGAGCCGAATAGCGGCATGACTTCAGACTTAGAGAAATTAATCTTATACCCTGAAAATTTACTAAATTGATTGATTACCTCCAGAACAGCTGGTACAGATTGTGTTGGATTAGTTATAAAAAGCAATATATCATCAGCATAAGGCTATTTTATGATCTTTCCCACTGACTGAAATTCCAGTAATATCTGGGCTATTCCTTATAGCTTCTGCAAGGGGCTCGATCGCTATAGCAAACAACAATGGGGATAAAGGGCAGCCCAGCCTGTTTATTTATTTTTTAATTTGTTTCGTAGTCTAAGCTTGGTAAACTATAATGACAACGGGATATTTTTGCTCCTCAGCAGATTGTGTTTTGGCTTTGACATTATGTGAGTGATAATGTGTATGAATGAATTTAAATGTTAGAGCATAAAGCTGCAACAGTCAGAATTTTAAACACCTCCAAATATGATGTGAATACACTATTTTACAGACCCTGAAGGCTTTTAATCTACTTTATATTAAAACATGTAACACCACACCATTACACTATAGGCATGTTTAAATACTGTACATGGACAACCGTGACGCACCACAAATGATTAAAACCTAGTTGCTCTAAACAGAGAAACACAAATCTTTGGTTTGAATCACATTTTAAAAAGTTAAGGAGGCTGGACAACTTGACAACTTGTGTGACAGGGAGGATTTTTGCTTGGTTATTTTTACACTCGAGGGAAAACACCCCTCTCTTTATGTTAATGAGAATGGAGACTTACATAGTTTATGTACATTTTTGGAACCATACTTTCTAACTCATGAGAAGTTGCATAATAAAAGTAGTCGAGTAATTCAGCTTGATTGGCCTTGGAAGATAAATGGACTCACTTATATTCTGTTTTTGTTAGACATGAGTCTGTGGCCAGTCTGATCACATATCAAACCAGCAAAACCAACTTAAAGAAGGATAGTATAAAACAAAATCATCACAATATTTTACATGAATTTTGATCATTACTGTCATAACTATGTGCATGTGGTGAAACCTGTTGTAAACTGTGTGAAGTAATAATGAAATGTCTTCAGTAGGTGGCAGTATCATCACAGCATAGATCAGACCTGGGCTTAATTGCTCACCCCTGGCATAGATTAATAGGACCTGCACATATTTTGTATGCAATCCATCGAACATACATGACTTAGAGTGTTTGCCTGAATTACCCACTTGAGGCACCTCAGTGCCTCTTCAGTCTCCTTATAGGAACATGGTGTTCCTTTTAAAGCCTAGTTACAGTTGCATCTTGAACATTCTGAGAGATAAGCTAAAATAAATTCTGCTGCTTAAAACTACATCGATTGAGTTTTGAAAAAGAATCCAATGGTTTTGGACTAGGAGCCTAACCTACAAAAAGCTATCATTCAAGTGGTCATCAAAAACACCAAAGAAAAAAATACAGCTGCAACCAAGTTATTAATGAATTTCCACAGTGCTCTGTGCCCAACTATTACCTTATACATGCTTCCATTCGGGAACATTATTAGAAAATTTCTCTAGGTTTCCACTGTTAAGGGGATGGCACCCAGCGTTGCATCTCTATCAAACCAAATTAGCCCTCTAAAACAATTTGTATCATATTTGCTATCCGGGTTACAAAGAGAAAAAATACATTTTAAATCTATATTTTCAAAATGTTATAGGCAGAATCTATCTGTCTGTGTGTGTGTGTGTGTGTGTGTGTATATATATATATATATATGATTTTTCCTCAAAACGATTGATCAATCTCTTCCACACATCACAGTAAAAATTAATTATTTATTTTTGCAAACTGTTAAACTGTGTATGCAGGCTTAAACAAAATGGGGAGTAATAGGGAAGGAATAGGGACTTTGTTTCAGTTTTTCAACCTTGGTAAATTTAACAGGAAGCACATATTCAAGGCAATTACATGCATTGGAATACAGTCCAAATTTCCAGTATTACTTTTGTTTTATATATATGCAATTCAGTTATTTAAAGTCAAAGTATAGGTGTATTTGCACCTAAATAGAGGAAAAAGTATCAGTAAATTAAAAAACCATCATATTAAAGCTTGTCTGTGTAAGGGTTGGTACCTCTAGGTTCTCCCTGTCGATGGTTAGTAGTGTGGGTCACAACTTGGGAACTATCATCACATGATTTTGAAATATGAAAAGCTTTCTCTCACTTCACCTCAAACTGTGTTGGAAGAGTTTGGACCTCTTATGGAACTACCAACTTCAATTGGATTTTGTTTCCAGCTGTGAAAACACTGGGTTAATCTTTACCAATGTATTGCGTTTTAACTCCAGCTGTCAGCGAATTAAAGGAAATGTCTCTCAGTTATCACTAAACTGTACATGCAGTATGGGTACCTCCAAATTGTGTACAGATACACTTATTCAACTTGCTTGCACCTGTTGTACTTCAGCATACACTTCTTCCAGAATACCACACCACAGTTCTCTGTATTCATTTCCATTTTCTTTCAGTTTGAACATCACACCTCACTGCAGGAGTTGTCAGAATAGAATGCGGGCTATACACTTTTTACACTACTGTAAGTTGTTCGCTGATTTATTTTCCTCCCTCCATCTCTTTTATCCTTCTCTCTCTCTCTTGTTTTCCTCCCGCTGCCATGATTCCAGTCTGAGCCAGTGGCGGCTGTATGTGGCTGATGGCATCTGGCACGCGGGGATGCACACATGAAAGGCGGCCTGTCACTCATTTGAGGCGACCATATGTGTGTCTGCAGGAGCTGGGTGCCAGCGGCGAGCAGCCTCTGCCAGGAGACATTAGGGAAGCAGCAGGGTGTCATTAGGATGCTACGATGATTGATTAACCATAAATCGTGAGCAGGAGACCCTGCAGGACAAGCTTCTACCTCTGCCTTTACAACCACACACACACACACACACACACACACACACACACACACACGCACACACACACACACACACACACACACACACACACAAAGAGAGCAGTGGTGGAGATGGAGGCGGAGGGAGCCCCCTGCAGATTCAAGGGTGTAATTGCATTAGCTGCTCTGTAGGGAGAGGATGAGCTTGGGTTCCTCTGAAATGAACACAGTCAGGGTGCCACATCAAGCCATTAGTCGCCCTCCAGACTTCTGCTTCACTCCTGAGGTGGATTTCGTCTGCAGCTTGTCATCAGTGATCCATGAGGATTTAACGGCAGCTCCAGATTGCTTATTCTATATCGCTGGATGTCTTTCTGCCGTAGCTGTGAGGAGTTTTCACATTAAACCTTAATCAGAAAGCAAACCATCCAAACTGATATCAATGATATTTTAGTAAGAATGCAGCCATACTTTGGTCTTAATTGTGGAATTTACAATGAGAAATCTATGTGAAATAACACATTTGGCAATTACACAGTGTAATTCTTGGACCTGAATCACCAATGCAGTGAGTTTGATAGTGGTATTGTAATTGGCTTTCATCAGTTAACACTACTAACCATCATCCTTTTTATTTTAAGGCTTGATCTTGTTGATAGAAAAGGACAGCCATCGCTGAATGGTTTCAGAAATTCGACATAAGATGTGACTTCTATGCAAATCTGGAGTGACTGACCCAGAACAGATATAAGGACATTTTGCTTGTGGAAATGTCGTAGCAGCATGTGAGTAGAATTACCAGCCTCTAATGGAGTCTCCCTTCCAATCCCCCCTCCATTTCAAACTCCTCTGTGTCCTGGAGTCATGTGGCGCCACAGAGAGATGAGTGATGAAACCAGGGGGAGAGGGAGTTAGCTCTCTGGCTGCCTGGGATAATGTTTTGTTTGGTATTAACATGCACACAGCACTTAAGCTCCCACTGATTTGGATGAAAACATTTGGAATAAAGGTCATCAATCAAAGAACACACTTGGGAGCTGTCAAAATCCTTAAGTCTGGTATGCGTCTGTGTGTTACATTGCTCAAAGGAATTACAAACACAATGGAAAAAGTGTCTGTCTTCAATAGAAAGTTATACAGTGCTTTAGCTCTTGGCCTTCTCTCGCCCTCTCTCTCAAAACGAAAAAAACAGGTGCATTACCAACAAATCACATTACATTACTCCACATTACACAATTTTCAATCCAAACACACACCTTTACATAACATCATATTTTTTTCTGACCTGCTTCTTGTCACATCAGTACCCAGCTGTCATGACTACATTTTACAAGTTTAGTATTCATATTCAATAGTTTCTCTTTTTGTTGTTTAATGGCTTTAGGCGCATTACCACCAACACACATTATTTCACAACCTTTATTCCAAACAAACACCCACACAAGGATTTGATCTGCTGATACACAGAAACCACAGACGAAAACCATAACATCATATCACATCACGCTGGATTATAACCCATCACATTATTACCTCTATCCACCAAATCACATTACTTTGACACATTCTATAACATTACTTTACATTCTTTACTGATCCGCGTCATATAAATTGCTTGTCAGGTGACCAAATTCTCGACTTGCAGGTGCATCACCCCCATGCACACCACAACATACCACCGCACACCAGACAACAACCCTCATATAACACTCACATACTCTATACCAGGGGTCTTCAACCTTTTTCAGGACCTATTGGGTGAGAAAGACACTGAACACATACCCCCCCCACACACACACACACACCAACCTGATATATTTAGGTCTTTATATCCATGAATTGTCATTAATTATGGAATGTAAGTCTCTCTCTCTCTCTCTCTCTCTCACTCACGCCCACACACATGCAAATAGAAACACTCACATACTCTATACCAGGGGTCTTCAACCTTTTTCAGGACCTATTGGGTGAGAAAGACACTGAACACATACCCCCCCCACACACACACACACACCAACCTGATATATTTAGGTCTTTATATCCATGAATTATCATTAATTATGGAATGTAAGTCTCTCTCTCTCTCACTCACGCTACACTACCCCACACACATGCAAATAGAATTATGAATTATAAGTAACAAGAGTAAGTAAACTTATTTAGATTATTATTGGCAATTTTTTTTGACATTTGTTATTTTTATAGTTGATCTTTCTTACGATTACCCACCACAGTTAGCCATGTTTTATATATGTTTCTGTAGCATTAGATTTAGATCTCATATTCAATATTTTTGCTGGTTGAAGACCAATGCTCTTCACCCTCATATACGATGTCCTACCGCCATCATTTCAGCTTTTGTTTTCTGAGATCTCAAGCAATCTGATCTTATGTGGGATCAAAGGCATTCCATGACATCTTATGACATCATCAGTTCACAACTGTTAGTGAAACTGCAGCTTTCCAGTGAGATCAGTTCAGATTTGTGTGATTGGCCATTATGCACATAGTTGTTTGCCAACTGCCATTAAACAACAGCAGCAGCAGAAGAAGACCGCTTATATCAGCTTATATCAACTATGAGAAGGAATATAACAAATGTAATGTAATGCGATTTTGTCGTAAAACGCCAAAAAGTTGTTTGTCAACCCCCATTAATAAACAACGTCAGGCAAAGAAGGAAAACACTTCAGGTTAAATCACGTAAATGTAATTTCAAACCTGATTCTACAAATTGTACACCATGTCCAAATTCAACAAGACCAACATAAAGGACAGAGGTTGGAACAAAGAGTTCCAGAATGCCCAGTCAGGAGCCAGAGGGAGCGCTGCGCTTGACTCGGATGAAAACAAAGACATTGCAGTTGGGCAGCAGGACAGTGAGTGTAAATACCGTAAATGTTACAGAAAGGTCAAGTTTCAGGAAGACAGTGTGTCACACGGTCAGCTCTGGGATCAAAAGCCGTGGCCTGAGCAGAGGGACTGTTGTGAGAGCATCGCGAGAGCGCTCCAAGTGGAGATGGAGAGAAACAAGATACTGCAGGAAGAACTGGACAGGACCCTGGTCTCACATGAAAAGGACAGGAAAATATATGAAGACGACCTGTTTATGGTGAAGCAGCACGCTGATAATTTTCAGCGTAAACTTGACAAGCAAATCAAGTCTCACTCAGAGACCCTGTCACGAGGTCAGCTCTTAATCCAAAACCTAAAGGCTGAGCTGGATGACTGCTCGAAGAGGATGGCTGATGAGATCCAGGTGGAGAAGGAGAAAAACAAAGTGCTGCACCAAGAGCTGGAGAAGGTTAGAGCTTCATTGGGACAGGGTAGACAAAATGATGAAACTGATTTCATCACATTGAGGCAGCAGGTCAACCAGCTTCAGGGTGAACTCGAGAAGGAAATCAAGTCTCACGCAGACACTCTGTCACAAGGTCAGCTCCTGGCCAAAACCCTCAAGGCTGAGCTGGATGACCGTTGTAAGAGGATGACCGATGAGATCCAGTTGGAGAAGGCGAAAAACAAATTGCTACGGGAAGAAATGGAGACCGTTCAAGCTTTATTTGGACTGGATAGGCAAAAGGATGAAACTGATCTCATCATGTTGAGACAGCAGGTCAACCATCTTCAGAGTGAACTCCAGAAGGAAGTCAAGACTAACGCAGATGCCGCTCTGTCACGAGATCTGTTCTTGGCCAGAAACCTAAGGGCTGAGCTGGAAGACCGTGCTAAGAGGATGGCCGATGAGATCCAGGTGGAGAAGGAGAAGAACGGGATCTTGCAGGAAGAACTGGAGAAGGTTAGAGACCTTTACGAGCGAGACAGGCAACAGTACGAAGCTGATCTCATCCTGATGGTGCAGCACGCCGACCATCTTCAGCAAGAACTCGAGAAGGAAATCAAGTATCACGCAAACACTGGGACAAGAGAGCAGCTGTTGCTGCAGTACTGCTGCAAGAGTCAGGAAGAACTGGGGACGGTCAGATCGTACAGAGAGCAGGAACTGAGCGTGTGGACGGAGTTGAAAGATCAGGGCTCACACAATGTCGAGCCACAGAAGCCACTAACGAGGAGAGGGGACAGTCAGACTCTGAAAGAAACATACACGAGCCCGGAAGAGAGGCAGGAGGAGCGAGGGGAGCCGGGAGAGTTGACCATGGCAGATATGAAAGTAGAAACACAGGTAGAGTCAGTCCCTCCCTAATGCTCTGTGTGATAATGAACCTGTCATGGCCTTAACAAGAAGGAACACCCAACCTCCAATAAATCAATAAATAGATGAACACCAAACGCTAAGGCCAGTCAACAGGCAAAATCCACACTACAAGCAAACAAGAGGGAGAGACCAGGAACAACGTTTGAGGGTGCAAGAAAACACAGACAATTTTCCCAAAATAGTTTTCGATGTGCGTAAGTTTTTGCCAGTCATTTTCATCTCTTACACCACCAACAGCAACACAAGAAATGACAGACCAGAGTTGAGAGCAGGAGGAAGAGTTGTAGTCCTGCACATGTGTCTGAGCTTCCTCTACTTCTGTCTGGAAACATATATACAAACCTAATAAAAATGAATACTTTGAATACAATTTAATAACTCTGGTTTAACAATCTAATCTAATCTAATCTAATCTAATCTAATCTAATCTAATCTAATCTAATCTAATCTAATCTAATCTAATCTAATCTAATCTAAAATTTATTTGTTCACCAGACCTGGTGAAAACATCACAGCCAGTTCATTTTGTTGTAGTTATTTGACTGTGCTCCTGGCTCTTATTCTGAGGTTTTAACAGAATTCTCAGTTTTTATCTAGTTTAGTCCTCAAAACAGACTCAGTAATTATTCCTGGTGACTCTAATATTCCTCTGGATGTTGAACGTGATAGCCTGACTGCTGCATTTATCTCAATAATAGACTCAGCTGGTTCGAATCAATGTGTAAATTAACCAACTCACTGTTTTATCCTGTTTAACCCTTGACCTAATTTTCACTCAGCATCAGTATTGAACATTTAATAGTTCCATAGACTTCTCTTATATTAGATCATAATTTTTTTTAACCTATTCAGCAAGTAATTCGCTTTCATGTCTGCTAATCTTAGCTTGACTTCCACAACTGGACATATTAGGTTGGATACACGTTACCTTATTATTCAAATGTCAATTCTTCCAGTATGTGTCACCGATGAATGTTAAGTCTAATATCGCCTCTTGGTTTAGTTGGCTGTATGGATACAGTGGAATATGGGGGTTGATGGGAGTGACAAGACTGATCCAAACAGTAAATATGCCTTTATTACACATTAGTAAGCTTAAAGGGTGAAACGTGGTGCAGGGTTGTTCGATTGCTGTTACAGTAACATATACTTTAGTAACATATACAACAAAAGACTCCATACATTTCAACATTTTCTATTAAAAAAAACATATGTCAGATGATAAATACAGTATAGCATAATCTACCCAAGTATGTTTGAGGTCCAGCATATTCTGATGTGACAGTGATGTTATATTATTTTGCACTGTCACTTGTTCCTTTAGGAGCTGTGCTGTTCCCATGGCAATGACAGTCCCATAATATCTGTATCTATGTGATTTTGCCTTTGGTGAGAGGACATAGGTCTGTGACTGACTGAGGCGCAGAATGTGCATATATTTTGTGTATGCGTCACTGTGCGTGCTGAGTGCCAGTCTGTAGATTGCATCTGTTCCTAATTACAAAGTGCTAATGAAAGCCTGTGCTCCTGGTGGGTCTACTGGAGATCAGCCTGGCACCTCGCCTCTGCTTCCGGAAGGAGAGTGATGACACATGCGGTCTTAAACAAAAATAAATACATGCAGCACATGTACAGTTCTGCCTATTTTATTGGCCAGTGTTGTCCTATTACGTACAAAGTAGAGTTACCAAAACGCAAAACTGAACAATCTGATCAAGATACAAATTGTATCAGAAATCACTCACTCATTTACTCTTGCCCACTCACCGTCAAGGGAGATTAGTGTGAAGCACTACATAATGAGGTCACCAGCACACTGAATGAATGCTTAATCATCAAGATCGAAATTAATAATTAAAAAAACTTTTTTAAGGGCATTGGAGATAATTGTGTTACTTCGATAATAGTCATTGCTTTGAGTAGTAATGTGCCAGTAAACTTTATTTCTGGATAAAGGCTCAAAGTAACGCCCATGTTTACTCCTATAACTAATAATTCTGAATTTATGAATGCATCAGTGATCCAATGCATCAGATCAGACTAAACAGAAGCCTTAACGTGGAGTAACAGAAAACATGGTGCGACTCAGGTTTAAAGTCCTGACTGAAATTCTGTGGACTTACGTTACCCAGTGTCTGTATGAAAGGGCACTTCATACAGACATCAGTCCGCCATTAAAAGCCTCATTGTTGCTGTGAACGGGAAGCTAATTGGACAAACTGCTGAGTTCTCCAGGCCCGTTAATCTGAAGAGTCACAGCTGGCTACTTGAGTGCGCCTTGACCCTTTTTTTTGTCTGCTTGAATTATGCTCCGCAGAAAGCAACACAATACACGAAATGGAAAAGCAGTGATCCTAGAATTAACGTGGGGGAGCTGATCTCATAGTTTCCGTGACAAAGACACATATAAAAAGTTGCACTTCGTGCCAAAAAGCAGTCATAACAAACCCGAGTTCAGAGACCACCAAACATGTTAATAATGGCAAGATGTTTTAATTCAAACAGTGATTTTACATATTCTGCATATTCTGTCTTGTCTTATTTCCCTGACACTCGGCTACAGAGAACACACCGATGCTTGTCTGGTGCCCACAGGGTAAAACCTCCCTACCTTTTAATTAGACCACCTCACCAGATTAGGCCTCATTAGGCTGCAGAACTGGAGGGCAGCTAAAGCCCATGCAGGCCTCCAGCGCATCCCACTTTAATTGCTTCTGTAATGACCTCAGCTCAGGACTTGAAATCTCATTCCTCTGGGTAATCAGCCATGTTTGTCTGAGAAATGAAAGCATCTCTCTGAGTTATCTTTACGTTGTTCTGAAATAAGTTGAAAAGTCGGATGAGTAACTGAAAGGTAAGAAATCCATCTGTACTCTGGGGGCACAGTTAAAAAACGTATTGTTAGTTATATTAAATATCATTCATTCTTACAAAGAAGCTCATAATAAAACAATCACCAAATCTGAAATAATAGTGTCCAGCAATAACATATACAGTATGCCAGCAGAGTATAACGATGGAGGGGGCAGAATTACATGTAGCCTTCAGGTACAGGTACACAAAAGTGGTACATAGTGTAAATATATCACAATGCACAATTCCACAACACTATTTGAGAAATCAAGACATGTCTCTGATAAAGACATTCTTCAGTCCACCGTATAATGAAAGGCTCCAGCCACAATTTGAAAATGTAATATGTAAACAAATTGTATTTATTGGGACGATTTAAGATATAAAAAAAACACAACAAAACACTGATATTTACTGAATTATTGCATTGTAGCCTGATATTTGTTGAAGCTACATCTGTGGTCAGAGCTTTGCCACCATAGGTTAACTGTCATTTCCCCCCAGACGCTGTAGTAAAAACAATCTTGAGACGAACCTGTCGGTTAGTTTCACATAGAATTACAGAGAAATAGTTGTTAATATAGACTTGTTCAGGTTTCCCTTTTGAGTGTGGAAGGAAATATCCAATCACTGGAATCATACTTCATATTTCATGAGGCTCATTAATTTTTACTCAGGCCAAGAAAGGACAAGTGTGTTATTGAGGAAATACTGTTTACTTCCTACAGGAGACACGCTGAGTTAAAAAAAAAAAAAAACGCTTTATACCCCATTCGGTATGTCAGCTTTAACCAGTCACGGTTCATAATAAGCAACAGCCTACTGCATAAATAATTTCCAATCATCCTCAGAGTCTGCATCCTCCTAACAGCACACTGGACTCCACACAGTTTAGTCAGACAAATCTGTCGCTGTTGAACTTAAACCAGCATGAATCCAGAATGTAGAGTTAAGAGTCCATCAGAATGGATGGAGGTTGACCAATTGCAGGAATCACAGTGAGGGAGATGAAGGAGGCAAAGGGTTACGGTGGAGGAGAAGGCACGCAATTGTTTGTTTTTTCGTCCTCTTCCTCAGCACACCTGTAAACAGCGAAGAGAGGAACAAAGAAATAAAGAGACTCTTATCATCACGAAACATCTAATTTATGTAACTATTGTTCTAATGAACTGTTGGCTGCTTTCAAAAAGGATTGCTGTCTCTTGAGACTTCAGTAGGTTGTCTTATTTCTCTGCGGAGCTATTTATCTAGACACACCCTTCCCATAATAGTTACATAATAGTATAGAGGTGCATTTTTTTTTGGTGATTTGTAAATTATTATTAAGATAAATTCTGTTATATATGACTGTCAAAATTTGTCTGTTCTTGTTAACACTGCTCTATAAATTCTTGACAACAGACATTTTCTCCGCCAGACATCCAAAAGGCTTTGCCTCTTACATTACGTCTGCATTAACTTGCGTTATATCTTCAACTTATTTCCCACATTTGGGAAAAGGGTGAGAAGAATAGTGGCCTTATATTAGTAAACCTTTTTCGTGCTGAAAACAATAGGTTGCCTGTCTGCACCTTCTGATCGGACATCATATTGGTGGTCTGCAGTGATGGTGGGTGTCCACTGTGCAGACCTCCTCCTGGCCGATCATGTTCACAGAAGATGGCTCCATTCATGTAGTGAAAACGATCACCTGGAACCAGGCGGTTCCTACAGGTGGCACATGTAAAACACTGGAAAAAAGATCGTGAACTCAATCGTGTTATTTGTAATTATACAATGTCAAGTTATTATCAAGATTAGCACACCGATACCAGTGTGACTGTCATTGTTGGAATAGTGCAACTGTACAATGACCCTTACTTTGAGGTGGTAAACATTGCCTTGAGCTCGCATCACCATCTCACTGGCAGGTATAGACTGTCCACATGCACTACAGGCACCACTGTGTCCAAACAGCCTGCAAATCAGAAACCCAGAAAGATATCCAGTTATTTTATAACCTATGCATCAACAGCATCCACTACATCAGCATTACATAGTTTATTTCTAAATGTAATCTAAGTGGTTGCTGTTTATGTGGACAGCTAAAGAAAACTGCTTTTACACATTTCCACAGCTGTAAAATGATGTCTCAGTCAAAGACGACATACAGACGCTGTCTGGTGCAGGAGACACAAAGACAGCCTACTTCTCAGGATGCTTAACCTCATTTGTGAGAATGTGTTTGATTTCATTACAGCTGTATGCCACAGTTACTGTTAATTTGACTGATTGATTGATTGATTGATTGATTGATTGATTGATTGATTGATTGATTGATTGATTGATTGATTGATTGATTAGTTGGTTGGTTGGTTGGTTGGTTGGTTAGAGTTAGGGTTATTGGTTGATTGACTGATAATTCACTTTCAGTGAAACATAAAACATGAAGGTCAAGTGACTATTTTTGGTCATTTTTGCACATAAGGGGTTGGTTGGTTGGTTGGTTGGTTGGTTGGTTGGTTGGTTGGTTGGTTGGTTGGTTGGTTGGTTGGTTGGTTGGTTGGTTGGTTGGTTGGTTGGTTGGTTGGTTGGTTGGTTGGTTGGTTGGTTGGTTGGTTGGTTGGTTGGTTGGTTGGTTGGTTGGTTGGTTGGTTGGTTGGTTGGTTGGTTGGTTGGTTGGTTGGTTGGTTGGTTGGTTGGTTGGTTGGTTGGTTGGTTGGTTAGAGTTAGGGTTATTGGTTGATTGACTGATAATTCACTTTCAGTGAAACATAAAACATGAAGGTCAAGTGACTATTTTTGGTCATTTTTGCACACTTTATATATGACACCAATCCTGCGCCTCACTGAGGTTAAGAAGCATGTAGCATGTGGATTGTTCCACACACACTGACCCTGAACATAGAGGTCTACAGGAAACCCACACACACAGACCACTATCTCCAATTTACTCACACCATCCCCTCGAACACAAGCTGGGAGTCATCAAAACTCTTGGCCAAGGAAGACGGTTTGAAAGAGGAGTTAAGGAAGCCATCTTTGTCAACCTGAAGAACACGTCTCTCAACAGAGGAGGTGACCTGAGCCGTTCACACACCTACCACAGGACCCCTAATGACCACCTCCATATATACCTAACTCTTAGGTATATATGTTTTATAGTTACGAGAAATAAACTGAGGTGTGGGACGTGTGTTGTCAGGAGCAGCAGCCTCTCATAAGGCCTTACATGACAAATTGGTTAGAGGAGTTGCCACATTAAGAGCAATTCATAAATCCCTTGCAGCTGCTGGTTTTACTAGTGAAACCATAACCTCAATGAGCCAGACCTAGGAGGGGAGATTTTGCCCAAAGGTCTTAGCAGGGCACAGCACAAATACATTTCCTGGGGCCATCATCCTGTGGATCAGGGTGATTGGGTACCTGAGCATGCTTCCTGATACTGTAGACTAGTCCAACAGACTGTAACCACCCCTCACACTTAACAATGGATTATCTATTGCCATTGTACCACAAAGATCAACTATTCCTGACATGTGGAAGGACTGATGCCTATTTCTCTGATATGCTTTTATGTGCTTGTCAGTGGGTTTAACCCTTAATAGGACACTCACAGAATTTCACCATTAGAGTGTTATTGGAAGACATAACAAGATTTTTTCATTTGCATGTAGAAAATCAAGGTCAGTGAAGTTACCATATTAGTAGTAAAAACAAATCCCAAGTAGTGTACATTTAAAAAAACAAGAAAAACACATGATGAAAGGCGCGTGTATTTTAGAACATTACAACATATACAATATAACTTTATACAGCATTGGGCCATTGGAAGTGGGGCAGATCACACATCCACACATATTACTGTTAACTGAGAGTTTTATGGTACGCTTTTTATATGCAATTTGATATGCAATGTCCTCTCATATATGTTCCATTGTTGACATGTATGAATGTGTTTTCTTGCTCATAGTGAGTTTGCCTTGTAATGTGAAAGTGTCCTAGCAGAGTCTGCCGGCTGATTTTGTACCGATGCTTTTTCTGTCTTTGATTTCACATGCACTGAATTTGAACACTTAATAAAGCCTTGTTGGTCATCCCTGGTTTTTGCGTCAAGCTCCTCAGTCCTCTGGGTTGTGTGCCTTATAGATCCAGACAGCTTTTAGATGTGATATATTTTTTATATTTTTATTTACATTTGTCCTTTCTCTTTGTCAAAAATCATGAAGGTTTCAGTTTGATCTGACCTGCTGATTTACAACTGCAATATGTCAATAGTGTTTGCCATTTCCTTATTCATAATACTAGTGAGTCTAATTAAGAAGAATCCTCTATTAGAACATTAAAATCCTCTTTTAGTTTAGGTAAATCAATAAAAAAGATAATTGTCTTAATGTGTACAGAATGTGTCATTAATACTAATTTTGATTAACATCGTATCTTTATGGGCCTGTATAGCAGCAATCTTAAGAGAAAAACATTACATTATACTTATATATAAGTATAATATACATATATTTCCTCAGGAAATGTCTTGAATGTTATAAGCAATGTTACTGTTTAAAAATCAGTCTCCTTTAAAAAGTTTTTGTAGTAACTAAGTTGAATTAAATTGCCACTTGCATATCCTGGGTATCTCCTAGAATGGAAACATGTCCTGTATATCAGCTACATAATCAGTCTAAAAATTACCACCATTACTGTCCAGGACCTCATTACAATATCACTTGAGAATGACACTAATTGTCAGTGTTACCTGAGCAGTTTATAAGTAAGACTCACCTGATGTAGTCATTCCTACAGAGGATCATGCCTCCTTTGCTGTAGCAGGTGCTGCTGTACTCGCCCAACTGTGCGTGGCAACAGGAGCACTTGAGGCAGCGCGTGTGCCAGTAACGCTCCATGGAGAAGAGCAGGAAGCGGTCTGCGATTCGACTTCCACATCCTGCACACGACCTGCCCACTGCACCTCCACCACTGCCCATCACTGCCACTGCAGGTGCCTCCACTCTGCTGTTTACCATAATAACCTGAAAACATAACAGCAGACAAAGGTGAGAACATCACTAATCACTAAAGAAATAGAGGAAAGACACTGAGAATATAAGTAAAATGTTGCATTTAATGACAAAAGAGAAATATACATATGTTATCCTGAAATAAAAAAAACTACACACACGTGTCCTTCAACAACTAAATGACTGAATCATAAACAGAACAGCTGCTGCAAAAATGAAACCTGTACACAAGTCTTGTTTAACTGCAAATACAGGGGGTCCTCGAGTTACAACGGAGATCCGTTCCTGAGAATGTGTCGTAACCGAATTTCGACGTAAGTCGGAACATACATTCATATGTAAGGTAGATACTAAGTTGTGCCACTAGATGTCACTTTAACACTACGCTAAAATAAGAGTTTACTAGGGTGAATTGCCTTTTGTCCCTCTTGACACACCGTAGGGGTTGATATCGCGAGTGTAATGAGCATTTCCTTTAGATTTCTGATATCAACCGTGTAGACCCTGTGTTGTGAATAAACCTACGGTATTGCCACGATCCCGAACCCATCTGTGTCTGTGAGCATCTCCTTACCGGCTGCCGCTGCACCCCCCGCCAGCCGTCCATTTCACATAAGTAAACACAACGCAGAGTAACCTAGCTGTGGAGGTGTTGGAGAGCCGGCACCAACTAGTTCTCGTATGTATTTACGGGGCAAACCGCTTAAGCCAAAACAAGGAAGTTCATGGGAGATGTGTCGTAACCACGAAAACGTCGTATCTCGAGACCGTCGTAACACGAATACCCCCTGTATTAGACTCAAACAAAAAAAGAGAGAGATGCAAAATGAGCTTTCACCATTATTTAGTATAGTTACTATGAATATAATGTAATATAATAAAGAAACAGAACCACTACTCTGTCTTCCCAAATGTGGTTCTTGGCAGCAGATGTGTTACTGTAGTTACTGTAGTTTTGGAACATGATGGAAAAAGCCTGCAGCTGTTTACTTGTGGGCTTATGGGGGTGTAAAAGCCCAGCAGGAAAACAAACACATACATATGCATAGTCCCATTACAGAGTTGTTTTTTTTGACACCAAACAAGTTATGTCCAAGTAAAACAAAACCAGCCACAGTCTTTTTAGGCCCACAAAAAACGATCTCAGTAATACTGTATGTCCCCAGAGGATGCCTTTTTTAAGTTATGGAGGATTTGGTCCTCCCATAAATGTTCTGATTAATGCTCTATGACCCCATGCTGAGGCTGACACTTTTAGAACAAAATGCAGCTGCTCCTCTCTTTATGATCTGTTTTAATTATGACGAAAACGAAATACAAACTTATGGGGGAAAAAAAACCTAAATCCAAATTATATTGTTGGAAGCTGCTTTGTGAAAACATTGCACACGAACCATCAGGCAACATCTCCTGCTCCAAATGTTCCATTACAAACCTGAACTGATTTCAAGCCCAGATGGGAATAATACTGCTTTTGAATCACACGGCTTAAAGCCATAACTGTACGTGCTACTCAGTAATGAGTCAGCAACACTGCCTCCTCTGCAGTTTACCCAATTCATAATTAGTGCCAACAATAACATGAAATAATTACAGGGCTAGATTTCATTTTTTTTTCAAATGAGCAAGAGTAACTGTGTATGTGGTCAGGAGAGAGAGAGAGAGAGTGTTTATTCTCAGCAAGGGCATGTTTAGTTTTACGACAATCCTTCCCACAAGATTATTTGAGACCGGAGCAGCTGGTGCTCTGCAGTGAAGCAGGCCGCCCTCAATACCCTCATTTTCTCCACTACACACCTGGCTCTAATCAGCAACAGGAACGCCACGTTAAGCCCAAGGCTACACACTGAACCACAAACAGCCTCTTTCACTGGAACCAAACTTTCTTATTAGTGGAAATGGATTCACAAATGAGCCGACCTTTTGACGACTCGAGTTTACCGCTGAGGCTCTCGACAATAGCGATTGTTTCTCAGTGGCGACAGTTTCAACAACTGCTACATTGCAGTTGCTGAAACTGTGATTAGTAAAGAGGCTGATTCATGGGTTAGGACAGTTTTGTGGGATCGACCACATTGCTTTGACCACACCCTCTTTCAAACAATACCTCATTTATCTCCACTACACTTGTGTAACGTTTCACCACTGTGTCCTGCACAGCTGGGGCATTGTGTGGACAGACAGACACACACACACCTGTCAAAGTCACACTGTGAAACAACATCTGCAATTCTACTGCAACTGGTGAAGATTCGATATCTCCATGTGGACACTTGTATACAATGTCTAAATAAACCAGAAGAAATAATAGAGGCGGTATAGTTAAGATTAAAACACAGACTGAGTCCACTGCCCTGATCCAAAGCCTGCATCCGGTCCATAAACTAAGGCTTTGTTTCTGAGGATCTGAGAGGACTAGTGTATCTGTTTGGGGTGAGGGAGTCATGTCAGTATTAAGTGATGCCCGGTTGTGTACTGTCTTTGATATATTTAAGGATTTTTTTTAAATGTCACATCAGTAATAACGAGAATGTGATTGAGTCTATTTGAAGTTTGAATCTGACTGTGAATACACTGCACACAAGCGAGGGACCATGCAATGAGCTGCTGGAAGAATAAGGCAGGGCGGAGTTTGGTAACGTTACCTGAATGAACATACCAGGACTGGGTAACTGGCATGGTTCTCCAAACTCAATCTCAAGTCAGAGATGACCCCCAAGGTTTCTTTGAATTTGGCAGACAGGGGCTCTGTGTCTCAAAAGGGACAAACGGTGACACTGAGACACTTGTCTCAAACATCTGTGCAAAGAAGACAGATGTGATAGCTCCCTGACAGG
Source organism: Trinectes maculatus (assembly GCA_016785345.1). Lineage (NCBI taxonomy): Eukaryota > Metazoa > Chordata > Actinopteri > Pleuronectiformes > Achiridae > Trinectes > Trinectes maculatus. Next base: position 57,819 of record JAFBJQ010004214.1, on the reverse strand, counting down.
GTTTAACAAAATATAAATCTGGACAGTGTCAGCGTAACCAGTGTCAGAGACACACCCAACACACCCATGTGCATTTCAGTGAGAAATGTACGCGGTAAATGTCAGTAAATGAATTTGAGAGACAGACATTAAAGTAATGGTGACTTTAATGACTTTAAAAAGAAAGCTCCTCATATTTTATTTAGCAGTGAGAAGGTATTTTGGCCTAAGCCTCTTAAATCAGACCATCATGGATTCGGCAGAATGTAATATGAATCAAACATGACACATTTATGATGAGAGATGGAATCTCAGGAAATGCCCAGGGACAAGACAAGTTCTATATGGCAACATTTACATGTTCAATAAATACATTATAACAGTGTGGATTTGTAGTACTGCAATCTGATTACATATAGAAATAAAGAAAGCAGTGAAATTGACATGAGTGAGAGTGAAAATAAAGGTATGTAGCCATGTTCTGTTTTTCAGCATTTTTCTGGAAATATAACAGGATGCAATTAATAAACTGATCAATAAAAAACACATTTGCAATTTACCAAATGCATGCATTTACTATAATGGCACTTCAGGAATAAATACTGAAGCACACTATCTCTACATATTTAAAAAAATATGGATCCATTCTTTTTTTTCTCTCACAACCTCTTAACTACTTCCAAGTGCAAGTGTCCATTGCTCCTCCATTACCCTTGATTGGTGTGTCTTCATGCCCCCTCTCTGATGTGACCTTTGAGTTTGGCTTACTGGGACGTTTCTGCCTTTACATACACCCAGACGACACGACAGTTCATTTGTAAAACAGGTATTCAAGCAAGATCCAGCAAAGCCGACAAAATAACATTCTAATTGCAAACAGAAATTACTTTACTATGTCTGACCACTGTTTATAGCAACTAAATGAACCCAAATTATTGAAGGACTGGCCTTTTTTTTGACAAAACACAAACAGTCACACTTATTTTATTCTCTTAATTCAAACAAGAATTGTCCTTTGACAATGTCACTCTTTCCTATTAACAATGGCAGTGTTAAATATAGTTCATAGTGCAAAACAAGTTCCAGTCAAGGAGCTGCAGTTTGAGTGGGAGGTAGAATAGGAGTCCATCCGGACAGTCAGCCATCCATAACCACGACATGTAAACAACACAGGTCATGTAAACACATGACATGTAAAGACATAGCTACATGATTTCTCACATGACATGTTTCACTACCTATTTCCCTTCTTACTCGTCCTCTCCACTGGTTTAACAGGTGTAAAGTATCAGCACACTCAGCTTTACAACTGCCTGTTTCCTCTATCTCCCCAACACCGTCCCTTCCTGAGCGGCAGCAGCGGCACAAGCGGCAACAGCGGCAACAGCAGCACAAGCGGCAGCAGACAGAACTTAACTGCGCCGCGCGCCTGAGATACATTTCGCGTGTCCTTCGGACATAATCTGGTCACGGAATATCAGCAGTTATAAAACACAACATATAAACATCAACAGTGTTTCATAAGAGCAGTAAAAAGAAAGCGTCCAGCTGTGAAGGTGAAGCCCTGAAACTTGCACATGTGGAAAGACAAAGAGCTTTCCAGCTGTTTAAAGGCACGCGCGTGCGACCTGTCTCGCTGAGAGTCACTCACCCCTTCTGTCTCCTGTGTCCTGTGCCCTGTCTCCTGTCCCCTACTCAGAGAGCTGTGGTGTAGTGATCAGGTTTCGTCAGGACTCTGACTGTGAGAAGGGGGCGTGGCTCTTCAGTCCGTCAGGAAGCTTCATGACTACTGGCTGTGTGTGAGTGTGTGTCTGTGTTAGCCTGAAGCCTATCGTGTTAAGAGGCCAAGGGCCTCATATAATATAGTATTTAGAACTCAACTACTAATTTTCTGCATTTCTTTCTCTTGTGACTGTGTCTGTGAGAACCGTCTGGCCATGGCACATATTAATGTGCAACCTCTGTAGAGTCCAAGTACCGCACCATGCTACCAGTAGTGACACTGACCCTAGCCATCTGCAAAAGAAGTGAAAAATCAGTCTAAAAAATGAGGAGGTAAAAATGCTAGTGGCCTCCTGAAAATCCATTCCTTTATTGTGAGTCGTCTTATTGTAGCCCCTAAACAACCCCGGTTCCTAACTGACCAGATCAAAATCCCAGAAGTTGACTTGACTTGATGCTATACTCAATACTTTTTTTGAGCAATCTCTCTCTCTCTCTCTCATTTGTTTCAATAACCAGCAGTAAAGATGTGGTTTGGACCGCATACAAATCATTTGCTTGCATTAGTTAACTATAAAAACTAGAGACTACACTCTCTTGATTTGGCAAAATAACATAACTGTATAAGAGTAAACTGCTGTGTTTGGCTCATATTGGACCATCTGCCCCTTTACCCCCCCAAAGAGCGAGGAGAAGTGAAAGAACAACAAACGGCTCGTGAGTATTAAACCTGTGGTGATTTTATACTTTACCTCATTACCACAACTAATTGTTGTGTTGTTGCAGTTTGTGACTTAGTTTTGATAACAACACGGCTAGGCTAACCTGACCACCCTTATCCTTGATATCCTTTGATAATATAATTTAACCATAAGCTAAAACTTTTGTTTTTGCTTTTCCAAGCAGTTGTTATATGGCACGGAATATTGCAGCTAGGCGAATCACAGTCTGGTATCGTACGTGATAGATACGTTAAGTGTTATTGGTGACGTAATTTGCAGTAAACCCCCTCCCCCTCCCCGTCACACCCACTACATAAGCGTCCCTGTTGTTTTCATATGTCACAGCTGAGGGGCCGGCACTTTCAGAGAGGGCAGTCTGTGGCTGTAACGCAACTTCAATACCGTACTAGGTACTCAGTGGTTATCTAATGTACAGGACACACTAAATGAATAATTAAGTGTGCCAGTTGTAGTGTAGTGTTGGTTAAAGGTGAGTTGGTTTAGCAACATTAGCAGTTAGCTGTGGACGGGATTGGCAGGTTAGCATCAGAGAGGCGGTAGACGATGAAGAGGATCGAGGATTTCCACACAGTATTTTATGAAAACGAAACATCGACCATACAGAGCCAGGTCTCCACGGCACTATATTCCTCATTCACACACGAACAGCAGAACCGAGACCTGCACCATCCTTACTAATGATGACAGTCATTTGGTGTCTGCGTTGACCGGAATATAACGGCCCGTACTGTACACACCAATTAGTGTTGCCAGCTGGGAAATGGAGAAATATCGCACAGCGCAGTAGAACATAGGAAGGTGCCACCCCCTGGCGCTTTCTGGTACTGTAGTGATATATTCTGGCTGTTCAACAGTCTGTTTATACTAAATTCACTTATTTGGATACTTATTTATTATTTAGAAACTGTTTTCTCCTGCATACTGCAAAATGATTCAGGTTTATTACTGGTAAATATTTGGTTTGTTAACGCTGCAAGTGTTGAGACTTCTGCAAGCACAGTATCATTTTGGACATGCTGTAGATAGGCGACAGTGATTAGCACTCGTGCCTCACAGCAGGAATGTTTGTGGTTCGAATCCCAGTTCAGCTGGCCTGATCCTGGATGATGGAAGTTAATAGCAAACCACACAAATTAATATTTTACATGAATGATGAGCCAGATGACTATCCACTGAATACAGTAGAGGTCGTAGCAGCTAAATAGCAAGTCATTTTCATCTGATTAGTTGTTAATATCACTACTGTCTAATTGCAGGCTGTATCATCATTGTTTTTCAACCTCTCCATTAGTCACTGGGAGTGGCTGCTGTAGTGCAGCAGAGTGGCATACAAAAGCCCATCAGACAGGGAGACGGCACAGAGGAGCAACACTCAGAATGCCGCTCTTTTTCAGGAAGAGGAAGCCCAGTGAAGACTCTCAAAAGAGACTGGAATATCAGCTGTGCCGGGTAAGATGAACGTGTGTCGTGATACAGTGTGCTCCAGATAACCTTCAGTCAGTATCTCACATCATCAAGGGTCACATCAACAAGATACCTGTTTCAGACAAGACCAATAAGTTAACTGTAATTCTTTGTTTTTTAGTCTAAGGAGGCTGGTGCTGATGATATTCTAGACATCTCAACTTGTGAGCTCTCAGAGGTGAGTATGTGTTCTCAGTTGTGAGAAGAGTTGTAAGAAGCTTTATTCATGAGTACATGAGTAACTTCCTAGTTAGTCTTCCTGTACCTTTACTACTTCCTTTAGTTTCACAAAACATTTCTTGCCAAAATTGAGACAGTTACAATACTCAAATCTGATTTGTGTCTTCAGTGTCTTCTCTCTCTTTGAGAGATGGTACCATTAAGTTTGTAATTTTTAAATCAACACTGAGAGAAATTAGAGGGTTGATCATGGACCTATTTGTCATTGTCAGTCTGGTTACATTTTGGCAAATAAAACGTTTTAACAAAAATGATAAAATATAGGAAACATTAAAAGTCTATTTAGGCATTATTATACAAAAAGGATAACAAAGCGTGAATGTTTCATACAGTACTGCTTCAAAATGCTGTAATAAATTATTTTAAAATTAATTTAATGTGTGGTTAATACAACAGATGATGACATCTACAGTCTCCCCTGTCATAGGTTCCAATAAGTGTCTTTTCCATTTGTAAAGTGCTACAGAAGAAGGTAAGAATTACACTATGGAGATACAAAGTTACAGACTATTTATTCATTATCCAGGGTGTAAGGGAATACATGTTTCATTGCCAATACCAATGCTTGTGTGTGTGTCCCCAGTTAAACAACCAGCAGATAACGTGTCTTTTGTGGTTCTCCCACAGGTTTTTATCCTCCATAACAATGAACTGAGGTCCCTGCTGCCCAAAGGGTGTGACATTAGTGCTCTTGCCACTCTAAAGGTAGTGTAAACTAGTGTATATACTAATATGTTTGACGTAGGCCTTATCTCCGACCCAAGCCTCATTACTAAGCCTGACTGAATCCACCTGTCTGCCTTTACAGGTTTTAGATTTACATGAGAATAAACTCACTTCACTCCCAGAAGACATTGGAAAGCTAACATCACTGCAGGTAAGTCATTCTGAGGTTGACGGAGCATACGAATGAATGCTGGTGATCATCTATTTGTCTCTATTGAATGTTTTGTCAGATTCTGAATGTGGAGAAGAACCGTTTAAAGACCCTGCCTGATTCCATTGGGGATCTGAGGCATCTGCAGACTCTCAATTTGAAAGGTAAAATGCTTAGCGCTGGTAACATAGTAATCAGATAATATGTGGACACGTACAATTACTGTTTTTTTCTCATTACTTTGTATGAAATAGGTAACTATCTCAGTGAGGTACCATCATCATTTGGCTCCTTGAGCAGCCTGCGCACCCTGGACCTAAGTGACAACAATATTGTCCAGCTCCCCAAAGCTCTGGCCTATATTCGCACCCTGGAGGTATGTATCTATTTATATCAGTCAATCAATCAATCAATCAATCAATCAAATTTTATTTGTATAGCCCATATTCACAAATTGCAATTTGCCTCATAGGGCTTTAACAAGGAGTACAGGGTATGACAAAACCCTTTCAACAGAGGAAAAAAACGCAGATACAGGGAGTCCTCGAGTTACGTCGGTCGCGAATTACGTCGTTTTCGTAGTTCCGACAATCTCCCGTGAACTTCCTTGTTTCGCTTTAAGCTGTTTGCCCCGTAAATACGTCAGTTGTAAATACGTTAGTTGTCGGCGGAAGTAAATGTCGTCACGTGTTGCTACAGTGGACGCCATTTAGGGTTGTTGCTCCCTTCATTATGGCTCCCAGGTGAAAGGCAGACTCTGCTGCTTTGAGGAAAAGGAAAGCGATCACATTGGAAGTTAAATTTGACATTGTTAAGCGATCCGAAAATCGAGAAACAGCGGCAAACATTGGCCGATCACTTGGCCTAAGCCGTACGACTGTCGCAACAATCATCCAGGATAAAGATCGCATCATTGAACATGTGAAAGGATCTGCTCCGATGAAATCAACTATGATTACTAAGCACCGCAGTGGTCTCATCGTTGAGATGGAAAGGTTATTAGTGCTTTGGCTGGAAGACCAAAATCAGTGTCTGATGTAGGTGCTGTGTAACAGTTCTCACTCTAAAAAAAGGCAAAAGGCAATTCACCACAGTAAACTCTTATTGTACGGTGGTGTTATGGCGACATCTGGTGGCACAACTTTGTAACTACCTTCCCTATGAATGTATGTTCCGAATTACGTCGAAATTCGCTTATGACACATTCTCAGGAACGGATCTCCGACGTAACTCGAGGACTCCCTGTATATAGAAAGATCTGTGTCACACAGGGTTTATATAAGGCCACGTCAACATTTACGTGTCTATGTGTCTTGTGACAGAGCTTTACACTTGATGCTGCCATGATGACCTACCCACCTGAATCTGTGTGTACAGAGGGCACAGAGAGCATCCAACGTTTCCTATGCGCTGGCAAGCATTTACACACACACACACACACACACACACAAACGCACACACACATTTCATCACCCTCTTAAAATAATGAACCTAAGTCATATTTTTCATGTTCTGCAAAAAACAGAAAAAATGGCCAAATACTCACTAGATGATATTTAGATGAAAAAAATATCAAAAAATGACTTAAGCCATCATGCTGACAATCTGTTTTACTATCCCTGTACTGGTAGGGTACAGTAATCTACATAATGTATTTCCTAGACCCTCACCCGAACCATTAGGCAATAATTCAACTCAAGTGAGATTATGAAGTAATGGTTCTGAGGTATTCACATGGCACAATAGCAGACTGTATAAGAGATTTATGGTGGATTCTCTGGTTGATGTGGTTTTCAGAGCTGGGAGAGGAGTACTGCCCACCATCCCAGTATCTCCTGCCAGTGCTGGAGAATGACTGCAGCAAACAGAACTGTGACCAAGTGGATGGTTTAGAGGAGGCCTGGCAGGTACTGTAAGAGACACATCAGACCCTGTACAGGTGTAAAAGGTCTTACATTTAAGTTTATGGTTCATTTTGTTTACGACTGTTGAGCTGTTAACATGGAGCTGGTTAAACACTGCCACTTACACTGCATTAGAAGGTTAATGTTCTCTGCTATTTTTCTCTGAATCTCTTTTTGTTGCAGAACAAATTCAGTGACTATGAGAAGAGAAAGGTGTGTAAATCCGTTTGGCACAAGGACTGCCAAGATTTCACTCAGGATATTCATACTTTTTTTTTTATCTGTGTATATTATATGGCCCTTTTCTACATTACCTTTTCCCCTGTGTCCTGAATGTTTAAAAACTAATTTGACTTAGCACAAGTTCATGCACAAAACAGCTCAGAGTTGATAGAGCGTTTGTGTTGAAACTGACTCCTTACTGACTTTGGTGCAGAGTTGCAACAACCTTTGAAAGTTAAACGTTTTTCAATATGCGTATATGCAGCATATGAGACTGACTTGCCCCTCTATCCTTCAGGAACAGAAGATGCAGGAGAAACTAGCTTTCGAGCGACACCTGGAGGAGAAGCAAAAGGAACACACCCAGCTTGTGCTCCTGAACTCCTCCCGCAAGGAAAGCATCCTCAACTCAGTCCGACAGGTAGACCTCATGTTCCCTTGTTGTTGGTCTTCCATTTTGAAAAAAAAAAACCCTGTTGGTTTGGGCTTCAACATCCAAAATTACCAGCTGCCAAAACATACAGATTCTTGGTTCTCAAATGTATAGCCTGTGCCCTTTGGTCCATGTGCTCAAAATGACTTTTTTAATCAAATGGTTTACTTGTTTTATGATTATGAAAATAAAGTAAATATGCTACACAATTAAATTAGTGAATCATCAAATGCACAACACAATATAGGTCACACTGAAGTTTTTGTTTAAACAGTCAGCAAATTTCATGAGGACATGTCTTATAGCACCCCTTTAATCCCAGTGAAGTGAAAACAACTTTACAAACTAATCTGCAGGTTTGTGCTTTCATTTTTTACACATAAAATGAAATGTGTTTCTATGGCAGAAAGACACAGAATAGACAAAGTTTATGATATCTCTGATTTGTTATTCAAACTGTGAAGTTAAGACTGAACTCATTCTCTCAGCACCTCTATTTGGTGGGTTAAAAATAACTTGGGGATTGATTTTTCTCTATGTTTCTGTGCAACCTGCCACAAATTATTGAATGGTATGCTCATGAAAAACTTACCACACACACACACACACACACACACACACACACACACACACACACACACTGTGTACACAGACACAAACCACCTTTTAAATACTATCTTGTGTTGAGTTCAGCTACATTAGTGTGTGTTATGTGTGTGATGTGTAGCAGCAAGAGCGTCTCGAGCAGGGGGTCAGCCAACAGCAGAGGGCTCAGGAGGCTGAGAGGCTGCTTGTACTGGAGAGAGTTAGACAGGCTGAAGGTAGCATCCACAGCCGTATCAGCAACATGCTGATGGACAACGAGCGGTAGGAGGAGCTACATTTGGTTAAAATCTATGTAGACACATAGATGCATCTCTGCTAACTGCCGTGTTTGTTTGTCCAGGCAGAAAAAGAGCACAGAGTTTCTCCAAGCCATGGAGGAAGATCGGTAAGTGGACAAATAACTGAGTAATAAGATCCTTAACAGCAAAGAGTTGCATTATCAGGCACTTCAACGGATGCAGGTCTGCATTTGTTTTTCTTTTGCCAGACTGAGCCTGTGTATTGAGCACTTTCCATATAAGATACACAAAGTACTTTACAGGGGAAGGTCAATAAAATTGCAGTTTCAGGAGCTTGAAGGCCTTTAGTGGACTGAACTGATTTTGGTATTTAGAACTAAGAAGGCTTACTCAGAGTTGTTCATTGCAGTGTAGAATTGAGCTGCATGGGCACAGTGAAATTTATACGTGTAAATTTATGTCATCGTTATTGTCATCATGTCATCGTAGTCTTTTACACATCAGTGTCAATGATTATGCTGCAACTTCTTATTTCTAGGTGGAATACATGAAAGATGTTACATGAAACACAGTGGCCTGAAGATGTGTATGTTGTGCTATTTTTGGTCAACATACATACATACATACATACATACATTCCGTAAATTCTGGCATATAAGCCGCTACCTTTTTTGCACACTTTGAACCCTGTGGCTTATACAGTGATGCGGCTAATCTGTGAATTTTTACGGGCTAACGAGCTTCATGCCGGCATAACATTTAGCATCCGACAACTTTTCCTGCACAAAAACAAGAGCTGCAACCGCTGTCCCACATGTAGTAGTAGCAGCATCACTGTATTGGGACTGTACCCAGACACTCTGTGACGCTTTGTGAATTGTTATACAGGGGGTCCTCGAGTTACGTTGGAGATCCGTTCCTGAGAATGTGTCGAAACCGAATTTCGACGTAAGTCGAACCATACATTCATTGTGCCATTGTGCATACATTGTGCCACCAGATGTCGCTATAACACCACGCTAAAATAAGAGTTTATTATGGTGAATTGCCTTTTTTGTCCCTCTTGACACACCATAGGGGTTGAGATCACGAGTGTAATGAGAATTTCCTTTAGATTTCTGTTATCAACCGTGTAGACCCTGTGTTGTGAATAAACCTACGGTATCGCCACGATCCCGAACGCATCTGTGTCCGTGTGCATCTCCTTACCGGCTGCCGCTGCCGCTACCGCCCCCCTCCCCCTGCCGGCCGGCCGGCCGGCCATTTAGGGGTCGCTATAACACCACGCTAAAATAAAAGTTTATTATGGTGAATTGCCTTTTTTGTCCCTCTTGACACACCATAGGGGTTGAGATCACGAGTGTAATGAGAATTTCCTTTAGATTTCTGTTATCAACCGTGTAGACCCTGTGTTGTGAATAAACCTACGGTATCGCCACGATCCCGAACGCATCTGTGTCCGTGTGCATCTCCTTACCGGCTGCCGCTGCCGCTACCGCCCCCCTCCCCCTGCCGGCCGGCCGGCCGGCCATTTCACTTAAGTAAACACAGCTGTGGAGGTGTTGAAGAGCCGCAGGCGCGCTGAGAGACAGAGAGAGCCTCACCAACTAGTTCCCGTGTGACGTAACTCGAGGACCCCCTGTATTCTCACTTTTTATCTGAACGCTGCGGCTACACTGATTGCTAAGATAGATATGGCTCTATCACCTCTCCTCTACTGCCCTCTACCGTCCTGGGGTGGAAGTCCCTTCCAATTATAATGTGCTGACGTCAACTGTAGCCGTGAAAGAACAGCTGTCTAGACCAATAGGAGAGTGCTTTTACTCACTTCCTTTTGTAAGTTGTAGACGCCCAACAATGGCTGAAGCTGTTTTTGTGATATAATGAACGATATGTTTATACCGAGGAGAAAGCTACCAGACGCTGCAGCTTACACAACACACTTGAACTACACTTCCTGTAGCTTAGTCACTGATCACGTCATTACAACATGGTGCTACACAAGCGCAGAGCACAATACTGATACACGCCAGGCTGGACCCAGGTGGCGGAGTTGAGATAGGGCAAAACAAACGAACACGGAAGTCTCAGGGCTCTTCCGTGACCGCTCCGTGTCAGGAAAGACCCCAGTGTACTGTAAAGCGATTGTATTATTGTATCTCTGTAATGCCGACTTCACAGAAATATATATATATATAAACGTGCACCGACTTTTGAGCTGCGTCCCCTTTTTATTCTGAAATCCTCCAGACAGCCGCCGCCGTCGCCAGGCTCCACAATAAAAGAACCCGACCAGGGCGGAAGAGTCCGTGTGGCTGATAGCCTGCGGCCACTGCCGCCCTAACAATAAAAACACATTATCCCCGTTTTTCTGCACATTACACACAGCGTCAGTATCCCATACAAAGCACAAAAAATATGCCATAACTTTAGTTCTACTCGGTCTATCAACAAAATGTATATACGCGTATGTAGACTGACTTCCGCACTAGCGACACAAGATCAACCAGAGATTCTGTGATGCTCCGGTTGGAGTTTGTTTCCACGGGGACGCAGTTTTTAAAATCTTTCTGTGTAAATATCTCATGTTACTATGTGGACACCTGCGGCTTGTAGACAAGTGCGGCCTATATATGTACAAATCTTGTTTTCCTCTTAAAATTTGTGGGTGCGGCTTATATACAGGTGCACCTAATAGTCCGGAAACTACGGTACATACATACAACAACCCAGGACTATGAATGTAGTCATTGTCTTGGGGAAAGAAAGTTCTCCTGTAAGCTACTTTTTTAAAAGATTCAGTATCTAAAGCTCTGATCTGATCTAACACAATACTGGGTTGACTGACATATGATTCAGATATTAATATCCCATTCAGGTTAAACAATGAACTGGTGTTCACAATGCTGTTACCTTCCCCACACAGCATTCGCATGGAGCACCTGACTGCAATCACACAAGAAGAAGCCAATTCACTGAGGAAGAGGGAGGTAGCAGGTAAGCAGTGGTGCTATCAAACACATACGTATGTTGTTTCACATAGTTTTGTCCATCTGCATATGTCGAGACATGTCATTACTGATATCTGTCTGTGTATGTGTGTCTACAGCTGCCATGCAGAAGATGCTGTCATACAGCTATGCTATGAACCTTCTCCAGGAAGCCAATGACTGCCGTAGACGGAGCCTGGTCTCTGAGGCTTACAGGAGGTTAAGCTCACAAACACACAGAGAGACCAGATCTGAGTTAATGGAGAGTAACATTGCAAAAACATGTTTGCACACATTCTGTTAACTCAATGTCTATGTGTGTTTCCTGTTCCTCTGTTTTTTGATAGTATGGAGAATTTGGACAGAAAGTTTGATAATTTGCTGTCCCTTCAGACTTTGGACAAATCTAAAGCCATTGCCCAAATCTTACAGGAGGTATGTGGTGCCAGAGAATCTTCAGTGATGTCATGATGAGATTTTCCTCTGTGTTACTGTTGTCATGATAGCTTGGTGTAGAAATCTAACTAGAATCTCTGAATGTTCTCTGCAGGAGGAGATGCAGAAAGCTGCCTTCCAAGCTCTGCAGCTGCAGAAAGATGCTGTTCATGGCTACATTCGCAATCAGGTCTGTGAGGAGAGGAGGAGATAGATGAGTGGGCTCTTTTTCAACCAAAACCACATCAACCAAATTTTAATTATCTCTTTGATTGACTTTTTTGTGAGACCAAAAATCAAGTTTAGGGAAAATTTTGAACCTTGTTTGTAGATGCAAGTGACAGGTACACCGGCTGTTAAGAGAGATATAATGCTGAGCTTGCAGACCATGAACATTTGTAATTTCTTTCTTTGTGTCGTTCTCTAATTTCATCAGCCTGTGCATATCTAATTCGTTTTTTCATAAGTAACAGCATCCAGATGTGTAAGCACAAAACCCTGTGTAATATATCCTAGCAGGCGGAAAATCATCTCTGATTTTAAAAGCAGCAGCATGCGCTTTCTCCATGCTAGCTTCATGTTTTCCTCTACATTGTTCCCAGATCAAGCTCATAGAGAGTGAATTAATGCAGCTGACTAAACTGGAGATTAAAAGACGCAATCTGGATGCTGAGAACCTGCAGGTGGGTGTCACCACTATATTTCACAGCCTTCCAAAATTTACTTATTTTTTGTCCTTTTGTTTACTTTTTTATTTCCATGTCTTTGCTTCATGACAACACTTTATCATTGTCAATATTGATGTCTTCTTTCTTCTTTTTTTATTTAATGGCCTCTGGCAAACATTACCACCATGTACACTACATTACAACACACATCACTTTACATTGGAGTACAACATTGCATCACATTACATTGTATGACATAACAGCACTTCATACTGTATACTGCCCCATTTGTTGACTTTTGCAATCAGCAACGGGGTGTTAAGGACCCATTCTACCCTGGGTCACCACAGGGAACATGTTGATGTCAATTTAATTAGTGTGATAAGTATTATGTTCATCATTTCAGAGGCAGGCTTATGTTTCATGGTTTTATTTAGCATTTCCAAACCATTTACTAATAATTGTATGTTGCCACTCTACATCATGGAATGATGTGTGTGTATGGGCTTGCAGGAGGTTCTAGTGGATCAGCGCACAGCTCTCAGTGACTTGTTGCAGCAGCTGCTGAAGCAGAGAGACCAGAGAGAGCAGGAACTGCGGCAGGTTCTGGTGAGAAAACGGCTACTTTGAACAGACCTCTGTGGTCACTACTGTGGACCACATGTCAAACCAGTTTTGTGTATATTGTTATATCAATTCAGAGGTTATTTTAGGTACTAGGATAAATGTCATGGGTGGAACCCTGAACATAACCAGGCTCTGGGTCTGCAGCCCCCTGCCTGTAGCATTTAAGTTGAAGAAGAGATTGTAAGATAAAACTTAACTACAGCTCAAACACAAGCATGCTGGATTAGATGCATAATGTAGTGTCAAAAGGGAGGGCAAGCGAGACTGGGAAAATAAGACAGAGAGCATGAAACCAATCTTGAAGACATGGAAAGAGAAATTTTGAAAAGTTGAATGTGAATCCAGCTCATTGGATTTGGCCCGTGCCCAGTCAGTAGGTAAGTGCCTGATAGAGAATAACAGATGGAAGAATAAAGACTTTCATTTGCCGTTTCATTGGTCTGTTTTGCAGAGTCGCTATGTCAGGTACATTTCTGGTGTTAGCACTTAACATCTCTTCATGCTTTTTCCCATCATCAGTTCATCACATTTGGCTGCTATTACTTTATATTTCCACACATTTTATATACACATGCACCCATAAGTATTGACCGTCTGAACTAAAGTATCAATGGCCCCCTTCCTCCTTTATTCTCATAAACTTGGGGTGAGTGGTGAAAAGAAACCCGTTAACATGACGTGATTTGCAGGCAGAGATGGAGCAGAAGAGTGTGTCCAACCAGCAGAACTACTGGATGATCCAGTATCAGAGGCTCCTGGATGCCAAGCCTGTGTCACTGCGTATGCAGGTACTGTACAGCTGTACTGTACCGAGCATGAAAAAAACACAGAAACATGTTGAGAATACCCATCTAAATCAGCCATGTTATTGCAGGAGGCTGGCATCGAGAAAGAGCTGGTCAACCTCTTGTCTAAACTGTCAGCCCAGCATTACCTGCCCATCTTGGCTCATCATCGAGTGACAGCTGAGACGCTTTGTCACATGAGCTCCTCTGACCTCAAGAAGGTCTGTCTGCCAAATACATCACATCATTATGTTTAAGTGTATATTACATTAAGTGTATATTTCATAAAAGTTGATCACATTACTACGTTTATATGAAAAGTTGCCAATTGCAGTGACAGTAACCGAGAACTTTCCTTTGACTCACCCCTGTGGAGTTTACATAGCTGATCATTAGGTGATCATTAACGTTGTTCTGGCCTGTAACTTTCTCTTTCACTGTCATTTTTGTGATTGTAGCATCTGTCTTTTTACAGTGAAAATCATTTTGTTGATGTAATTGTCCAAACAGCAGCATGTTGGCTGCTGTTTGGACAACTGTCCTCATTTACAGTGAGGACAGTGGAGCATTTATTAGCTAAAGAGATAATTTGCTTTTGACTTTGGCAGTTAATGTTTTGTTTACAGTCCTCCAGAAATAATTTCTCTATTTTCAGCTTGGCATACACGAGGTAGGAATCCAGAAAGCCATTCTGGCCTGGGCCCAGGAACACCAGCCTAAAGGTATACTGTACACATGCTTCATTATGATAACGGTTCTGTTGATATACCAAGAAAGTAGAGAGTGAATAAATTTTTAGTGACCACACTAGCCACTATATATATATATATACATACATACAAGACCATGTCAACCACAAACGGCTATAGCAAATTAGTTGCCAAGAGTCAACAGAATTGTCTGTGTTTGGACCACAACTAGAACAGTCTCCTGCAGCAGTTTAATCAGAAAATACCTTCTAATTAGATCATGAAATTATCACGAGGTAACTGATGATTCATCATTGAGTTATATACTACGTATGTGAGAACGAGAGTTCAGCCACACTATTGACCCAGACTGGAATTCATTCTGTGACAATCTGACTGTGGTTTATATTTTTTTGTTTTTCAGAATGAATCATGTTATTATTGCTGGTATTGCCACCATCATCATTATTATTCTTATTATCATCATTATTATCATATTTATTACCGTAGTAGTCGTAGCAGTAGTAGTATTAATGCACAGATAGCAAAATGATTGATTGAAGCTTCTAATGGTTGGTTGAACCCATTCACAGTCAAATAAAGCCATTTCAGTTTGACATCAGTTGTTTTGTTTCTTATGGATATGTCCTCCTTTAGCTGGAGCTTGTAAAGCTATACCACAAGATGAGGCAACAGAAGTCATCCCCACAGCTCCATCTCTTCCATGTCTTCCAAGTACATCAACTGCTGCGATCCCTAGCCCACCACTCACCCCAGGGACACCTGTCACTCCTGCGGCCCCCAGCCCTGTGGAGGGACCGGGGAGCTCAGAGTGTGTGGTCTGCATGGAGACTGAGGTAAGAAAAATAAAGGAATTTGGAACGTTGTTGGAGAAACCTTGAAATGTGCCCGATTCTTTGTATTTATCAGTCTTTAATCAGATGTGTTGTTGACACATCTGATGCTGACCATTGTCACAAAAGGTATCACCAAAATCCTGGATTTTGGGTCCAATTTTAACCAATATCAAATCATCAAATATTGCTCAAAGTTTCATCTAAGGCAGTGATATACTGAATGTATACCTACGCTTTACCTTGTGGGATCTGTCGTAGTTTAAAATCCGGCACTTCTCTGTTTTTGAAAATAACTTGATATGTGAGAATTTGAGAATTCCAAACAGCACTCTGCTAATGGAGACGGTTAAGCTACTTTATACTATTGTATATTAAATATGACTTTTGTGTTACAAATGTGTAAATTGTATTTTGTGATCAAGGAAAATGCTCATTATTAACTCAAGATCTTGCAGACCACTGGTAGTATATGTATATCTGTACATCCATGGCATCATACCTTTTAAGTAGCACAAAAAACACAGTTCAGTTTGTAGGTCACAGCTACACCAGAGGCATCTGGCTTTATTTTATTTTTAATTACAAAGATCCCACCAACAAAACTTTTTTAAAGTACTGTATGCCCATTATGATTTCTGAAATGTTGGTTTCAATATGCAGACTAATTGTGTCATTCCTTCTCTCCAGTCTCAGGTCATCTTCCTGCCCTGCGGTCATGTATGTTGTTGTCAGGTCTGCAGTGACACTCTTCAGACTTGCCCTCTGTGTCGCGCCACCATATCTCAGGGCGTACGCCTCTACTACAGCTAAAGTCACCAGTGCTATGTCCTTCAGGAACGGCCACTCACTTTATTTATGCATGCTCATGAAGCTGTTGTCAATTAGTCTTGTCATGTATAAAGTTTTTAACTTGACTTGTTGAGCAACTTTCCTAATTAACCCAAACTTAGCCAGTTAAATTTTAGCTCATATTCACAAATCACAGTTTCCCTTATAGGGCTGAATAATCTGTACAGGGTGTAACATCAGCTGACCTACACCCTCAGCAAGGGTGAAGGAAAACCTGATAATGAAAATCCCCCTTTAATGGGAAAAACACAGAAACCTCAGGGAGAGTCACAGTGAGAGGTTCCTCTCCCAGATGGACAGAAGCGCAACAGATGCTGTACATAGAGCGAGAGAGGCAGAGAGCTAAAGCACTGTATATCTGCTTATTATGATAGTAGAATGATAGACGTAAATTGTTGTTAATTAGTAATGTGCTTTGATGAGACATGGATGTGATGAAGACATAGGAAGAGAAGGAGAAGCTCTGAATTATGTGTACCCTATCAAAGCCTATGGCAGCATAGCTAAGAGCTGATTCAAGGCAGACCTTGACCAGCCCTAACCATAAACCTTGTCAAACAGGAAAGTTTTAAAAAGGTGGAGAATTTTGAATTTATATTTATATTATAAATACTGTATATCAAGAGACAAGTTTGAATAGATTTTATCAAAAGATCTTATCTCAGAGGCATCAGAGCCTGTTGGTTTTTTTGTAGTTTGTTGTTTTTTTGTAGTTTTTTATTTCCATCATTTTATCTTCCATAATTTTCTGATGTGCCTTGTTCTACTGGTCTCTGTTTGTTTGTCAAATAACATTGAGTCTCCTGGTTGTTGCTGATGTTTGTTGACATTGTTAAGGATTCCTTGTGTGAAAAGTGTTTAAGTTTATTTTGATCTATTCTTGACTTCCACCTTACAGTGTATTGATCAGTCTGCTAAACTATTCAGTGATGAGTTGCTTGGGCCAATAACACTCACATACAGAATACTCCCTGTGTCGCCTGTTATACTGTTTGACATGAACCCAGGTTTACTGTGTGGTCATGTAAAACACAAAAAAGGTGTAAATATTTAATATGTATGCACATTATCAGCTGAAATTTGTTACTGAAAATGAATTGATAGAAACTGTGACTAAATATGTTCCTCAACATGGTTCTTGACTAAAATGAAACGTATCGAGTCAGAAAAAGGGGAATGGATTTAAGAATGTGAGCTGATGTTCACCAAAACATTGCTGTAAATAAATGAGAAAATGTGGAAACTGAGATCTCAATGCTGGAGGTAGAGATAGAATACCTCAAACCTGTGACTGAGCAAATTCAAGTAAAACCCACGTACTGAAACTCTTGTTTTGAACCTAGAGCAAACATCTATGCCTAGTACCTTGTAGTTAAGATTGTTTTCAAGGTAAAACCACAAACTGGAGAGTGTTAAGGTATGTGTCAGTAGGCTGTATGTCCATGGCTGGAGGTAACTAAGCAGTGGTTAGACATCCATAAGCTGATGGATGCCCTACAAGTCTTGTGTTTGTCCAGAAACAGAACAGTAACAGAGGGCATAACTGTCAACAGTGACATCTCTTTGGTACTACTGTGCATTGACCATGACAGAGTGGATATGATTCATGATTACTGTACAAGTTGTGCAGTTGTCAATCAGGTTTGCGGTATAAGATCAGACAGTATATACATATTTAAGTCTACAATAAGACATAGTGTATTAAAACCAAATAGGGCCTGTATGTTTTACTCACTTGTGCTACTAACAACCCTGCAACAAAGAAGTGAGTGAAGAGTAGTTCATTTATTCACCTACCTACCCTCACCTTTTCTGAAAGGAAGCATATGTCTATACGAGTACAAATGCAGAATATT
Source organism: Trinectes maculatus (assembly GCA_016785345.1). Lineage (NCBI taxonomy): Eukaryota > Metazoa > Chordata > Actinopteri > Pleuronectiformes > Achiridae > Trinectes > Trinectes maculatus. The sequence goes on along the minus strand of JAFBJQ010004214.1, from coordinate 39,634 downwards.
GGTCATTATTTATCCAAGTGTTTTAATGTGTTGAAAGTCTGTACACAGCTTTATTAAACCATTTACTAATCAAGTCTTGGAAAAGTTTTTTTTTATTTCAATAAGTGGCAGGATCAATAACCAAATAGCTGTAACTGTGGTGTGCAGACCTGGGATTAACATCTGTCCACAGCAAGCTGATCACTAGTGGATGCCTGTTCAGACATGGTATTAAAATGTTTCCTAAATGTATCTTCTGTGACTGTTTGTGATTGAATCTCACCTATATGCAAATACTTATGTACTTTTTCTCCACAAGACCAAAGTCGTCTTTATTAATCCCCCAAGGGAAATAGTTTATTTGTGGGAGTTCTGGTTTAAAGTTGTTTTGGTAAGATTAGAGTAACCAGCCAGACTCTTCTACATTATTCCTATTTTAACTCCTCTTGATTGGCTTCTAGTGAAATTTTGAATAGATTTTAAAATTGTATTGCCAACCATTAAGATCCATTAAGGACATAGAGCTTCTGAAACCACCAAGATATGCTTGGTTGTAACCTGTGATCTTCAGCTAAGCCTTTGCTCACCATCAACAGTTATTTATCTGTCCCGCAGTGCGTGACAGATAAATAAGAAGTATAAAAATAGAAAATACAAATACTGTATGACAATAGAAATATGCTGTTTACAAACATAAATATAGAATAGAATTGGGAATAGAGGCGTTTTATTTTATTTATTTTTTATTTGGCAAATAATACATCAAGTATTACAATATATTACAATATAAGTAACGTGTGAAACCAGGTCAGAACACAGTGAGAGTTTCCGGAGTTTGTAAATGACACTTTCAGTTTTCTTCTCGTTTTGTTAATCTTTGTTGATTACTTATCAACAATCATTCATGAAGACCTGATGATCGTACTATTTAGTGACCACTTTTTAATATTTACAGTATATTGTTCATTTTAAAAGTTATTATTAATGAATAACCTCTAGTCTTTCTTTCCCTGATTTAACTAAGATGCTAAGTGCGCGTGCCCAATCGAACGAACGCTATGATTGCTTTTCTTTTATGTCAGTCAAGTCCTAAGTCAATGTGATTGGTTGTGTTGGCAGCAGGCGGAGCGGCCCTCGGCAGCAGCAGCAGCAGCAGCAGCACACAGCGGAGAGGCGGGGTGCAGTGTGACTGAGCGTTATTTTTTTACATGATTAAAACACTAAACGGGGGCGAATACACGCACGGATTCATTGTAACGTATCTGAAATAAACATTCCTTCATGGAGTCTTATGACATTTTGGCCAACCAACCGGTTGTGATTGATAATGTAAGTATGATGTCATTCATCCACACCCAAACCGAGGCCGCAGACTGGGACCGTTGGCTAGCTGTTAGCTGTGTTAACTATTGTGTTATAGCTAAAACAAATGTGACCGATTTTGCCGTGTTCAACCTGCTGTTGTCCCCAGCACTGCTTTATTGCCTCACTAGTGTTAGTGTTACTAGCATTAGCTGCTTGTGATCGTAGCGGTGTCCATTGACGTGTCCACCACCATGCAGACAGTAGCTAAACCGGCTAGCTAGTCTGTGTTCTTTCTGATCATTACTGTCTACAGTCTGGTCCTGACAGTTAGCCGTCCACGGAGCTGCAGCTGGACCATCACAGTGTTCATGTCCACTGCTTCGTAGAGCACGGTGATCTGTCAGCAGGGCTGTGGGGTGTATGTTGTGCCCTAAGCTTCAAAGGAATGGACTGTTTACGACTTGTCTACAGTTAGCTAGCATAACAAGTAGCTTTGCTTTGAGCACCGCTGTCAACAAGACCGGAGAGGTCTTGCTAATCCTTAATTTCCGTTCACTAACGGTGGCCTACGAATCATTAGAAACATCTTTAATGTGTTTCTTTCTCGCTCTAGGCAGTATAAACATTAAAGACATTTCTAAATGATTTCACAGCCGTTTTTAAGTAAGTTGTTTGACAATGGATTGTTCTCCAGCAGGCTATCACAAGGAGCTGGAAGATCATCTGCAACAGCATACATTCATTTTAATCTAATTCGATTAAATAGAGACACTTCGCATATGAGTTTGCTAAATTAAAGTGAATATGCAATAGGCCTGTTGCAAAATCTGCCTTCATGTTTGACGGTGTTACCACCTATCCCGTTTAACAAATGGGAATATCAGCTTTATCACAACCTGAGAGTTGTAAACGCATCTACACATTCCCACATGATATAGTTTGAAAGACTTCAACAGAAATTATGTTGCCTCAGTATTTAGGGAGCATCACAGCGCCTGATATTTGTTAAACAAAAATATAATCCCATTATACAGTATTCATACAAAGACAGAGTCACACCAGTTGTCAGCATTTGGGCGACCTTTTAAGCTTTTAGCAATAGATTTAATAAAACACTGAGGTTATATCAAATACAGCCAATCAAAATCTATCACCCATTCCACAACACTAATGCTCATCAAAACAAAGCATGTGATGAAGTGTGACAGCTCCCAAGAGTTGGTTGTGATACTCAGCACAACCAAAGAAGCTAATTTTGTCTCTTTATCTCCTGTGACCATAGCAAGGCTAACACTAGGCCTAACCACTTTGGGATAATCCCCAAAGTCAGCAATATTTTTTCAGATTTTTCCCGTCTGCCGACATCATCATCACCAATATCAATGCAGCATCAGTGCCACTCTCCACAGGCATTAAGGTTAGCTGTTGGATGGTCATCACTCAGATAAGTAGTTGAAGTTACTGGATGAGAAAACAAATGAATTGTGCCAGCCTTACTAGACAGAGAAGCAGTCGAGCCACTGAGGGTATGGGTGTCTCTGAGTGTCTCTGCTAGCTGCTGGGTGGTGTGTGATTGCTGGTGGCCTCTGGCAGTGTCTTATGACTTCAGTCTTCCTTCCACACTACACTGTGATTAAAGCACCACAGCTCTTAGTTTAACCATAGCTCCTTGATGCTGTGCTCCAATCTCATATCTCTCTTTTCTTCAGGGGTCAGGGGTTATCAAGGCTGGCTTTGCTGGTGACCAGATCCCCAAATACTGCTTTCCCAACTAGTAAGTGTTCCCTGACCACTTCCCACAGCACTCATAGTACAAAAACATCACAGTGTCCTCAAGCCCAAAGCGATTTACAGTATTTACAAATGATGTGTTGACCAGTCCAGTATTTGAAATTTCAGAGATATTATAGAACAACACAGGACACTAGTAATCACATGGTACCACATCCTGCAAAAGAAAGTCAAACAATCTACACTAACACAGATAGAGTGACAGGTATCATCAGAGAACAATGACATAATGAGACAACGCGACTAGGTCAGTGATTTTGTTGCTGCCAACATACAACGTGTTTGAAATGAAGAGCCTTTTACAAACAAACCCATAACAAACATTTGAATCTGCTTTCAATTACTCAATCAAATTAACTGTTATTTATTGCTCTGTACATCTTTTTTTTCAAGTTAAGCGTTTTTCCTGTACTGTTAAGAGTATGTTACATTGTCTGACTATTTATTTCTGTGTGTGATTAAGTGTGGGGCGTCCAAAGCATGTCCGCGTGATGGCAGGAGCCCTGGAGGGAGACCTCTTCATTGGTCCTAAGGCAGAGGTAACGTACGCATGCACGTACGCACGTACGTACATAAATATATGTATGTATGTGCTTTTTTTTTGCCCGGTCTTGTTAATATGAAAACATTTGAACTTGCACTCACCACACCAGAATCACATAAATGATTCCTGACTCCTAATCTCCTAAATGTGATGAGCAAACACCACAGTCAAGTTTGTAGGTTATATTAAATAAAATAAAATAATTGGTGCCAGTTATTGGTGTAAGTATACACTGCACACTCTATGGTTAATCTGGTGACAGTCCGAAAACTAAGGCCTTATTGTTGGATTATAGTGAAATGGTTAAATGTGTACCTCCCTTGTACATGATTTTCTCCCCAAACACATCTAAAGAAAAAAGCTTTCACGCTTTTTGTCACTGTTGACTTTCACTTTACTAATACGTTATATGTCTTTTGTCTCCCCACCTCTGCACTGCTCAGGAACACAGGGGCTTGTTGTCAGTGCGGTATCCAATGGAGCACGGGATCGTAAAGGATTGGAATGACATGGAGAGGATCTGGCAGTACGTTTATTCCAAGGAACAGCTGCAAACTTTCTCTGAGGAGGTGAGCTCCTCTCCCCGTCAAACATGATAAAAACGCTGATTCCATTGTAAGAAACCCTGACTGCTGATCCTTTATTCATCTGTTTTGCAGCATCCTGTGCTGCTGACTGAGGCTCCTCTCAACCCCAGCAAGAACAGGGAGAAGGCTGCGGAGGTTTTCTTTGAGACCTTCAACGTTCCTGCTCTCTTCATCTCCATGCAGGCGGTGCTTAGCTTGTAAGAGCTCTTCTTTTCTCCTGTTTGTAATTTGATGGACAAACGTGTTTAAGTGGTCTTTCAAGACTAAGAAAATGCTATATACTGTGTGATTGCACTGCAGGCTTAGAGGTCATATATCAAATATTCACTACCACTAGATGTTGCACTGGTCTCAACATGTTAGACCAAAACAAAAGCAACACACTTACCTGTACAATCTGTTGGAGTTGTGAGGCCCCTAAACACACAACCAGAAGCACAACTGATCAAAAAAACAACTAAACAAAAACAACCATACAGTCTAGTAAATGGATCAGGCATCAATCTGGCATCTATGGATTGGCGCTCCTGTTGGTGTCTCAGCCTCTATTTGAGTGCACTGCTCACTCTGAGCAGACCTGCACAACAGCTATCAGCATGCCACGCATCATTAGCATAGCTGCACATCGCTGTGTGTAGCCCATGACAAAGACTGAAGAGAGGCTGCAGCTTTGGTGTGTTGGTTGTAACTGTAGAATGTTTCAAGTGTTTGTGACGTTACAATGCTGAAAAGTAAGATAACAGGCAACAGTGACACAGGGGTAGACTCAACGCGCGCGCGCACACACACACACACACACACACACGCTGCTTAGACTGGAAACAAGCAAAGGATATGTGTATATTCATTAGGAACCTGTTTGTGCAGCAGTGTCAACTTTGTCAATATCATTGCACTTGTTAAGTTACGACAGCAGCTGTTTCTCCACCCATATGTTTCCTTGTCATATTTAGGGTTGCACGCAAAATCCTCCCGCCAACATCTGGGCATCGGTCTCACCATTCTCTCATCTGTAGACTGTTTTTCGTATTGTTTCTTGTGTTGGTGAAAAATGGATCAGTAGTGATACTGTATCTGTTTGTGGAGACTGGATTGGTCTTTTGGTCTGTGTCAGACTCTACTGTGTCTGAATTTGGAGTAGTAGAGCAGAGTAGGAGAATTCTGATGCCTTTTGTGCCCTGTTCATCTTCCTCTTTTATTATACTTGCCTTCATTCAAAGTCCTTGCCTACATCCGTGTTGTGTGGGACAACGCAAATAAAGAAAGAAGTGTTAGATAATAATGAGATGGTAGAGACTGTTCTGACATCACATGATGTATCATCATATCCCAGTCTCATACAGCTACTGTGTGGAGGAGCACAAAGACTGAGTCTGTTTCTGTCCAGAGAGCAACAAGATACAACAGTACAGACAGTATTAAAAATAGATGCATTAACATCCACTGGTTTGTCACTTCTTTGTTGTAACACACTTGTGTAGCATCAGATGTCACCACAAGTCAGCAGTTCTGGTACCCTGTGTTCCATTTGAGAACTACAGTAGCACTGAATTACCACAGATGCTTCCAGACACCTGGTAGAATTCTGATGGTGTATACTGTTGTAAATATGGTGCAACTGCTGTGTGTTTTATACAGGTATGCTACAGGCCGGACCACTGGTGTTGTATTGGATTCAGGTGATGGGGTGACCCATGTAGTACCCATCTATGAAGGCTTCGCCATTCCACACTCCATCATGCGCGTGGACATTGCTGGACGAGATGTCTCTCGGTACCTCCGCCTGCTGCTGCGCAAGGAAGGCTACAACTTCAACACCTCTGCAGAGTTTGAGGTTGTTCGCACTGTCAAAGAGGTAAGATGATGTAGGTGTGGTGTGAATTTAAAGGTGAAATCTGTTTAACTCGCCCTTTGTCTTATCAGATGTGTTTCTAACTTTGCAGAGAGCCTGCTATCTGTCTCTCAACCCCCAAAAAGATGAGACTCTAGAAACAGAGAAAGCTCAGTATGTTCTCCCTGATGGAAGCACTTTAAATGTAAGTACAACAGATCCTGAAAAATGTTTTGGAAATATTGCGATATATGTATTTTTGTGAAATCCCCCTCCACCCCCCATTCTGACCACAAACCCTGAATTGTTATTTCCAGATTGGTCCGGCCAGGTTCCGTGCCCCAGAGCTGCTCTTTAGACCAGACTTGATCGGAGACGAAAGCTCAGGGATTCATGAAGTCCTGGCTTACGCTATCCAGAAATCTGACATGGACCTCCGACGCACACTATTCTCCACCATAGTATTGTGTGGTGGATCAACACTGATCAAAGGTCTGTGTTAACTGATAATAGGTAGTCAGTGGTTGTTCAGCATATCGTCTAATGTATGTGGATCTCCGTGCAGACCTGAGGAAACTTTATTTATCGATTTGCATCATACATGGATACAGAAAGTATAATTGCAGCTTAAGGGACAGTTAGTATTGAAGATCTGTTTATCTGCAAGGTTATATAAATATGTTGGCGCAATCCGAAGTTTTCCATCTTTGCACGTTTACAACATTTTTTTCTTTTAGGTTTTGGGGAGAGACTACTAACTGAAGTCAAGAAGCTTGCACCTAAAGACGTGAAGATCAAGGTGGGCTGTTAATTTGTCTGGACTGACTGGTGCATTTTGATGGTCACTTATTGTCTTGACTGAATTTTTATGCTCATGTTTTTGTGACTTGCTCTCTTCTGTCTAGATCTCTGCTCCTCAAGAGAGACTGTATTCCACGTGGATTGGGTAAGACTTTATCTTTTCAATGCTTCACCAAGGCAAATCCTAGATGCACCTGCACTTGATTTTGGGCACGCCCACATTTATGATGCGAAGAGTGTGTGTTGCTGATATTTATTGATTCGTTGGCATATTAATGTCCGCATTAATTTTTGTAAATTTCGATGCTTGTTTTTGAAGTTGGAAATGTCGATATTTATTTATATTCATTCAGACTGTATTTGTACATTTGTACACAGATGGATAAAACATGCAGTTGTCACTTGAACAGACATTATTTTCACTCTGTTGTAAAGTTTGTAATCTCCCTTTTTTCACTCTGGACAGTGGCTCTATCCTGGCATCACTGGACACCTTTAAAAAGATGTGGGTGTCAAAGCGAGAATATGAAGAAGACAGAGCACGTGCCATCCACAGGAAGACATTCTAGTAGGGGGCAGGGCCCTGCAAGTGCCCCCAGAACTGCCCTCAAATCCCCTTCATCATACTGTTGGAGACTTCCATACTCCTGTACCTACCATTTTCTTCTAAACCACTGTCAGCCTACTGCTTTACCCACCTCACACCCCCTCACCTTCCTAGAGAATCGCGCACATATGTGGCGTTTCCATATTTATCTTTTTTTTTATTTCCTCCTCCTCTCCCGGTTGTTCCTGCTCTTGGATGATGGTGCAGTGACAGCACTCATCACTCTAACCCAATCAGTCACATACAGAGGGCTGTCAGGGTATCTCAGAGGGCAATGATTAGCACTGTGGACGTAGAGGTAAATCCGTTCTTTAATATTTGTCCACTTGAAAGTATTGGTATTGCTCTCTCAACTACGAAGCCCCACAAGGTGTAGAATATTATGAAATGTCAATAAACATGAATGTTTTTTTTTTTTTTGCTACTGTTGAAAGTTTCATTCCAAACCGAAGATTTAGATTTTTATTTGATGTCCATTTTGTAGGGTTATTTTTAAAGCTTCTGTTGGGTAGCTCATACAAAACAGAACAAAGGTTGGAAGGATACAGCGAAATATAGTGCTAGAGCGGTAGAACCACCCTCTGTACAATATATTTGGCCCAAACTGCACAGTTACTTAATGTGGTTATTTATCATACTCACCATGACTGACCTGAAGTAAGCGCCTCTTATCTTCTCTGTCATCATTATCAATGAAAGGTTTCTACATAAATGCATGTTTATGTCGATGAAGAAAATGTTGGGTGCATTTCTTTTCTCAACTCTTCGCTAACTAAGACTAAGATTAAATCTTAAATTAGGAAATGTTCTTTTTTTCCCCTTTGTTTATGCACAATGCACAGTGTTCGTACAAATCTGTTCAACCTGACTCCTGTTTTTATGTTGTGGTCAACATCGGCAGTTAAACATTTTGTTAAAAGATACTCTGGTGAAATGCTAAACAGTGAGACTTAGAATTGGTTCCAGTTAAACCTCTGTTTAGCAGAAATAATTTCAAAAACGAGTTTCCCAGATTAACTGTAGATAACTGTATGTAAATCTACTTCTGGGGAAGCCTACTGTTGAACTAAAGTGTCTACTCATTCATCTACTTTAGGAGCACAAACAACTCAAACAAAAAAGGATATTTCTATTGAGGTTGCACAAACATCTGAAAACATTGATCTGAGCTTTCTGGTATTAGTAAAAAGTCCTCAACTTTTGAGCAAAGAAGTTGTCTGCTCTCCTGCTGTAATAACAAACTGTAATGACTCAGTGCTTCATGTATGATTCTAGTTAAACAGAAACACAAGCGTTTTATAAAGAGTCCAGAATCCAGTATACTGTTCCTCATCAGCTGGATTTAGCTTCTTGTTTTGGATTCAGGTTTGAAAGAACATGCTTACAGGATTATTATCACGTAAAGCTCAAACAACGAGTTGATAAGTTGATGGAAGATGATTAAAGTATTTTGATGACTGATATTTAATTTTTTTAAACCAAAATAATTGGCAAAGTAATAATCATGAACTTACCTCATATTGCATTTTATTTCTTGACAAACATGAACGTTGATTCTTTGCTCAGTTCATCAGTTAGTCAAATGCGCAGGAAAAGTAAAACATGCTGTTTTGGATTTCCCAAACACCAACGTGAGAAGATTGAAAAGTTGATGGGTGTTGCTAAAACAGTTACATTAATGGTTCATCAAGTATAAATTCAGTTTATATCTAGAATGGCTTTAGTTGTAAGGAAGGTTAGAACCTGTTAGGGGTCTTGTGCTGCAGCCACTCACATGTTTAATTACTATTTGGCATAAAACAGGTGTCAGAGTCTAAATCACTGTCTGGTTTCATTTGTCATATCTGAAACTTCAGTCAGTCACAGAGATATGAGGCCAGGCTCTGGAGTCTGGATGGAAACACTGAGAGGCATAGTAGGCCAGCATAGTTTTTCTATCATCTCCCTCTATTTCCCCCCTTTCTACCCATGTCCTTGTAAAAGTTCTGATTTCCCTGTATTTGTGTGGCAGTGAAGGGGTCGTCTCCATACCTGTGTCCGCCTTACACCGACCGAGTCAGCGCTGCAGCGTCTACGTTGTCTGCTTGTGGGTGTTTTTTTTAAAAAAAGATTATAAAAAGTGAAACAAAGGTTGTGAGGTCTCATCAGCCTTGTGTACAGTCGGATGTTTTTCAAGAAACAACCACCACAAGACAATATGATAAACAACAAATGTACAAAACTGTTTATTCAAGTGTTTGCTTTTACTTTTCGTAAATTCAGTATAATAAATAAGTTAATGGCTGCTGCTCCAGTGTCCTGTCACTGATTTATCAGCTGATTCCAGACTCAACACTATCAGAATCCTGTCATCCAGGAGAGTGAACCCTCCGACAGGAAGGGACCAATGAAGGTCAGTGTTTGATCAGGTCGGGCGTTGATCATGTTCAAGTTGTTGAAGAATATTTGTCTCAATCTGGCAGTAGGTTTTATGTTATGGCGTTTGTGTGCTGTTCTAAGCTATGATTTCTATAGGTCAAATGTTGATTCACATTTTTGACTCATGCACTTTTTAACATAACAGAAAAACATTGAATCATATGTAAAAAATAAATTATTATCCAAAAGTCTAGTTCAGTGTAGTGTTCTGTATATGCTCCTGTTATTTTACTTTAGCTCTTTTATTTTACTGAACATACACATTTATTCCATTCTATTTTTATTCCATTCTGTCTTCAATCAATCAATCAATCAATCAATCAATCAATCAATCAATCAATCAATCAATCAATCAATCAATCAATCACTCTATCTATCCATACAGACAGATAGATAGATAGATAGATAGATAGATAGATAGATAGATAGATAGATAGATAGATAGTAATAAACCAGCTTCAGTAATTTTTACAGTAAAATAATAAAGATAAATATTAATTAGAGGCAGTAATCGTCACATGCAATACGTCTTGCCGCCACCAGATGTCAATCTAATGATATCAATGTAGATGGAGTCACTGAGGACCATGACGCCTGTGTGTTAACCATACAGATGAAACTAACAGCTGTGTATATAATCCTCCTTTATGATAGATATAATGTTAGTTGTTCGTTGAAATTGTTTCAGAGATGTTTGTTTGGCACAATCCTCTCGTACGGTGGAGGTTGTGTTGCCTAATAATGAAAGATGTCATATATCCATGATGTTACGCAAACAGAGACGCCTCACTACGTATGCTGCTGCTGATCATTTCAAATGATAATTAGATAATGGCATTGATTTATATTTGTATTTATATTAATTTTATTTTTCACTTTGTTAATTTATAAAAAACATAACATTGTTGGAATAAACAACAAATCATGGTCTGGGAACTACCAGACCACTATCAGCTGATCTGAGATGCTCCACAGACTCATTGTTCATATGCACAGGGGCCTGGATGTGTAACAGTAGCGCAAAAGTCATCAATTAAATCAAATATGCCAACAAACAGGAAACCAGTGAGTCAATGTCAGAATGAATGGTATACAATCATATTTTCCTGAACCCCTGACAATCCTAGCTGCAACAGTCTGGTCCAAAAAATGGGATGGCTCTGTTCATTTTGTTTGTTTCTTTGTTGGCTCTATCCTCCTCTGCTGAGTCTCTGTGACAAAGTCAAATTTCATATATCATAGTCCTGGGCAGACACTGTCACAAGTGTCTCTGCTGTATGTGTAGCTGTGGGTGGTCCCAATAAGATTGCTTCCTTCCTTTTACATCACCACAGAAACCCAACTGCTTTCATTTCCTTTACCATACAGTGAGGATGATGATAATTGGTTAGATTGTTTGAGTTGCAGTGCTTTTCCCCAAATGCCAGAGTGCAAACAGCATCTCCTCTCCCTGAGTGTAAAGCGGCTTTCTAGGTATTATTAGTCATAAAGCACAGTAGCTTGTCATAACAAGACGTCATGAGGAGCCCGAGGAACAGTCTCTCCCAGACTCCCACTCTTATGCCAGGTTGTCCTCAACAAGTGCCGTGTAAAAACAACCACACATGGCTGCTGATTCAGCCCAGATTCATCACATCATGTCAAAGTAGTTTCCCACAAACATGCAACTGAGGACACACACTCACATGCTGGGTGTGTTATTTGTATGTGGATAAAATGGATTCCTTATTTTTCTAGTGTTTGGAATTTTAAATACATTTTGTTGCTAGATGATTTATTTTGTTCTGAATTTTATGATTTAATGTTTCAGAAATGTTTGAATGAGTTTACAAAAAGATGGTTGGCCCACAGCCCACAGCCCATACTGTTCTGTTTCTGTGTTCTCTCTCTCTCTCGTTCTCTCTCTCTTCTTCCTGAAATGAGGTTTGTAGATTTCATAAACTGTCTCATCAGATATGACCTTATCAGTAATTCCTTATGCTGTTTCTAACAGCGTTGAGGTGATTTTATATTCATACATGAGGGCTCTTAAGCTCAGCGGCTGGTGACACAATAATAGATAAGCTCGAAGGTGACTTACTTGGAAGACAAAATAACAGATCAGCTGACAGGCATCTGACCTCCAGACATGTCCAAGACTGAAAGAACAAAATACATTGTTGTCAAAGCCGGAGCCTGAATTCCCATGATAGGAGTGAACTGTCGGGCAGTGACATAGCTAAGATGAGCTAAAGCTTAAGCCTCAAACACAGAGGCTTAATGTGCCAGCAGTTTCTTGCTGCGGTATACTGCTTACTAACACTGCAGAAATCCCAAAGACTATGATGCGCTCAGAGACCACAGACACTCCGAGTGATGCTTTGTCTTATTAAAGTCTGTGTTGTGATAATGATGGACCAGAGATCCCTGAGATTTAATTCCAAGTCCACAGGGATACGATTTTTCCCACCAGCTGTTCGAGCCCCTGACAACAGGACTGTTGAGGGAGGAGGGGGTGGTGGTGGCGTAGGGCTGCGTGTTAAGGCAGCTCACACAATGCAACGACAGACAGTTTGACACTGCACAACTATACAAACGCAACACAGCAGCCGTCAACTACAGCACAGAGGGATTTGCTGAGATCTTGCATGGGCAACTCACTTTGCATACATTTGCATTAGTCTGATTCATTAAAAAGAATAAACAGAAAAATGAACAGAGGCATTTTTATTGGAGGGAGCTTCAGGACTTAACTTCAGAGGAGATTGGTTAGAAAATGATGGCGTCCGCGATGAGAGCGAACAGAGGGATGAGACTTTTTTTTCCTTATTTTTCTGTCTCTGCTTCCACACAAATGCTAAAATGGGAAACACTGATGCCCCCCCTTCAGCCCGTTTCCTTGGTTACCTGTTACAGTGCGCATGTGCGCGCACACACATGCACACACGCACACTCAGCTTCTGTTTCTGAAAGTCACACACACTGAGTAAAAGAGCATCTCAGTAGTCTCGCACAAACATAATCAACTAAGTTTCAGAAAGATATATTTGAGTCCTCACATTAAGCCTAATATCACAGTGCAGTAAGTCGGAATTAGTTGTTTTTATGTGTTTTATCATGCATAATGATATGGAACTGAAGTGCAGGAATTGTGCATAATATATGATTTTCCACTTGTCTGAAGTGTAAAAGTTGTTGTCTGGATAAAAAATTAATTTAGTAAATATAGGCTTATGAAGGAATGGGATGTATTTGGAGAAATGAGGAGACAGTATTGAGTATTCAGTATTGTTGTCTTTGCATCTGACCTTTACCCCAGCTTTTTATTTTACCATGTCATCATTTTCTACAGTGTTGCAAAGGCAGCATCGTCCTTTCTACCAGCATCGTCCTTTCTATCCTTTCTACCAGTTGTCCACCATCTCCAGTTGTCCATCAGCTACAGTATGTAGCTGATATTCAAACAGTGCGTGAAGACTTGTTACACTTCTTTTGCAGATGTTTTGGATCAAAGTGTCTTCTGCATTTTAATATAAACCTCATTATTTAACAAGCTTTTCTTCTGTATTTACAAGATTCTTCAATGAACAATGAAAACAAACACAGTAAGAGGACCAATATGCAGGTGAATAGTTTGGCTGTATATTAAGGGACAGGGCTTACTGTGAAGTGGGAACTAAAGGGGAGCAGGCAGAAATCAGAAACCTGAGCCAGTGAAGCACAAAGCGAGGAGTAGGATCAGAGGATCACAGGGACAAAGTGGGAGAAGGCAGAACACAGAGGTAACAGGTTGGGAACAGGGCAAAGATGGCACACATGCATGGCCCAGGGGCAGGCCAGACAGCCACAGGTGTTCAAGAGGACGTATGAAAGCAAGACTTGAGCAGAATGACGGATTTAGAGTTAGTGGGATGTTGCAAAGTCTAAAGGAAGGCTGGCAAGAAGAAAACTGAAGGTATTGCAGACCACTGGATTACAGCTGGAGAGGAAGGCTGAATGGGAACCGGGAGTGAGAGCTGGATTGTTAGGGCTGGGGTGCTGAGCAGGTTGAGATCAGTGACCAGGCGAGTTGGGTGAGAGGAAAAAGCTGTTTTATTGACAGCAAGGTCCACAAAAATTCACAAAAGCCAAGAAGGTTCCAAAAGGAAAAAAACAACGAAGATGCCGTGGCAGGCTTGGAGGCAGCGAGTCCGGGTGCAACTCTAGGAGGATAAACTAGTGATCGCAATACTCCAGCGTTGAACACAGGTCCGCCAGAGACATAAATAGGAAACCAGGTAATCAACAAATGCAGGACATCTGTGTGTAATTGGCCACACCCGGACTCCACCTCAGCCACGGCAACCCCTGCAAGACAGGGAAAAGGGAAAAGAAACCACAAAACAACAGCAACCAAAACAGATCATAACAGTACCCCCCCGCCCCCCCCCCAAGAGGCGCCTCTCGGCGTCTTACCGGGCTTATCCGGATGGCGGCGGTAAAATTCTGCGAGAAGGTCCGGGTCCAGAATAAGGCTTCTGGAGACCCATGACCTGTGCTCAGGGCCGTACCCCTCCCAATCGACCAGAAACTGGAACCCCCTTCCCCGACGCCTGACATCGAGGATGGAGCTGACTGTATAGGCAGGATGGCCATCGATGAGTCGTGGAGGTGGAGGTGGGACGGCTGGAGGGGAGAGAGGGCTGGACCGGACAGGTTTAAGGAGGGAGACATGGAAGACCGGGTGGATATTGAGCGATGAAGGAAGCTGGAGCTTGACCGTCACCGGATTAATTAGCTTGATGATGGGAAAGGGGCCGATGAACCTGGGTGACAGCTTGCGGGAACAGGTCTGGAGAGGAAGATCACGGGTTGATAGCCATACCTGTTGGCCGGGAGCATAGTCAGGAGCCGGGGTCCGGTGACGGTCAGCAAGGGTCCGGTTGCGTGCAGTGGTGCGGGAGAGGGCTGCACGGGTGTCCCGCCAGACTCGACTGGAGCAGATCCTTTCACATGTTCAATGATGCGATCTTTATCCTTGATGATTGTTGCGACAGTCGTACGGCTTAGGCCAAGTGATCATGTGTGTAAGAGACAGGGTCCAGCGGGGGCGCGGTGAGAGGCTTTGCTCCTGGCACAGACTGAGCAGGCGAAGACGTATTCCTTGACGTCACGGAGCAGGGACGGCCACCAGAAGCGCTCCCGGATGAATTCCGCAGTGCGAAGAGCCCCGGGATGGCACGAGAGCCGGGAGTCATGGCCCCACTGCAGGACGGCTGAACGGACTGCCTCCGGAACAAAAAGACGATTAGGAGGACATCCATCCGGGGTGGATTGACCGTCCGCGGCCTCCTGGACCTGGCGTTCCACCTCCCACCTGGCAGCGCCGACCCAGCAGGAATCAGGCAGGATGGTCTCCTCCCGGGTCTCGTCTCCCTAGGAACCGTACTGGCGAGAGAGAGAGTCAGGTTTTATGTTCCTCGATCCCGGCTGGTAGGTGATGGTGAAATTGAAGCGATCCATAAACAGGGCCCATCTCGCCTGACGGGAGTTGAGACGTCGAGCAGCTCGGAGGTAGGAAAGGTTCTTGTGATTGGTCTAGACCACAAAAGGATGAGTAGCCCCCTCCAGCCAATGCCTCCACTCCTGCAGGACAGCAACAACAGCCAGCAGCTCGCGATTCCCGACGTCATAGTTCCTCTCAGCGGGGGTCAGGCGTCGGGAGAAGAAAGCGCAGGGGTGGATCTTATTGTTTGTCAGCATTGGCACGTTGAGAGAGGACGGCCCCAAGCCCGGTATCGGACGCGTCCACCTCCACAATGAATGGTCTGGAAGGGTCTGCATGACAAAGAACAGGCGCTTGCATAAATAAGGCTTTCAATCTGACAAACGCTTTTTCAGCCTCAGGTGACCAGCTAAACGGGATTTTTGAGGAGGTGAGACGAGTAAGAGGTGTTGCAACGCAGCTGTAATTTCTAATGAATCTGCGATAGAAGTTCGCAAACCCAAGAAACCGTTGCAGATCTCGTCTTGATGTAGGAGTGGGCCAGTCGACCACTGCCTGGATCTTGGCAGGGACGGATCTCAACTGGCCCTTCTCCACCACAAAACCCAGAAAATGAACAGAGGAAAGGTGGAATTCACACTTCTGTGGTTTAACGAAAAGTCGGTTCAGTAAAAGTCTCTGTAAAACAAGCCTGACGTGCTGAATGTGCTCATCAAGTGAGCGAGAAAAAACAAGAATGTCATCCAAATAAACAAAAACAAAACGTCCCAACATATCTCTAAGTACATCATTAATCAAACATTGAAAAACAGCAGGTGCGTTGGTGAGGCCAAAAGGCATAACCGAATATTCATAATGTCCCATTGGTGTATTGAACGCAGTTTTCCATTCATCCCCCTCTTTTACTCTGACCAAATGATAAGCGTTTCTGAGATCTAACTTGGTGAACACAGAGGCTTGGTGAAGAGGTGCAAAAGCTGAGTCAAGCAGGGGCAGTGGGTATTTGTTCTTGACCGTAATTTCATTAACACCACGGAAATCAATACAGGGGCGTAGTGTCTGGTCCTTTTTCTCAACGAAGAAAAAGCCTGAGCCGAGGGGAGAAGTTGATGGCCGAATGAGTCCGGAGGCAAGTGATTCGGTTATGTACTTCTCCATGACGGCGTGTTCTGGTTGGGAGAGTTTGTAAAGACGACTGGATGGGAGTTTGGCGTCAGGAATGAGATCTATGGCACAGTCATAAGGTCTGTGAGGAGGCAACGAGAGTGCTTTGTCCTTATTGAAGACCTCGGCCAGATCGTGATACTCAACGGGAACCATGGAGAGATCAGAAGATTCGGGAACCGAAACAGAGGGAACAATTGGAACAGCTGAATGAAGGCAATGAGAATGACAGAAGGTGCTCCAGTTAACAACAGACAGAGAGGACCAGTCAATGTGGGGATTGGGAAGCTTTAACCAGGGGAGACCAAAAACAACAGGAGCTGATGGAGATGAAATGAGAAACAGACTGATGGACTCAGTGTGATTACCAGATACCCGGATTGTCAGAGGTTGAGTGCGATGAGTGATTAAATATAGGGAACGTCCATCGAGGGCGAAAACCTCCCGGGGAGTCTCAAGCTTGATGAGGGGAAACTGGTGATGCTGGGCAAAGCGTGTGTCCATGAAATTGTCATCAGCCCCAGAATCCAGCAGGACAGTGGTGGAGACGGAGCCCTTGGCGAGGGGAATGGTTCCCGGTAGAAGGACCTGATGTTGGGGAGAAGA